>JAXDDX010000025.1:3487500-3940000 GCA_034670405.1 Hoplostethus atlanticus
TTCAAAATCAAAGATGCACTTGTTGTGATGAGCAAAAGTTAAAAGCCTTTATTTTATATTGGCAACTTAAATAGTAAAAAACTGTTTCAGTTTGATCACAAAGACTCTTTGATTTGTAATACACTTGCAGCTGCAATCCTGAAGACCTTTGGATTGCTTTCTACCTTGAACATTTCTGGCACCAAGTAGCGCTCCCAATCTAAAGTATTTTGTTGTATTTTACTCTCTTTCCAAACCCTTTACAGCGTCCTACTCCAGAGGGACTACAGTTTCCTGCGGGACATCAACGTCTGGAACCCTTTCGTCATCATCGGGGTTTATTCCTCCACCCTGTCGGCTGCCATGAGCAACCTCATCGGAGCCTCGCGCATCCTCTACGCCCTGGCCAGAGATGACTTGTTTGGTGGGTAATGCAACTGAAACGTTTTGTTAGTCCGTGCGCTTTTCTTGATGGGGAGGAATGGCTCCTGAAACGGAGACCCTGTGGCACGCAGGCCTCATTTACTGGCGTTAACGTGAGTCTAGGTATGACTTAGCTGCATTACATTAAAAAGCGTCTTCAGTACACATTGATTATGGGTTTGTCTTTCCCAAATTGTTGTGCACGTCACTTCCTCTCGTGATATTTACATCCTTCAAAATTGACAGTAAACGCCTCGCCCCGCATGTTCCCCGTCCACATGTACGCCAACGATCCATTTCTGATTGTTGCTATCTGAGTTGCCTACCACTTGTTCGATATGCATGCACTTCTTGTTTTATTTCCGTTTCCATACTTGTCATATAGTACGTGGATTGGGGCATATTGCATTTACACTTTGTTTCTTAATACCTCTGGAGGTGGTTTGGGTGATCGGATCTTAAAGGATAATTTCGGTATTTGATCGGGCGCAGTGGCCCTAAAGAATTACGTTGCAGGCCGTTTCAGCGGCTGCCGGCTGAGGCGATCTACTGGAGCAATTCCCAAACTTTTTGTACCTATTAGTCATTTAGACCCCAAAATATGTAAAAACAATAGGGCCCAGGTTTAAAAATACTGGAATTATCCTTTAAGTGCGTCAATGCGTAATGCCAGATCGTAAGGGGGGTCTAAAACTCTCCAGCAAAATCAATACTTTGAATTGTTTTAGCAGTGATGTGTGAAGTTATAAAGAAAACAGCGGTTCTTCTAGCTCAGAGGCTGTTTTTGGTTTGGGTTTGAAGGGAAGAGGCAGATAAACTTTGGGGATCAGGAGCGGTAGCATTAATGATGTTATTGTGCTCAAACTACACCGGTATCTCAAAATTCATCACTGTCGTTTCAACTGCGAGAGGGAGCAGTAAGCTGTGATTTCCACATAAAACGTAGCAGCCACTATATATGCAATGCAGTGTTGAGATTGTGACTAGGATGGATGTCTTTTATTATAAAACCGCCTTGAACATCAATTTCCAGCTGAAAAAAGGCTAATTTCGTGTCTCATGTGCTTTTAAGCGGCGAGGGCCCACTGGTAGGGAGACGGTTCTTATAACATAGACATGTACAGTATGAAATTGCAGCCTAACACTATCCACACGTCAGCATATAATAGACGCACACACAGGCAGGGCGTTCTCGTACAGCACTAATAGACACCAAGTGCATATGTCGTATTATTAGTTTGTCAGTAGTTTTGTTGACCTGTCAGTAGCATACTTTGCTGTGACCGCTGGATATCTGACGCAAATGATTCAGAATTAGCCATGTCAGATTTCTCACAAACTAGTGTCCTTGCTGGATGTCCTAAATGACAAGTCCTTTATATTTTGCTGTCAGCAGCAACGACCATGTGTTGCTTGGCTTCATCATCTGTTAAGTTTTGACGGACCAAAACTAGATTTGTTTGGTTGATCAACAACAACTTAAAATGCCACAGAGTTTTAGCTTGTCTTTGCTATAAAACATGAACTCAAGTGTATGTACTCGCTACGTGCACGTGTACTAAGTGTGGAAAAAGCTGATCAGGAGCAACCACAAGTCTACAGAAAACTTCAATCACGCCGTCGCGGTGGCTTCAAACGAGCTCGAGAGCACAAAGACTTACAAGTCGTTGCTTTTAACCGTCAAGTCCTTCTGCCGGTTATTCCCATATCTCAGGAATGCAGCATATGGTTTGAGAGTGTACCCAGCTGGTGTGTGTTTTCCATCTAGCCTGTCTGCGTGTAGCCATGCTGCCTGGTGTTTTGTCATTATTAACGACTGTGAGCAACTTCCTTATCCCTTCCCCTGCTCCTTTAAGTCTATTGCAAATTGATTTGGCCCGTGTGTGTCTGTTTGTACGGCCGTGTGTGTGTGTGTGTGTGTGTGTGTGTGTGTGTGTGTGTTTGTGTCAGGGGAGATGAATGGCTGTATTAGTGCGGGTTCCTCTGTGGCGTGGTCAGACGGAGCCGAGGCAGACGACACACAGACAGTAGTTCAGCTCTGTTAACCGGCAGCCTAAAGGGTTAGCGTAAATTAGATTGATCTTTTCAATTAAGAGTCAATGACTGTGGAACCATGAATTTGTGGTGTTCTGGTATGGGATATGAAATGGTTAGTGTAGTGTGTGTGTGTGTGTGTGTTTGTGTGTGTGTGTGTGTTGTCATTCATGCATGCTGCTCGCTGCTTAACCTTGCCAGAGTGTCCTATGCAAACTGAGTGATGGATGCGCCAATTTCCCAAAATACACACACACACACACACACACACACACACACACACACACACACACACACAGAGTTTGTCCCGCCATCCCACTCATCTTCCATTTCTTACCTCTTTCTACACTAATCCCTCGCTGCTTCACCTCTGTCCTGCCCTCTTCCACCCCCCTCCTCTCGGTGTACTCCTCTTAGCCCCGTTTATTTGACTTGAACGTCCCCCTGATTTAATTTCACTCGTTTATCAACTGTGAAATTTAGCCTACAACTTGAATTCCCCTCCGCCGCCCTCCTCCCCTCCCTCAGCTCCCTTGCTCTGCCTCTCCTGTCCTCCGGTGATCTGCTCCTCTGCACTTGGATCTCACTTCCTTTTACCCCTCCTCTGTTCTTTACTTTACTTTACTTTGCGTTTGTCTCTGTTCACTTTCAGTCCCAGATTTTCTCAGAATAAAAACTAGGGTTCGACTGATGCAGATCTTTTTGGATTGCTGCCATAGCTGATATTTTGAGCTGCTGTTCCATATCTTTAAATTTGACAATTTTCATGCCCCCAAAAAAGTGGAGGGAAAAAAGAATGCACAGAACATAAGTTGTCATGTTATTATCATCTTCATCCTGGATTTTATCATCCTGGGTTTTAGTGTTTTTCGTTCCAAGGCTTTTCCCTCCCTGACAAGAATACAGTAGGGGAGGAAACGTATATGTTTTTATCTGAAGCCACCACTAGGCGGTTCAGTATTCAATATCTTAAAATGTAAGCTATTTTCACACCGAACAAAATGCAGAAAACTGGAAGGCTTCAGTCTTTCCCCCAGAAATGTTATTCTTTAAAGAATGGAAAAGTCTCTGAAACAGCATTTACACCACGGGACACTAAAACTCTCCATTGGATAATATTCATGCATACTTGTGTAGAATCCCATTAAAGCATCCCAATAGAGTCAGTTCAGGTTCAGGGCTTCCCATAGACTTTAAATGTACTATTGATCAACTGCATAACTATGCAACAATCAATATGGGCAGGACAACACTCACTGGTGGTCCATCTCTCTCTCTCTCTCTCTCTCTCTCTCTCTCTCTCTCCTCCATCCCTCTAGGTAAGGCGTTGTCACCGGCTAAGAGGACGTCCCAGAGTGGTAACCCATGGGCCTCTGTGCTCATCTCCTGGTTCCTTGTACAGGTGAGAGGAAAGAAATGGAAGGGCAGAATAAAGGGAGGAAGAGCGGGTGGAATTCACTGCTCTTCACAGATCTGCATCATATTTCCCTGCTTCCACCTGCACATTTTTTTTCTGTCCAAATTCCTGACCCCCATTTTCCCTGAGGTTTGCCAACATGTTGCCAATTGCGCCTGCATTCACTGAGTCAGTGTTGTAATATTGACCCAGCCCAGCAGCTGTCTCGAGCTGTGATCTGACCCGCAAGACTTCAAACAGTAGAGTGGACTAGTACGGCAAAATGATCTTTGATTTGATCCGTCAAATGTTACAGCTCCGGTTTAAGTGTGAGGAATACAGACGGACAAGACCGCCTCGATTGTTGTGATCTTAGTGGAATCCTTAGATCAGGGGTAAATTCCCTCTGACCAGTGGGGAGCAATGAAGGGCACCATGCACGGAAGAGGGAAAACTCTGTTGTTTCTAGGTAGCAGATAAGATGTCTCTAAAACTCACGATGATGACATGGTTAAAAACTCTGACGTGTCTTCGATCCATGCAAGGTTGTGGGACATAGTGGGCGTCGCCTTCCGGTTAAAAAATCAGCCTTCGCTCCTGCTGCGTGGATTGGGAAGTCTTCTAATAGAAACGTCTCCTCAGGCAGAACGATCAGGAATTACAGGAGTTGAACTCGTTTGTTTGGTGGGGCAATTATTTCAGTTTGGACAGTTTGCTATCATTTTGCCTTCCTCCTGATGAACACAAACAAACACGATTGCCCAAGTCACGCATCTTGTAGACTAATGGTTCCCAAAATCGAGGTCCGGGCACCACTAGCGGTCCTTGAGGGGTTCAAGGGGATCAAGGTGAGTTTGTTCGTAGGTTTCACAGTCCCCACTGTTATCTACCCAGAGCGATATCTAAAAAGAAAACTCTTCTCATGTGGCGTTCTTTAGGGTGAAGTCTAGTCTCCCATGGTGGTCTAATGTGTCTCTATTTGGAGGTCCTTGACATGAGGTGACTCGTGAATTCACCCCACAAAGGGAACAAGGAAACGGTAAATGCTCCGTCCTCTACAAATGATGCAGCCCCTACCTTATGTCACCTTGGTTTGACCTGTACATTTAGTGCCTCCATGACACTGTCGAAAAACGTTGGACCACAGCGGTGAGACAGCACCATTTCCCCAAGTTTCCTCAAAATTGCATCAGCAGTCTCTGGGATATTGTGTTTGAGGGACGAACGAAAGAACAAATGAAGGAAAGGATGCAGACTGATCCACAGTCCAAAAAAAACCTTTTTTACTCTTACCAGTGAAAGCATAAGTCTTTTAGATTTTTCTGTCCCCTTCTAAGTGGAGGGAAGATGTCAATTTAGGCCAAGGAGAAAATATTGGCAGAGGGGAGGAGCAGAGGAGGGGTAGGGATAGAGGGAGAGGCATAAAGGAGGAGGAAGGGGAGGAGGGGGAGGCTGTTAAACGCGAGTGTGCCTGACTATCCCATCATTATCAGAGGTGAGCATTATAGGCTAAACGCCTCGTCATTCTTTGCGCGCTCTCTCTCTTTCCCGTTCCCTTCCTCTTCCCCCGTCATCCCCCGCTACTCTCCGGGAGTGGAGGAGGCGTAATTAGAGAGGGAAATCGTTAGCCGCGCCGCCGCCGCCGCCAGCACCAGAGATCATCAACTCTCTCGTCCTCCCTCCCTGTCCCCCTCTCCGCCATTTGAATGATTCACCGACGACAAAAGTCTGATTGTAATCTCGCCTCGTGTTCGAACAATCTCACACACCAGAGGATCGAAAAGGGAGGAGGCGGCGGAGGAGGAGGAGGAGGAGGGCCTTTCATTGGACTCTAAAAGGGGAGGGAGAGAGAAAGTGGGCAGACTGAAAGGAATAGGGGGGGGAGATCGGAGAAGGGAAAAGTGGGAAGAGGAGAGGGATGGACGGGCAGGCCGAAGATGAGCCCAGCACAAATTAATTCTCAATTATGACACTTAGCATGCTGTGGCTGCATCGGAAACACACTGTGGGGAGGTCTTTGACCCTTTATTAAAAAGTGGATGCAGTTTGTTGGATTATATCGGCACAAAATATCGCCTTCACAACCCATATGAGTTGAACTCTAGTCACAATGCACACACACACACACACACACACACACACACACACACACACACACACACACTTAAGCAAGCACTATCTAATTGTTACCTCAAACCTCAAGGCATTTCTGGAGCAGCCTTGGCTTTGTAGTCCAAAGCTTTACTCTGCTGCTTCTACTTGCTTCTCTTCATTCAATAAAGTGTGTGTGTGTGTGTGTGTGTGTGTGTGTGTGAGAACCCACTTATTTCAGCAAAACTTTCCAGCACACACACCGTCTCTCACATCCACACACAAAAACACACCCTAGAGAGATTTAGTGCACGTGCACACACACACACACGCACACACACACACCGTGCGCTGTGAGAGCAGTTGTTCATGCTGGCCTGCGTCTGAGTTAATGGCTAATTAATGCTCTGGTAAAGCCGGCTCCCAGGGGAGCGCTGGAG
The DNA here is from genome assembly GCA_034670405.1 of Hoplostethus atlanticus. Lineage (NCBI taxonomy): Eukaryota > Metazoa > Chordata > Actinopteri > Trachichthyiformes > Trachichthyidae > Hoplostethus > Hoplostethus atlanticus. The sequence goes on from JAXDDX010000025.1 coordinate 3,493,864, forward strand.
AGACACCCACTGACTTTGACTGCCAGAGGTCAGAGAGACTCTCTTTGCCTTTTTTCGTTCTCTCTTTCTCTCTCATGCCCTCTTTTCATCTCTTTCAACTCTCTTCACCTCTCTCATCCCTTCTCCATCTTCATTGCGCCCTCGGTTCGTCTGTCATTTTCTCTCTCTCTCTCTCTCTCTCTCTCCCTCTCTCTCTCCCCTCTCTCTCTCCCTCTCGCTCTGACTGCCTGTCAATAATGTGGCATCATTAATCTCAATTGTACCTCATTACTACTTCTCTCCTCTCTCTCCCCCTTTTACTGGTTTACCACTGCCTCACGGTCACCAAGTTAGTGATCAGAGTGGCTACACCCCAATATCATCATCAACGTTTTCTGTGGACTTTTGCAGCTTTTCCACCATGTTGTATTTTTTTTTGCCTTTTTATTATTAGACAATTTGAAATTAAGAGAGACAGGAAGGGTTGGGTGAGAGAAGGATGCCACAAAGGTCCTGAGCCGGACCCAAACCTCAACCACCGCACGTGAATTTCATCCATTTTCACCGGTGTGCGAATTCTCTCTGTCTATGACTTTTTAAGCTGCTGTTGTCCAGTCATGCATGTTATGGTCATCGGGCTCTCTGTCAACTTTGGAGGATAATAGGTTTAAGGCAAAATGCCCTGATGTCCCCGATTTTGACCATTTGTTGTCTTCAATCTCTCTCTCTCTCTCTCTCTCTCTCTCTCCCCCTCCCCCCCCTTTTCTCTCTTTCTAGTTGGTGCTGTTTTCGGGGAAGCTCAACACCATAGCCAGTATCGTCACTATATTCTTCCTGCTGGTCTACGCTGCTGTGGACTTGGCCTGCCTCGCCCTCGAATGGGCCTCTGCACCTAATTTCAGGTAGCACACACACACACACGCACGCACAAGCACACGCACACACACAAGGGACAGGACACTGTTGGACAAGTGCACAGTCTGGAACCTTCCCATTCAGACACACACTCATGCATGCATGCAGGTGAGCTCCTACAAGTGCACACACACACACACACACACACACACACACACACACACACACACACACACACACACACACACACACACACAGTGAGTCCCTCATCCATCATAAGGCCTCTGGTGTTGTTGAAAGTGTAAGACTCCCTCTTTCAAGCTCAATGTATTCTCTCTCTCTCTTTCTATCTCTACCACTAGTTGGATGATGTGGTGTGTGTGCGTGTGTGTCTGTGTGTGTGTGTGTGTGTATGTGTGTGTGTCTGTGTGTGTGTGCGGGCCAGCTGGGTGCTGCCGAAGAGACAGTGTGCTAATTAAAAGACATAAAACTGGCCGCTTCTTATAGCTCCATAGAGGAGAGGGACCGACAATAAAAGTGTGTGTGTGTGTTAATTTTTGTGGGGCTGGACAGGCTGGACTAGATGCTCAAGTTACAGTGCATAGAGATGCTTAGATCTCTTAATTTATGATGTTTGTGTGTGTGTGCGCACACGTTAAAGCACATAGTTTCACATTGTTTGTATTCCTAGGCCACTCGCAATGATTCTGATTTACAAATGTTCCCAACACTAGCACTGCCTAAGGGCCTGTGGTAATTTCAGTGTTACCGTATAACTCAGCGGGTAGAGCGCGCCCTTAACGCCCCCAGAGTTAGGGGTTCGAGTCCCACCGGGAGCCGCCCATACTAAAAATGTATGCTCTCAGTATTTTACGGGGCCCTTTGGATACGAGTGTCCACCGAATGACATGTGTTATGACTTATTTTTGTGTGTGTCTAAGCAGTGATGGTGTCACAGATGTCGTCATCCAAACACGCACGTCTTTAATTCATAAAAGTGCACATCAGATCACTTCATTACTTTTGGTAAAGTAAGAGCTCCCTTGATAAAACTCTGCAGTACTTTTCAGCCGTATTGCAGGTAGCGCCGCGGCTCCACACGGTGTCCTGTTGATTATTTTTTACCCCGCTCGGCGTGTCACCGCATTTTGATTTGTTATGCGGGGAGAAACTGTTTAAACTCCATGTATCACTTTATTGTTATGACAGATTGTTTCCAGCGTTTCATTTGGTGTTATGAATTCCTCCGCGATGATAGTTGAGTACGAGTCGCTAGACATCTGAGAACATTTCCAGCTTCCCCCGCATCAAGGACACATCTGTCAAGTCGGGTTCAAATCGGGACGCAGACAGCGAGCCTATCAAGTGCAAACACACCTCTGGAAAACAGAGAGAGAGGTAATTCGCAATACCGCGAGCTCTGCTTGTAATATAGGTCCTGTATAAATAGGGATTTATTCACCTCTTTATGCTTCATGCTCAGTGCCACTGCAGTCCTGTCCTGTTCCAGTGGAGCAGTTTGGGGGATTAAGTGCCTTGCTCAAGGGCACTTAAAGGGAGGGTGAAGTGTTTCTCCTTCACTTTCCCCTGTCCCAGCTTCACCTAACCCATTCGGACATGCAAACCTGCGACCCCTCTCTACTCAGTCCTATGGTGGAATGAAGGAATAGTGTTAAGATGCTTTTCACAAATGTTCTCATTCCTCTGTGCACTGAAAACCCAGTCCTGTTTCACTCCAGTGCTTCTAAAACCTAAAACAACAATGCCCCCCCCGCGTGTGATCTTTTTGTGCTGGGAATACCCTCCTTAAGCAGTGACACATTGACACGTACTGTGGAAAATATCCCTCTTAACAACATTTGATCTAGTCTTAAAATCTTATTTTCAGCTAGCGGGGTGAGATCATTTCACTTCTTTTTAATGCAAATCAACTTGTTTCAAGAATATTTCTTGAATCAAGTGTTTGTTTCCTGATTCCCGTGCACTGACCTGTTTTAATCTGCCTTGTTTTCAAAAATTGACACTTACTAGTAGAAAACTGCATTGGAAATAAGTACATTTGCTCACCCTATTGGCTGAATGTTTCACTTGTTTTGAGAAAAATAAGGAGAATATGAATTTTTTTTTTTTTTTTCCTCCGTGCACTCGGAGTACTGTTTCCTCTCGCGACTCCCTTGTATAGCACTGCAGTGCTTTCAATCTGCTCGTGCCTCGTTATCAGCGTTTGACCGCTGGCAAAGGGTACAGGACGCAAATTTAGCCACAAAACTTTGCCTACCGTCAATCTCTCTTCTCCCCCGTTGGCCGAGGGACCTGGGGCCCCCCGGAGCTGATAAGGCGGCTTGTCGGCTGGCCGGGCCGGCTGCTTTGGGCCCCTTGTTCTTACCCTGAGCTCTTAATTCTGTTAGTGCGTTGTCGCTCCGTCACCGGGCATATTTTTAATGCCGGTTGTTTGTGCGTTTATTGGTTTATTTTTTTTATTTTTTTTGTGTGTGTTTGTGTTCTCTCTATTTCTTTCATCTGGCTCTCTCCCACGTCTCTTTCCAGGCGAAAAGAATTAAAAGCCATTTAGCGCTGTCTCCCCCTGAGAACTGCTCTGTAATTAGCATAACTAATTTAGCAGAAATATTTCGCTTTCCCCTAAATTTGGCACACGCCGGCGTTTTTGTTTTTGGAGTGGGGCTGTGGGGTAGGGGAGGGGGAGGGATTGAAATTATGATGTAGCGGAAAAGATGTCTGCTTGTTAAGTGTGTGTGTGTGTGTGTGTGTGTGTGTGTGTGCAATAGAGAGCAGGAGAGTGAAGGTATGAGAGTTGTGTGTCCTGTATCCAGCTCATGCTGTGTGATTTTCTTTTTTTTTCCCTTTTATTTTGGTTCATTGATGTGTGGGGGCGCAGCTGTCTCTCGGGTTTGTGTATCTTTGTGTGTGTTTTTCTTTGTGGCTGTGTGTGTGTGTGTGTGTGTGTGTTTTGTGTGCTTTGTTCGGGGAGGCTGCTGTTGGCTACAGCTTTATCAGTGGTGGCTCCAGTTGTCCAGAGTGTTCCTCGGGGCTGCTGTGTGTTCTACTACCGATGGTACAAGGCACTGGCCACTTTGTCTAGTGGCTTAGAGACACACACACACACACACACACACACAGACACACTATCACAGGGTCACTGGCCAGGATTCAGGACAGAACTAAGGCCCCCACATTGATGCCAAAGCATGTTTGTCTACTGCATGAAACTACAGGAAAATGACCTTCAGGGGGAGTGGGGATTTGGAAAACAACAATCCTGGCAGCTTTACAGAATGGTAGACATGTGCTCTTTTTAGTTTCACCAGCTCAATGCCGCCTGATGCTCCAATTACAGATACTACAGCTGTCTTCCTTGATGCTGCCATGATTGTCATTGTAGAAATCTATGAATTCACCAGCTGATTCTTTTATCAAGTTGTACTGAGGTCGATCCTATAGCATTCTGTATTGAGGTTGATCATTTAGCAAGTTATACCAGTGTTTCCCATACATAGGCTCATCTGTGGCACACCACCACAATATCGTCACGTCCCCCACAAATTAAACAGGTTGGCCAATGTGTAGAAATGGATCTCTAATGGATCTCACCAGACTAATCTCACTCAGGCAGCCAGTGTAAAGAAGGTAAAATGGTACTGATATGATCTGTGTGCAGGAGCTGCATTCTGCACAAGCTGTAAGCGATTGAGAAAGCCAAGACTTAGTCCAGAGTACAGAGAATTACAGCAGTCCAGGTGCGAGGTAAGATCAGCAAAGAAAAGATAGGATGTGATCTGTGATGTGATTGTAGTAATTTATAGGAAGCAGGACTGAACAGCTTTCTTAACTTGTTGGTCAAAGCGGACGTCCGAGTCAAAAAGCACTCCCAAATTTCTTGCCTCAGGTTTAATATTGGCTAAATGGCTACTAAGTCTGAATCTGGTTGGAGGGGCCAAAAAAACAGATTTGTTGTCATTAAGTTGAGGAAAGTTATGGGACCTTCAGCATTTAATATCTGAGAGGCAGTCTGTGAGGTTATTTAAGCAGCTGGAGTTACCCAACTTTAGGGATACATATAGCTGGGTATCATCTGCAAAGCAAAGAAATGGGACATTACGCTTACAAATAATGTTTAGGTTCTAGTAAAATTTGTATCCTCTCAAATAATATTTTGGCCCTCTATGTTGTTGTATTGAGGTAGATACTATATCAAGTTATACAGAAGTGGATCTTGTTTCATGTTGTATTGAAGTAGCTGCTAAAACAAGTTGTACTGATGTTGTTTTGAGGTGGATCAAGTTATACTGAGGTGAAGCCTCCATTGTGGTTGTTCCTATATGCAGTCCCAGGTGTCTTCAGGTCAGCCCAGTCTCCAGTGACATACTGGCAGTGTTGGGACGCTGACGTAATGTCTCATACACTCCCTGACTTCTCACTTATGGAACGTGACATCTGCTGGCTGTGTGTGTGTGTGTGTGTGTGTGTGTGTGTGTGTGTGTGTGTGTGTGTGTGTGTGTGTGTGTGTGTGTGTGTGTGTGTGTGTGTGTGTGAGAGAGGATGAAGATTTTGTCCCCACTCTCCCCCCAGTCATGACGTGTCTTTTGGCTAAAGGCCGGGTCTACTCTCTCCATCTTCATCTCTCTTTTTTTCTGTCTCTAAGCACTTGATTGGCGGACATTTCTTTTTTTAGGGGGGGATGGAGGGTGGAGTTTGCTGTGTCAGCTAAGTGACATCAGTCATTGGGGAACAAGTGAGATGGGAGAAGGGGTGAGGGAGAGGTGATTGTATAGCGGGATCATTGCCACTGATGACAGAGGGGCTGGAGAGACAAAAGAGATGAGTGGGAGGGGAGACTCAGTGGCTGAGCTTTTATCGTAATTGCACCCACTCTCCAACGGGATGGAGAAAGGGATGAGAGAGAGAGTTGTGCGGCCACCGTCAATGCTAAGTGATCAAGTAAAGCAGCAAGAAAAGAGAAGAAGTTACCAGACAGTAGTGGAGTACAATAATGGGACCAAGCTAGGGTTAGTCTGATATCTGTGTGCTGATATATCGGGACAATATTGTGCCTATTATCAGTCAGTGCTGATCACCTCTGACATGACCCCTAGTAGTGAACATGTATTTATTATCATTTTTATTTCAGTTAGTGAAAAAGTTTCTGAACCAGCATGCATTCCTGCACAAATGGCTCCTAAAATATGGTCCGATCTTCATCTAAGTCATAACAACAGGTAAACACATTGTGATTTAACAAATAACACAAGCTGGAAAAGGTATGTGAACCTCGAGGACCTCTGTGAAAGGGGGTAATTGAAGTGAGGTGATCCAATCAATAAATCTCATCTCACGATTTCTAAAGCTAAAGCTCATGATTCACATACTTTTTTCCAATCCAAGCTGTTTGACCGTTTGAACTATACATTCAATAAAGACATCTACAAGTACAAACTTAAATTTGTGAGAGCACATTGTGTTTATCTGTTGTTATGACTTCAGAAGATCAGACCCGTGAGAGCCATTTATGCAGGAATGCAGAGTTCACAAACTTTTTCTCGCAACTGTAAATATCAGTGCTAATGATTTGAGCCGATCAACAAATCTACAGCATCTTCATTAGGGGGCATTTGACTCTCTTCTCTGTTGCAGCCCCACTTTGGATTTAGGCTGATAAGACGGGTGTATTTGAACATAAAAATCTTTTCACATAAACATCTCAAAAGCCTTCTGCAGCTTTAAAGATATCCAATATCAATATGTGTAAAAGCCTGGGCCAAGATATTTTCCTCTGCCCCTCCCATGACATGACTAAGAGGAAATAGTAAAGACTGTTCACTGACTGTCTCTCTCTCTGTGCATCTCTCTTCTATTGTATCTTTCCTCTTGCCCCCCCCTGCCGCCCTCTCAACACGTTAAGCGTTTTCCCACTGCTGGTCAACACGCCACTCCCTTTTTGAAGAGCAGATCCTAGCGGCTTTCCACGGAGCCAGTCAGTCAGCTAGTCGGTCATTTGAGCTGCGTTGTGTATTTACAGCTGGCACTGTTTTAGCGGCCGTTTCTCCACGGGTGCTCCGGTTATTGCAGGAGATCGAGGTCGCTTACATGATTCACGAAAATGCGAATACCTGCGTCCACCACGCAACTACAATGCCATGGCTCCCTCAGCTCACACACATATATGGCATACACACACACGCACACACAATTCACTCGACACTTGTTTATGCTCCTGTGCATTCACACATAGAAAATGGTACTGGAGGTAGGTGAGTGTGTGTGTGTGTGTGTGTGTGTGTGTGTGGTAAATTTGAGTTGAAGTCACATGTGCACAGAGGTTGGTCTGAAAACACTCATCCATACATCATACATCATTTTTGATTAAAATCTGACAATTCTTTTAGATTTAAACGTGAGTACTGCTGAAATCACTCAGTGTGAAAATTAGATTGAATTGATTGAAGGTTGATTGATTCACAAAAAATGTCCTTGCCAATTTAGATATTCAATCTAGTTCTCACCATCCAATAATAATGGCTGTTTGTGTGTGTGCGTGCCCTCTGAAACAGCATTTAGACCATCATGAGACACTAAAACTCTCCACTGAAAGTTATGCTAGAATGGAATTGGCCTTTAGGTGGGTTAGCAGCTCCTTCAGGCAGGGTCAGGCAGGTTTCATTGGAGATTTTACAGACCGGCAACCCTGAAGCTGTTGAGTAAAATCCTCCCACACCACACTGGAATATCAGAGGTGGACGACATTGACAGGCCGCTATCCGATATATAAATCTAACCTTTGCCTCCACTCTTCTCCTACCCCCCCCTTCCCAGGCCCACCTTCCGTTACTTCACCTGGCACACGTGTGTCTTGGGCATCGTGGGTTGTGCCATCATGATGTTCCTGATCAACGCCATCTATGCCTCGGCCAGCATCGCCTTCATGCTGCTGCTGCTCCTGCTGATCCACTACCTCAGCCCCACGTCGAGCTGGGGCTACATCAGCCAGGCTCTCATCTTCCATCAGGTCACACACACACACACACACACACACACACACACAGACATCATCAGATATGCATCCTCTCCCTGAGCTAGGCACTCTACATTTAGTGGACAAATATGTTACAATATAAGCCAAACTCTCTCTCTCTCACACACACACACACACACACACACACACACACACTTAATACTGCCTTGTCATTCCTAGAGCGACTAAAATCTCATCCCCTCACCTTTACAAGAACCCCTACCTCAGCCAAACAATAATTCTATCAGGTTTACTAGACACACACACACACACACACACACACACACACACACACAGATCTCTGCATCCTCTCCCTTAGCCAAGCACTCTACATTTTAGTGGGAAAACACACACACACACACAATAATGCCTTGTCATTCTTAAAGCAACTATCTATAACATTTCTATCAGGTTTACTAGACACACACGGGGACCTCTGCATCCTCTCCCACAGCCAAGTACTCTAAATTTAATGGACACACACACACACACACACACACACACAGCTTTACCTCATCCAGCTCTCTGTGTCCTCTATCTGGCGAGCCTGTTGCTCTCAAGGAGAGGGGGCACTGTTGCCAGGAGGGCCCGTTGCCGAGGGGAACCACTGCCAAGGCTGCGGGCAGAGGGGTTAGGGTAGGGAGGGAGGGAGGGAGGTTGGGTGTGCCAGCAGCCTGACAGGAGGAAGAGCATTATTACAACCACTTAACTTATTGTGTCCTCCTCCTCCCCCTCCCCTCCTGCTCCTCTTCCTACTCTTCTCCTTGTCCTCCTCCTCTTCATCCTCCTCTCTCCTCCTCCTCTTCTTCCTCCTGCCCCCCCTCCTCTCCTCCTCCCCCTCTTTCTCCTCGTCGTCCCGCTCCTCTTCCTCCTCCTCTTCCCATCTCTGTCCCTCCTCTCCTTGCCTGCTCCTCTTCCTCCTCTTAACCCAGACTCAAAGGGGAGTAAGAGCAGCAGCCCAGGCCAATTTAAACTATTACACTAACAGGCCAGGCGGGTGCATACGATATCATCCATTCATGCACACTCCAGCAGTGGCCAGTGTGGACGGGTGCCAACTGGGTGACATTGAAGCAGAGATGGGAAACACAACAACTCAAAAGCCAGATACAGTGGGGGGGTGTTTAGGAGAGAAAGAGCAAATAAAGAGACAAAAACGAGGGAGGAGACGTCGATGGTATCGCAACCAAATGGGGAGAGAAAGATACAGGCAGAATATAGAAATCACCGAAGAGAACGAAGCGAGGGATTGGAGGGATGAATGATTGAGAAACAAAGTGATGGATGAGACTAGAGCTAAACAGAGATATGAGGATAAGCTGATGGATGGGAAGAAAAGGGGGGGGAATAAAGCGATAAAGAGAAACAGATGACTAGATGAGTGGAGGCAGACGGACATCGCCTCTGGGACCTCATTTTTCTTTCTTACAGTAATCACGGGAAGTTAGCATGATAACCGTTGTGGTGATTACGGCGATAATGACACTGGAAATGGTTGCATCTTCATTACTGATAGATAGACACACACACACACACACACACTCACACACACTCACACTGTCGGTGACTTCAGGATTCTGAGCTAAACCTGTGTTGCAGATGCAGTCATTAAAGCGGCACTGCAAAATTTTCAGTCTAAATCACAGGAACGTCCCACTCCCACTAATTGAGAAGCTGTAGATTCACCCAAATATTGATTATTTTTCAGGTGTTGGGTAAGGTCACTGGCGGGAAATCTCTGCGCACAGGAATTGACGAATCGAAACTTAAAACCTTTTCCTACAACTTTATTTGGTTATGATTATGAAACACATCTGTGAAGTGTAATAATTTTAAAATCATTTTTTAGTGATTTACTCTCTAGTGTGCCCAGGTCATTTGAGGGGTGTTTCTCACAACCAGAGAAGGGCCACTGCTCTGATTGGCTGGAAGTACTAGAGGCTCCGCCCCCTCCCCTTGCCCCAAATGTTAAGCCTGTCAGATCAGTCAACTCCAGTGAAGTCCCCTTTCAACACAACTGTGTTGCGGTTGACCCGTTTCAGAGACATTTTTTTATAAAGACAACAAATAGTACAATTTTCACTTTTTTACTGTGAACAAGGAACATCCAACTGATGTCACGTTACATGATTTCTGGCAGTTGCAGTCCTCAAAATCCAAACTTGCTGCCATTTGTGGCCGCCAGCATGTGAAATTGCCCGGTGCAGCGTTAGCATTGCGGACATGTAGTCCACTAAGTTGATGGTCATTAATGCCAATGAGGGTATAAATTCCCTAATCACTCCTAGTAGACTGTAGGTGTTGATATTGTTTTGTTCCCCATGGTTACATTTCCTTAATGGTACCTTGATGCCACCTCATCAGCACAATGTTAGAATTGTAATGGGGGTTGTATTAGCGCATGGCAAACACATGCATTATTATGCACACAAATACACACAGGCATTTGCGCGCACACTCAGAAACAATCACACACACACACGTGGATACATTGGCATCAATAAAAACTCACGCACTCTGTATTCACACACACACACACACACACACACTGGTCTTTGGTCCCTGCCACAGTCTCATATACTAATGGGATTTTGATTAGAGATGTAATTTGTTTCTGCATCAGAGGAGTCCCTGGAATTACAACACACCGACACACACATACAGTTGATGCGCACACACACACACACACAGACACACACACGTTTGTCTGAATATACTTGTGAGGACCTTCCTTTGGTTGCATTCATTTCCTATCACCCAACACTAAACTTTCCTCTTGTAGAAAGTGTGGACCAGCCCAAATGACTCCCTGTCCGTCCCATAGGTGCGGAAGTACCTGCTGATGCTGGACGTGAGGAAGGACCACGTCAAGTTCTGGAGGCCTCAGGTCCTCCTGATGGTTTCCAACCCTCGCAGCAACGTGGGCCTCATCACCTTCATCAACGACATCAAGAAGAGCGGCCTCTACGTGTTGGGACACGTCCAGCTAGGAGATCTTAGTAAGAAACATTGAAATGGTGCTCGTTCGACCTCAATCAGATATTTAGTGGATGATCAGAGAGGAGGGATGACATGCGACAAAGGTCCCGGGCCAGATTCAAACCCAAGACGTCGTGGTTATGTGGTATGCGCCTCGGACCGCTGAGGCACCAGGACGCCCCAAAGCTTTTTAAATGCAAATATTGACTCAGGAGATCAACCATTCAGCATTATGTCAAAACAATAAATACATTCCAGTAGGTAACGGTGAACCAGCGGTTCATTTAGTGGCACTTCTCAACATGTTACGCTTGCCATTGCCATTGGCTCATATGCCATTACTGATATTTTGAGGGAAGCAATCCCAGACGCAATGCTCTGGAGGTCTCTCTTTTCTTTTCCGCAGAAGCAAATTCTTCGAGCTGCAGCAATAAATGACCAGGGTCATTTATTGTTTTGTTCGTCTGCTGGGGATTTCTTGAGGTTTTCATTATGCTTTTGATGGGGGAATGGGGCTGGCCCTGAATTGAGGCTTCAGAATCCAAATCCTCCCGAGATTTTAACACTGAAGACCAATTTGTTCATTAGATACTGAGGAGCCCATTCAATTTACAACTGAAGAGGCATTTGTTCTTAATAAATATGGAGGAGCAATTCATTCATGCATGATTGTATTGTATTGTATGGAGGATTTTGTTGTTGAGAACTTCCAGCTACTTGCCCAGCGCTCTCCTCTGTACTTTTAGTTCATCCATTCAGTGCTCTTACTTGTCAAGCTGATGGTGGTCTGATTGCCAAATACAAAGAATACTTATCCCTTGGAACAACAGTGCTTCAAGTCTAAAGAGGTCCCAACATTGCCAGAGCTACCTCATGAATTCTGTATGAAGCTAGTAGACGTAGACAAGAGTAGCCTCTGGATAGCTCCCTACATACATATTGATGATTTTTTTTTTGATGATTGATTGCCTGCTTGCCTTTGTTTGGTTCCCTATATTTTTCTCGTCTCTCCTTCTGTCGACAGTCATTCTTACTTGCATTTCTCTCCCTCACCCCCCTTCCTTACTCCTTCTGTATCTTTCTCATGCTCTGCCTCTAATTCCATTTCTGTTGTACTGTCTCGTCTCTCCGCTGCTTTCTCCTTTCGCTTTCTATACGTTTCGCTCTTTGCCACCTCTTTCCCCCGCAATCTCTGAATCCCAATGCATTTCCGTTGGTATTGCCCGGCGTGTCTCTCAACCCTCACCACTCTCCGTTTCCACCCTCCCAGACACTTTACCATCCGACCCTCTCCAATCCCAGTATGACTCCTGGTTGTCCCTGGTGGACCATCTGAACATCAAGGCCTTCGTCAACCTGACCCTGGCCGACTCGGTGCGTCACGGGGTCCAGCATCTTCTCTTCATCTCCGGACTGGGTTAGTACCACCACCATCCTCACCGCTAGGGTTCGATGCATCTGGGTTTTGCCAGTGTGGCTTAGTTTAGGACTAAATATTTCAGTGGTCATGCCTGAATGGAATGCATTGGTAGGACCTTCTTGTGTACAAACGGACATAAAATTGCATTTGGATGAGCGCAATTGGCATAATTATTTCAATTGCTTTTGGAGGCACCATAGTTTCAGTTGCACTTTTTTGTTCTTTGTTTTAATACTAAACTTTAATAAGTGCATGCTCTCCTCTCTCCTCTTCACCATTTCCCTCTGAAAACTTAGAGAGATATGACTCTCAGCGGTACTCTTGTTGTTTTTCTCGCTATATCACTCTTTCTTTCCAGAGGGTTGTCACTCATTCTTACACTTTCTCTCCAACTTTGGCCATTGTTCTTTTCTCTTATCTCCCTTTGGCTTCTCTCCCAGCTCTCACTCCAGCTCATCCACTTCACATCCCTCTGTCTCTTTCTTTCACTTCATCAGATAAAAAGATCTTAAGTTCTGCAGCCCTCCATTTAACAACTCAAGAAATCAATGATAATGGTAAAGAGATGATTTGCATTAGATCATAGCAATCCGTCTTTTCTCTTTCTTTCTCTCATTTATCTTTTGCTGTTCTCTCCTTTCCTCTGCCTCCAGGTGGGATGCGTCCCAACACCCTAGTCCTGGGTTTCTATGATGACTGTCCTCCAGTGGACAAGCTGGTTGACGCCCCGTCTACCAGTCAGTTCATAGACCCCTTCGGCCCCTCCCAGGACCCAGAGGAACAACCCTCCCTCTTCCACTTTGCCTCCCTGCGGGGGTCCGCCGATGGAAATAACTCTGGCGAATTCGGTGACGGGAAAGTCCTTGGACCCCAGGAGTACGTGGCGGTCATCGCTGATGCCATGAAGATGCTGAAGAACGTGGCACTGGCCCGCTACTTCAACACCTTCGACCGGGCCCAGGCCCTCTCGCCACCTACCGCCTCAGGAAAGGGGGCTGTGTACGTCGACGTCTGGCCGGTCAACCTCCTGCGTCCAGACAGTTGTAGCTATGTAGATACCTGCTCCCTGTTTCTGCTGCAGCTGGCATGTATCCTAAACATGGTCCGCGCCTGGCGAAAAGCTAGGCTCCGTCTCTTCCTGTGCGTGGAGGAAGGACGAAGTCTGAGAGGCGCAGAGCAGAAGCTGGGCCAGCTGTTGAAAGAGCTCAGAATTAAAGCCAACGTCTATGCCGTGCCATGGGACCAACAGGTGGCGCTACACTGGCAGCGCCAAGGTGAGTCGGGCAGGAAAGGAACACCACGCTCTCAAGCCGCTGATGAAGATGAGGAGAAACGGAGAGCAGAGGAGGAGGAAGAGGAGAACGAAGATGACTACGTGAACAGCTTCCCCAGCAATGCCACGCGCCTGTCCGATGAATACCTGTCCGCTGTCAATAGGCTGATCCTGGAGCAGGCCCGCCCCCCACCCGCCGTGCGTTTCCTGTATTTGCCCCGCCCTCCAGCTGACACCCGTCGCTACACTACCTACCTACGCCAGCTGGACCTGCTAACTCGAGACCTGGGCCCCACACTGCTCATCCACGGGGTCACCCCTGTCATCACCACTGACCTATGAACTGTCATCTTCCTGAAAATGCAATTACATGTTGAATGAAATGTCCCCAATGATGAAGGTTATTATTGGCGGCAGAAGGGGGACTACTTTTAGGCACTGGGGGGCACCATCACCCCAGACCTCAGCAGTGACCTGGTGCTAACCTTTCCACCCCAACAGCAGCAACACAGTGACTGATAAATTCTTCATCCCTGCCTCTGAAAGAGAGAGATGGGATGGTCTGATTCCTTCCCTGAGCTGACTCCTTTTGCTCTTACCTTGAAACGTTTTCTGGCGTGCTGCTGTGCCCAAAATCGTTAAAATGACCATTCCTTATGCACGCAGGTCTAAAAGTGCCTTGTTAGTTAGGGAGCTCTACTTTGGAATCAGTCCATCATGAATGGAGAGTTGGACCGGATTAAAGATTGGAGCAGTGTTTTACAGGAAGTCTGGTTTTACATTTCAGAAGAACAAAGGAACCGACTGAATATTATTAATGATCGTGTTATGAAGGTTTTAGAGGTTTTATTCCAAAGGTCTGACATCATTTTACCTTGGATCTCAGGAAGATGTTTCCCTTTTTCCAAATGCACTTTTGTCCTTTTCGTCTGCCAAAATTGCTTCTAGATGTTTACCCAGCCAACAACTACCATGATGATCCACTTCCTAAACTGAGATTTTATTGTTAGTTTTTTTAGGTACTCAATAACTTAGCTTTTAAAATTGTGTTTTTACTCGCTACAATTTCTCAATGACTGTGTTGCTTTGACCAATCAGAATGCCAAAGTGCCTGTATGATTTTTTTCTCAATGTATGCCTAGCTTTTATTCCCAGGCCTTTACCCAATACACTTTTACTGATGTACAAATGCAACTTGGCCTGAAGCAGTACGGTCAACATTTGACGTAGGTACGACAATTTCCCATTGACACTGATAATGCTATGTCGTAGAAAATCATCTAAAGTCAGGGTTGGGGGTACGAATTAGCACAAATCAAATAAATGTATCCTTAAAACACTCTGGTATATGTGTCATATGGACCCACTAGAAATGGGAACTTTCCTAAACCAAATTCATGGTTTAGGAAATGATGGTCTACTTGAATTTGGAACTGGGTACGACATTCCTGTTTTATTCCCCTCAGTTTGGAATGAATGATGTTTACTGGTCGGCCGATTGGACCCGTCCCATTTCCCACGGAAGGGTGCTTGGTTGGACACTACACTCTTAAACAAACCCTGGACACTACATGCTTTCTGAGTATGAGAACTCCCAAAAACACATAAAAGTATTCCAGGACGCATTTACTCATTTACTGATGAAACAAAAGCAAAATCTGAACAAAAAAGTAATATGTCAACTGCATAACTGAAAAAATAAACAGTTTTGTATTACCTCTCCTGTTTTTATTTTTTTCCCCCACGGGAATTGTTTGCAAAAGCCAGACCCAACTTAGCATCCGCTCAGGGCATCCTAACTTCGCTTCATCTCAGCTGCACACCAGTTTGTGTATTTTCAGGAAAGAGCTGAGCTTTCGTGTCCTCTGCACTTGTTTGTTTGCAGTAAACTTCGGAAATAGGGGGTGAGATAGCATAGCAGCTCAGACAGAGTGATACTAGACTGTGCCAGCCAGCCAAATTACCTTGTCCTGCACTCACCCTCACTGCCAACTAGCTAGAAATGGATTCCATCTCCTTTCTGTGGTGAGCAACAGATTGGAGAAATAAGCCCAAATAACCATCGATATCTGTTCAGGAATAGGGAGGCTGACATTTATCACTGTGAGAAAGACCCCGGCTTGAGAGGACTTGATAAGATGTTTGCGTGTGTGTGTGTGTGTGTGTGTGTACATGCGTACCCAGAAAAGGGTTTAGGATGGATAAAAGTTGTCTATGTGTGTTGTTGTTGTAACACCTGCACAGAAATGGGTTTAGGCGGGTCGTGTGTGTGTGTGTGTGTGTGTGTGTGTGTGTGTGAGAGCATGTGTTTAAATTTGAGTGTGATCAGAGAACTGAATTTTCCATCCGCTTTTCCTTGCTGAAATGAAAAAGCTGTGGGCTACAAAAAACAAGAGATGGTGACAGAGGTGGTCGGGGGGGGGGGGGTGGAGGAGTGGAGGAGGAAAACCGCTGACCCAGAGGGGTTTTCTAGCTTAGTGTGTGTGTGTGTGTGTGTGTGTGTGTGTCAAAATAAAAGACCATCAGGCTGAGTCTGTGTTTGCCTTCAAGTGTAAAGCTCTTGCTCTGTCATGTCTGTAGCCCAGATCAGAGGAAAAACTTGACACTTTCACCATGTGTCATAGCCCTAACCATCAGGCACGCCACTGGGATACACACACACACACACACACACACACACACACATATTTCATCACTTAAAATTGCTGGCACACACTTAATATCACTCTCCCTCCCTCCGTCTTCAATTCCACTTAATTTTACATGACACACAGATTGCCGGAGTCATCAGATGGATCGAGGAGGGAGATGGAGGGATGGAAGGGAGGAAAAGAAAATGATGGGGTGAAAGAGGGGGAGGGGAGGTGTCAAGTGGATTTTGGTCACGCTGAGACCAGACTAGATTACTAGGCAAGGTGTGTTTGAGAGAGACCAAACAGACCCCCTGGCTCCGGCGCTTCACGTGTGTGTGTGTGTGTGTGTGTGTGTGTGTGTGTGTGTGTTGCTTCCTTCCCACCTTCACTAGGTGGGAGCTTGTGACACTTACAGATAACCATGGCAGTCACATAGATTGTCTTCATTATTAAAATGGCAGGGCCATTTCAATACTGTCAATTCACACATGTGGTGTGAGAGCAGTGTGACAGTATGATTGCGCTGCCTCACGCGCAGTAAATGTGTTGAACTCCCGTGTGTGTAAATGTATTTGTCACCCCACCACCACCCCCCCCCCCCCTCTCTAATTCACTGCTCAAAGGAAAGTAAGTGATGTCACGTCAACCTAAAAGCTTGCCTGAACTGTTTTTCCTCATGCCAATCAAATAGTAATTGCGCCCCCTTTCATAAGTATGTCAAACTATTAGCTCTCTAATAGAGCGCGTGCCTTCCTCAGTCTCTCTACCATATATTGTAAATTAGGGTTTGACCGATGCAGGTTTTGTTTATTATTATTTATTAACGTTTTTACATTACAAAAGGGTTCAGACATACATGAATACAAATGGCTTCAATTCCCTCTTTTCCCATCTTTTTTTTGAGGGCCGTAGTTTTTGGATTGAAGCAGCCGATTTGACCATTTTCATGCCAAAAACGTTGAATCGTGGTGAAAAGGCCTTTGAATTCAGACCATATAGACACTAAAACTCTCCACTGTAATACAGGATCAGAATAAAACATATTCAGGCATACTTGTGTGGAATCTGATCACAATGCCACATTAGGATCGGCAACAGGGTTAAAAATACAAAGTTATACCTGTGTTCTCTAGCTGTCCTGTTGCCTGGGGGGAAAACAGTGACCTGCCATCAGCGGCTCCACGTGCACACATGCAAGCGCGCACGTGGTTAACGCGAGCCTCTTTGTAAGAGCGGCTATCTCATGACACGTCGATAATTGCGGGTGTTTTCGTGTCACCTTCGTAGAGTGTTTTCGGTCGGAGCGGGTCTGGGCGTGTTTGGCTTCCAATTCAGATGGGAGCGATTGGAGAGAGAGAGAGAGAGAGAGAGAGAGACATTTGTTCAGTGTTGTGACCATCCGTGCATGTTATTCTCTTTAGAGGTAGACACTCCATCTTAGCGGCTCCCGCGCGCATGTCGTTACGCACGTGATTGGACCGCTTTGCAAATCACAGTAGACCCAAAGTTTGAAAGGTGTTACTATGAGAGAGAGAGAGAGAGAGATGCCCCTCCCTATCACCACCACACACACCTAGAGCGCAAAATGACAATTGAACCTCCATGTATATGAAATAATTCGATATGGGTGGCATCTACACACACACACACACACACACACACGAGTTGGAATGGTTTCACAGTGTGTGCAGAGTCGTGCTGAGCTCCACCATGTCGCGTTTTCCATCGCGCCTCTGAATATGTATGGCGAATGTGCTTGCAGAGCCTCAGGTGGTGCACCGCTCCTTACTCCCTATTCTGTTTTATGTATGAAATGTGCCACAGTGTGATGTTCATTCATTTCCCCCGCGCAGGTTGGCGTGGGCAAGGTGAAGGGGGACGGCGGCACACTGGTTGAATGTCATTACTTTTTCAATTACCGGTCCCGCTGCGTGACCTGTCGACACTTGGTCAAATCGTTTACTTGGACAGAGGAGAAAAGGCGGGGTGGGCGGGACGGGACGGGACGGCCATCAGATGGAACCAAGTCCATTGAGCTGCTTGAGATTTTGTGCTGAAGCCCCCACAGTTGTGTGGAAGTGTGTGTGTGTGTGTGTGTGTGTGTGTGTGTATCCCTCTATTGTTGTAGGTAAAATGACCTAGAGAGACCCTACCACTGGCCTTGGTTTAAGTTATCAGTAGCAGTGGTGGTGAGTTGTCTTGAGGTTGTACTAAAACACAGCTTGTGTGTGTGTGTGTGCGTGCCGAGAGTGTGTGTCCGTGTTGATTGGATTCAGGACCATTCTGAAAGGCCGGTGTATCCCTGAGTGGTGGAAATGAATTGGTGCTATTGCCTTGTCAGATTCTACATTAATTCCATGTAATTGAAGCAGGCTGTGTAAATATACTGTGTGTGTGTGTGTGTGTGTGTGTGTGTGTGTGTGTGTGTCCTCTCTCTCCCTCCTCCTCTGTATCACTCTCTATTTAACATCTGGTTTCCCCATTTTGTCTCTCTCATCCAATCTCTCCATTTATCTACCGATGCTACGCTCTCCCTCTCTCCCTCGTTTATTACGTCTCCAATTCCTCGCAATTAATCCACAGATTGCTTTATTCCTTTTTTCCCTTTTGTTTCTCCTTTTCCAAAACCCCCGTCTCTTTAAAAAAAAAAAAAAAAAAAGAATGCATGTAGCATTTTAACATCAAGAAATCCTAACCACATTCATTTAGAGACATTAGTATGATTACCGTAAACAAACGAGACAACCACTGAGGAGAGCGGCGGCCTCTACGTCGGGGTTCATAAAATGTCCGGGAAGTCATAAAAAAACTTTTTTGCACTTTATTTGTTGCGCTGTCAAATTGCCACACATGAATGCAACTACTGTCCCCCGTGGGCCACCGTAGTTCATTCATTGGCGCCTATGACTGGGGGAGCCTTTCCAGCAGTGATTCCTTGATTGTTACTCTATTTACAATGCTGGGTCCATTGAAGTTTTTAAACAGCGGCTGAAGACCTTCCTCTCCAGCCAGGCCTTTGGACCCAGCTGCTGAATTGTGGCCCTCTGCTTTTTTGCCTTTTTGTCCTTTGTCATTTGTTTGTCGTATTGTCTTCCTCCTTGTTAGCCCAGGTTGTTTTTGTTTTTCTCCTTATCTTGTTCTTATTTACTCCTCCTACTCTCTCCTTCTACTGTTAAGTGCCTTGGGTACCTTGAAAGGCGCTATACAAATGAAAGCTATTATTATTATTATTATTATTAATATAATAATAATAATAATAATAATAATAATAAAATGCCCTTAAAAAAAACAAAGAAATTCCCCCCCAGGGATTAATAAAGCAGCTTACCTGCCTAAAAACAAAAAAATGCCCTGACAAAAGAAGTGAATTTCTTCCCGAGGTCTCTACTCTGCGATTTACATTACCCAGTTTCTGGCAATGTCAGATGGTGGAAGGAGTGAAAGGCAGATGGAAAAATCACTTCCTTTATTATATGGTGTGTAGTAACCCACAAACTGGGGAGCAGCAGCACATTTTGCTGGTTTGAATCCTCCCTGACCAGCAAGGAAAAAATCACGTCTGGGGAGTTACATGAGAAACGCTCTGTTCACCTTGTGCCCTTGAGCAAGCAGCTCCCAGGTTCTAGATGGTGAACATACGGTATGTAGCCCTCCCTCCCTCCCTCCCTCCCTCCCTCCCTCCTGCAGATGCTCCCCCCAGGCAGTTGCTGTAAATAAGTCCTAAGCGTTCCTAGTCAACCTGTCTGGTTTTAAACAAGGGCTAAAATATAGACCTGTGGAACTTTAAATAAACTTGTTTTTTCCACATAGACCGGATGCATTCATGTTGCGGACATAATGCATGTCATTTTTGTATATTTTCATTCATCTCTTTCTCTTTGCATGCTCCAATGCTATTACTTTGCACACCCTGCAGGCACACATACATGTTCCAGTGTTGTAATTGTCAGCCGTCTTCTGTTACATTTAATACTCCTCGATCTATCTACTCTACCTTTTCTCTGTATCCTATTGCTATTTGCTGCTGTGACAACCCCATTTCCCAATGGAAATCATTACAGTTTCATCTCATCTCTCTCTCTCTCTCTCTGGAAGTGTTGAAGTCTAGTGCTCTAGCAGATGATCTCTATGGGACACCGCCTGCCACATAGAGGCATCGGCGTCCAGTCTACTGATGGGGGTGGGGGTGGTGGTGGTGGTTGGGCGGGGGGGGCGAGGGGGCACAGCCAAACAATACTGCTGCACATTACTTCTCATTATGTCCTCATTACTGTTCACCAAATGAGAGCGGCGAACCAAAAGGAGAATCAGTAGATGCAAGAGCCCCCCCCCCGTCTGCTCCATTCTACTTCAATCTTCAATCTTACTTCCAAGAGTCATTATCTCTACCTTTCATTTCACCTACTCTCACCTCACACCTCACGCTCGCCCCCCTCCACTCCAGTCTATCCTCATATGTAATTATGTCTATTCAGTGATGAAGATGAGAAGATGAAATTGCCAACAGCCCCCCCCCCCAACACCCCCATCTCCCATTTGAGTCTGAGTCCTTTTGTTGTTCTGCAAACAAACAAATTATGTCTCCTTAGACGGCCAGAAAATAAGTGATCACATGGAGTCACAGAGAGTAGCAAGACGGGAGGACCGTGGCAGAGTGAAATTAGCAAGGTGAATGTGTGTGTGTGTGTGTGTGTGTGTTTACAGCTCTAATTAGTGCATTATGCTGTGAGTAAAATGCTCAGGCCAGCCATGCAGAAAAAATGGACAGGTAATGGAGTGTTACCTACGCACAAGCACACCCACCAGGTTCATTTACCACCCTACACACACACACACACACAGAGGGAGTCGTGAGCGCATTTAGGAAACACAGACACGTCGTGCTAGGCTAGTTGGCGTGAAATGGTTTGACTTGGTTTTAGCGAATTGATGGTTGATCTGTGTGATCCATCGTGTTTCAGAGGTGGAGAAGTGAGTTAAGTCATGTAAACTAATGTGTATTTAGAGGCGCTATTAGGAGAGTTTGGTGACTAAATGAGAAGGTTTCCATTTGGGTGTGTGGCGCAGTATGGTGAAAGCATTATGATGGAGGAACAACTCATCAACAAGTTATTTTGATATTAAATCATTACGCTTTTACAGGTTTGTTCCCACATAGTAATATAAAGTCACTTTTTTCTGTAAAGGTTTTGAAAAGGTGAAAGGTTGGACTATTCTTCTGAGTCGACACGTTTGAATTGAATGACAATAATCAACAATAATTTGTAATAATAACAATAATAATAAAAATGTGAGTGGTTTACAAGGGAGGAAAAAAGAAGAACATGAAACCTACGGCAAACTCAGTGAAAGCAAGGCAAGAAATGCAAAAGTAAACCATAAAAGGGAGGTGAAAACAATTAAAGGTCATTGCGTACAAGAAGGTTTAGAAAAGAGTTATAAGTAAATGTTTAAAAAGATGATACAGATTTAGCAGCCGATCGATCCAAAGTCCAAGAGCATCAATGGCAAAGAAACAATCACCTTGATTTGGAACAACCAATAGGAGCCTCTTGATTTTAATCTAGATTTAGATTACAGCCAATAGGAACGTGCCAGAGGACCACATGCGGTTAACAGGTCTGTGATGTAGCTTGGTGACCCATAAAAGTGATCAGTCTTAATTCTGAGATTGACAGCTATCTATCTAAAGACATCAGGGTGATGTGATGTTTTTTTTCCTTTATGAGCAATTTGTGCCGTATTCTTATTCTCCAAAATCTCATCCCAAATGAATGAATCATTTCACAGTCTGAATATGGACAGGAGGGTTTGGAGCATTGTTCTGAAGCCCCTGCTGCTGAAAATGCCGGATGAAAGTCAGTGGAGCGCAGCACAGCTAATACTGGCGAGAGGAGGGGAAAAAAGACATGGACAGAATCAGAGCGAAGAGAGAAAGAAGGAGGAAAACAAAGCAAATCTGAGGCAATGAGGGGAAACCAGAACGAATGGGATACAGGATATCTTCATTTAGTTCTAACGTCTGCCTGGTGCTGGATTGAAAGCTTTATTTATAAAAAAAATGTTGTTGTTTTTTCCCCCCAACATCTTAGAGGACCACCTGTACGGTTTGTGCCTTTAAGCCTGTAAATCGCACCTTTGTAATTAACTTTGATGAAGTGACGTGGAAAGCGTTGGCATATTCTCTCGCTCGTCTTCGCTCTCTGTTCCACCGTCGATTTGAAGTTCAGTTCAGTCCTAAACAGAGCGTGCTCTCTCTCTCTCTCTCTCTCTCTCTCACTCTCTCTCTCTCTCTCTCTCCAACCTCTCCTCGCGTCCCCCGACTGCCTCCTCCTCCTCCTCCTCCTCCTCCTCCTCATTATCATCAAGTAAATGCCGCCTCTTGGGTGAGGGAGGAGAGTCGTTAAGCTCAGCGCGCGAAGAAGCGGGACATTATAGGCTACATTAGAAATGTGTTTAACCCTGTCGGCGTGAGCCACTTAACTTCGCATTAAGTCCACACACACACACACACACACACACACACATACACACCTCTAATATAGGCCTATTATAGGTATTACTATATCTATAAAATAAATATGGCAACAAATCAATCACAAATCCTCCCATGGGCCCATGTGACCACTTGTCTCTGATGCCTCCCTCTCTTCCTCTGCCATAAGGTGTTTTTCTGAAGGCAGAACTGTCCGCACCATGCCACGGGAGGAATCAGCGTCAGTGTTTGTTGTTTGGTAGGCCATATTTCACAACTCGAGTTTAGCTCTAGCGGATGATCAATCTAAGGTCTCCGGTCTCAGATATTTATCAATGTTGTTGCCATCTCTTCCGGTTGTGACATGCTTTGTGATGCGAGAGGAAAGGTTTGATGTGTCGCCACTATATCCAACTGATGAATCGCAATGCCGA
The DNA here is from genome assembly GCA_034670405.1 of Hoplostethus atlanticus. Lineage (NCBI taxonomy): Eukaryota > Metazoa > Chordata > Actinopteri > Trachichthyiformes > Trachichthyidae > Hoplostethus > Hoplostethus atlanticus. The sequence goes on from JAXDDX010000025.1 coordinate 3,516,939, forward strand.
CCCCTAATGTACCTTTCGTCTTGGGTAGGCCCATGTTCTTGAGCCTTGACTCTATCTATCTATCTATCTACCTACCTACCTACCCATCCATCCATCCATCCATCCATCCATCTATCTATCTATCTATCTATCTATCTATCTATCTATCTATCTATCTATCTATCTATCTATCTATCTATCTATCCATCCATCCATCCATCCATCCATCCATCCATCCATCCATCCATCCATCCATCCATCCATCCATCCATCCATCCATCCATCCATCCATCCATCCATCCATCCATCCATCCATCCATCCATCCATCCATCCATCCATCCATCTGTAGTAAATTTGATTGACAGTGAATTAGAGCATTGTTACAGTAGACAGAGAGCAGTGTGTGTGTGTGTGTGTTCTTGTAGAAACATTAGGACAAGCCTACAAAAAGTCTTTCCTGGGAAAAATCTGGCGCACAGGAAGTGATGCGTTTTACGTTTCCAGTTTGTTTGGAATAAACAGAAGAAGAACTGGGTAGTTAGCATGAGCAGCGATAGCCACCGTGGCTGAACAGACAGAGAAGAGAGCGTCACCTACAGAAACTCAAACTCCATCAACAGAAAATCCAAGGAGAAAGACGTCACAGTACTGGACACACTGTTTGATTGACAGGTGATCTCTGGGAAGAGCAGTGAGGAACACCACAGCGACGAGGCTGAGAGACAAAGATGGAGACTAGATAATAAAACAAGGATAAAGGTTAGAATTAGGATGAGCTTAAGGTTAGGGTTAGGCATTAGGAAATTAATGTAGTCAATGGAAGGTCTTCATAAGTATAGTAAGACAAACGTGTGTGTGTGTGTGTGTGTGTGTGTGTGTGTTTAGAGTGTGGAGTTGGTAATAAATCTCGAGGGCCAGTCCAAAGAAATAAAGTGCAGCAGTTGTAATTCAGTCCTCCTGTCACCTGCCCCACCACACACGCACGCACACACACACTAACTCACACATCCTTCACTATGTATTGACACACACACACACACACATTGAGTCTGATAGACAACTCCCCTAACACACACAACACACACTTCCACCATTCGATGACTTTGTAACTCTCTCATACTTCTCTCTCTCTCTCCACTTTCTCTTGTTATCTCTTTCACTTTCTGTGTGTGTGTGTGTGTGTGTGTGTGTGTGTGTGTTTGGTTCCATAGTGAGAGCTGGGGACATTCAGACTGAAGTTATTCGGCTCCTACAGAGAAAAAAAGAGAGAGAGAGCGTAAGAGAGAGAGAATAGGAAAATAAAACAACAGATAGGAAGAAAAACAAAGGCTCCCTTCTGATTGAATCTGTTGAGGCGTGGCATTGAGATAGATCACAAACAGAGGTGTGTGTGTGTGTGTGTGCGTGTGTGCGTGTGTGTGTGTGTGTGTGTACTCCAGCCTTGTCTGACCATTATACAAAATGGAAAAAGTTGGAACTTTACCACGGTTTCTTCACAGCACATGTCGGTATGTGTGTGTTCATGTGTGTGTATTTGTTCGTGTTTATCTGTGTTTGCATGTCCTTGTGTGCATTTGTGTGTGTTTGTGTGTGTACATGATAAACACATTAGCGTGTGTATCGGCATTCATGCAACCCAGTGTGTGTAATTACATATTTGCTCTGTGCTGCAGTCTGTGATTAAGTGCAATTTGAAACAATGGCTGTACGCTACACTGCATTCTGGACTCTTTGCCATCCCAACACACACACACACACAAACACACACTCACAGGTAGGGAGACAACCACCACTAAGTACAGTACAATTCCATTTATGCCTTAAGGGAATACAGGAAGTTTTATTGTCCTATTGGTCCATTTACCTGTTAAGTGATGAGAACAGAGACACCAAAATCATCCATGTGTCCCTGGTAGATCGTTGGTGCTGGTGCCCTATGCTAACACCTTAGCATACACTATGTTGAGTGATACTAGGCTCCATGCTAACACCCTAGCACACATTATGTTGAGTGATAGTTGGCTCCATGCTAACACTTAAGCATACACTATGTTGAGTGATAGTAGACTCCATGCTAACACCTTAGCATACACTATGTTGAGTGACTTTATTTTATGGCCTGTAGATTCATAAATTTAAAAAATGAAATATCATTAACTCAAGTCCAGTTGATGTTGCCAGGTTTATTTTTGGAACTATTTCACGTGAGCAACCATGGTTTTCTTTCTGGTTTGCTTCCATGTTTTGTGATCACATTAATGTCATCTGCATACTGCTGCCAGTAGTAACGCGTCCACCAGTCCAGTCACGCTGTGTGCGTTGAACAGAGCAGAGAATCAGAGCTGAGAGCTGCTCAATGTGTTGCACATCTTATGGTCAAATATCATATTCATGACGCCAGGATGCTTCATTCAAACCCAATATTAGATTATGTGTTGTTGATCTGAAGAGTCTGTATGGGTCTCCTGCTGAGGCATCGAGTAATGGAAAGCTAAAAAGCCATCTCTGATTCTGGAAAATATGGTCATTATAGAAAAATGTGGTATTCTACTTTTTCACTTTGTTTTGTTTTCATTTTATTTTAGTCAACTATTTTTCTTTATCCTTTTACTCCTCTGTTCAAATTCCTTTGGATTATATTATGCATATGTTGTGTCACTGTTATACATAATGCATAATATGTAATTATGATACAGCACAAGCATTTAAGTATGACATTGTTTGACTGTTAAAACGTTCCTGTATAGTGAGTGTCTGTACCTCCTGTGAAGGAAAACAAAAAGTCATTTACTTCCCCCCACAGTATCGTAATGTTCTTTTACAAGCTTGACTGAAGCCTCACAGCGTAGACCGGCTTCATGAATATGCACGTCGCGGTGCCCACATGTCAACAGTCCCACCTGTAGCCGTCTGTTGTGTACAGCCTGCAGAACCAGTGGGCTAAAGTACACCGGATCAATGCCATGTCATCTCTTCCTCCACCTCAGCACACTTAGTCAGAGGCCAATGGTGGATTCATGCATGGAGGTTCTATAAAGCTGCCTTACATTGTGCAGTTTAATGAAAATCACGAGTTTGCTTTGCATCATCATTTCCAATGTTATGGATAAATTAGAGAATTTGATGTCAACAAATAGTGTATATACAGTATATATATACAGTATATATATATAGTATATATATAGTATATAGTATATATATAGTATATATATACAGTATATATATATATACATACATAATTATATTGGGTGAACATAAATAAATTTAGTGATCAAACAGTTAGCCATGAAATAAAATTAGCATTAGCCTAGATGGGAAGTTATTTAAAAACATTTATTTGAAAAATTAAAAGAACATACAGATACAGTACAAACGAAATACAAACATGGCATGGCATTTAATGTGTAGTTAAAACAGTTGGGTTTGCTCAATAGATTTGCTACCCTATCTGACTGACTGACGTAAAGTGAGTTAGCTTAAGAGCTAATGTTGATCTGAAACCAGATCAACTAATCTGATCTGAAACCAGTGCTTTGTTGTTGTCTGCTCATACTAAACACTGGCGAACTGGAATACTAAATAGTGGAATACTATTTAGACAAAAGCCGGCAAGGGGAATTGTCCCTTAAACATTTTTGAAACCCCATAGCCTAACTAAACCACATTTGATACAAATGCCAGACTTGAACGTGCCTTGTGTCTCTCAGTTACTCAGTTATAGAGACTTCCCACTGGTCATAGTATATCATGTATTCCAGACAGGGAAAGTCAGGGAATTTGATAGATTCTCCGGGGTAGACAGGGAATTTTACAAATGGGTCACTTTACAAGAGAATGTATTTTACAGTTAACCCCTTTAGAAAAAACAACATTAACAAACCAGGGAGGAAGAGCATGTTCATGGAAGCACTCTGACTTGGTTATGGAAAGTCATGGAAAAATCATGGAATTTTACATCACAGCCAAAGTGGGAACCCTTATAGTCTGAAAACCCAGCATGTGAAGACAAGCCCCGAAGTCTGCCATTGTCTTACCATATGCAACATTTCAAAAAAAGCCTCCCTCTAGTTTAACACATTATGTGGAATGAGTTTTTGTGAAGCAGGTTTTTTTTATTTTTTTACATACGCTGGAAGCCTATATGGCAATCATCAGTCAGCGCAAAAAAAGCTACTAAATATCTTTGGCATTTCAACCAGAATTTGTCTTGGTATAAGGGTGTGCAGTAATGGGGTTGGGTTGTTTAGGGGGGATCAGCTGTGTGTCTTGCACATTTCCTCTGTAACTGATAAATCACCGGATAGAATCAAAGGATATGAAACTTCCTGTCAAAATTACCGCCTTCCAAATGTGTGCATGTGTGTGTGTGTGTATGTGAGAGTGTCCCATATGCTACTGTTTTGTACCCCTCATGTTACCATTGCCCCCCCCACAGGGGTCCTGTTTTGATTGACAGGTCAATCAAAGGCCTTCTGCCTTCATCCTTTTGCAAAAACCAATACTCCATTCTAAGCCCACTACTTGCCACAGTCTTAGCACCACACACTGTAGTGCGTGTGTGTGTGTGTGTGTGTGTGTGTGTGTGTGTGTGTGTGTGTGTGTGTGTGTGTGTGTGTTTGGATGGTTAAGCAAACATACAATCCCCTTGCAGGACCTCTCATCCACCACATACACATCTCCCTTTCATTTCCCACCCCTCTGTCCATTCTTCTCTCTCTCTCTCTCTCCCTATGGGTATATGTGGTTACCTCTGAGGGGTTGCCTTTCCTCTAGTTTTGAGTGTGTGTGTGTGTGTGTGTGTGTGTGTGTGTGTGTGTAGAGACAGGCGATGATAGATTTATAAGCCACTCACATATGCTGGAGCCATCAAGGAATCGCCCCCAAACCATATCCTCTCCTCTCATAAAAAACCTTGTAGAGGGAGAGAGAGAGAGAGAGAGAGAGAGAGAGAGAGAGAGAGAGAGAGAGAGAGAGAGATGGAGAGAGGGGGGTGAGTGAGTGAATGAGTAAGAGACAGAGAGATATAGTGGTAGAATGGTGAGAGGAGGGAGAGACCCTAGACATGGCAGGTTGAAAGAAAGAGGGGGATGAGTTGAAAGAGTAGAGAGGTGTTGAAAGGGTGGTTTTGATGAAATTGAGGGGGCGGATTAAAAAAAAACAGACTGAGAGAGAGAGAGATGCAGAAAGTGGGTGGTGAGCACAGGAGAGGATATATATAAAAAAAAAAAACGATAAAGCCGGGATGAGAAAACAATGCAAGAAATGTGGAAGTGAGAGAGAAAGTGGGATGGAGGGATGGAAATTGGATGGAAAAGAGAGAGAGAGAGAGAGAGAGAGAGAGCAGAGGGATTGAATGAGCGAGATTTAATGCGTCCCGTCTTTATGAGGCTGTAAGTCATTTTTTTGATGAAAGTGATCCTTATGTTTATGGCTGCCTTCTCGCCATCCCACTCTCTCTCTCTCTACTTTCCCTCTTTCTTTCTCCTCCCTTCATCCCTCCTCTGTCTCCCCAGGTAAAATATGCTACCCAGAGGTTATAAAAAACGAAAGGATGTTTTTCCTACCTCAGTATTTCACATTTCGTTCTGTTTTGATTTTTTTTCCTTTGCGAACTTTCATATAATATGGAAAAAGCAAACAGTTGGTGTGGTAGAAAGGACCTATAAGGCAACTCTAATATTCTACATTGAATCCTAATGAAACTGTTGGAAACAGCATTAACTGTGGCTCTAAAAAGGTAATCAAACCTCCCCCCGGCCCTGCAACTTTTCATATATTTTCATGTGAAATAACATTAGTTTGAATGGAGTTTTGGGTGTAAAATCTACACGAGGTAGAAAGTTCAAAAACATTTCATAACATTATGGAATAAGGAATGGAATAATATATGGTATGAAACATTTTTGCCAGTAAGAGGGTTCAACCAATGTGGGTTTTTGAAGGCTGATGCCAATATTTTGTGCCAATATTAAAAATTAAAATTGAATATTGACCAAATTTAAATTTGACCATTTTCATGCTCCAAAAAAAAAAAATCCTCTGAAAAAATAATTTACACCATGAGACACTAAGGCCGCGTTCACACCGTGCATTTACTCCTTTATTTCGTTTCGTTTGCGCAAGTGAGAACCATGCAATTCGAACTCACCAACACAGACCAACACCAACTGTGGTGTGGCTCATTAAGAGTGAGAACTCAATTGTACCAACTATAGGAAACAACCCCAAAACATACGACTGTACAAGTATGTTTCATTGTTCCATATGTTTTTTAGGGTATAAGGAGGCAGATGTCATAAGCAAGGGAAGGGGGACAAACCACAGTCTGGACTGAGCTATTTATTTGTGTGTTCTTAACTGGTTTCAACACCAGAGAAGGGAAATTACAGTGAAGAGCAGCAGACCGGGTCCATTATGTTTAGCTAAAGTTAGAGGGACTGGGACTGGGATTTGTTTTGATTCCTCCCTGACTGACAGAATTTCCAATCTGGTGGGATGACAGGTCACCAAAACTCTCTGATAAACGAGCTACTTGTCAGTCCATGTGACTTTTGTTTACAATCCCTCATTCACTTCCCCCGTAAATTGGGCAGTGCAAACCGAAATAAACCAAATATAAACATCTAACAAGTTTCAACTGTGGTTCGAAACAAAGAAAACCACAGGTGTGATTGAACCCTAAAACTCTCCATTGAAACCCAGGATGAGAAGAACTTGTGATAACTAATGATGATCAATTCAAGAAAAACAAGAAAAAGTACAAAACCCTTCACTGTTTATTCAATGTGAACAGTGTGATGCATAATACAGTGTTAGAGAAACACCAAACACTCTCTCTCCTCCCCTCTTCCTCCCCCTTTCTTCTCTACCTCTCATTCTCTCTGTACATCCCTCCTTCCTTCACCTTTTGTCCTTATTCCTCCATCACTCTCTCCTTGTTCCCTTTTCTCAACCTCAACCTTTCTCTCCTCTTTCTCTCTTCCCCCTCCCTCACCCTCTACCTCCCTCCTGCCTTCTCTCTTGTCAAAGCCCACTCTCTCTCTCTCTCTCTCTCTCTCCCTCACTTGTTCTTTCTCTCCTCTCTACCTGCCTACCTGCCTCCTTCTTTCCTTCCCCCTCTCTCCCCATCCCACTTTCCCCCTCCCTTGTTCTCTCTCTCCCTGTCTCCCCCTCTATCCTTCCCTCTCTCTCTCTCCTCTCCCTCTCTCTCTGTCTAATAAGGAGGGATTGGTGAAGGTGGAGTCAGCCTCACCGCCCTTTTCACTCCACTGACCCTCAGTCTCATTAAGGCAGGAAACATGCTGACACACACACACACACACACACACACACACACACTGTGAGACTCCATCGGTCACCCATTCTCTTCTTGTCCTCCTCCTCCTTGCTGTCTGTTTCATTTTGACCTTTTTTTTTTTACTGATTTCTATTGTTTTTCTTGCTCTTGACCTTTTATTTTCTTGGTGAGCATATTTACAACTTTGTTTGTGCTTTCCTAATTTATTTGTGCTGACAACATTTTTCAGTTCTCACCTGTTAAACTGCATCGTCTGCTTTACTGATGTTCTCCACCTCTCTTTCTGTTCTCTTTTGAGTTTAGTTTCTACTGGAGTTGGACCGATAACTGGATTTGCTGATATATCCGGTTGCCGATATTGGCTGCCAGGACCAAGCAGACAAAGCTCTTTCGCTCTCAAATGGCCTCAATTCATTCTAGCTCTGGCTCTATAGGCACAAAGGTTCTGAAACATGTTAAGCCCAGGACTCAAATGAGAAATTTATTCTTGCAATGAAACCCGGACGCATGAAAACACATTATGGAGACCCAGAAGAAATATGCCCTGACTTCCCAGTGGCTCTGATAGCACATGGCTGCTTGAAAAGTAGCTCTCCCACTTGTTCTAGTTTAACCCCATAAATTCAAGGAATAAACTGACAATAGTATTTCATATTTGTTCAATATGGATGGGGGGTGTAGGAAAATGTAGCCAGGCATTGAAATGGAAAACAGATTTAAGGAAGGAGAGGACCACAACAACCAAAACTCATACAAACCAGAACTCAGAAACACTTCGGAACCTAAGCAATGAAACTTGATCTCTTAAATGGAATTAATGACAGAATGGAGTGACTTCAAGGATGAAATTCAGAAAGATATTAAAGAAGAATTGAATGAATACAATGCATTGTGTTAGAAGGACACACCACATTATATATAGAACCATTGGCACAAGCAGTCAGACAAAACAATACTTTAAAAGGGATAAAAATAAGAGGCGTTGAACATAAAATCTGCATGTATGCAGATGATGTTTTATAATATCTTTCAAAACCCAAATATAGCTTGCCTGCATTGAAGAGTTTCCTAGAAGTATACAGATCCTATTCAGGTTATAAATTTAACATACCAAAAACCAAAATCCTGACATATAATTATAATAATATAATCCAAGCCAAAGTATTAGGAAGAAGTATAATTTCAACCCACCACTCATTAGGTACTTAGGAGTTCTGTTACCAGAAGACATGCCAAGATTGTATGATATGTATTACCTATTAACAAAAACATTCAAGCGGACATTGACAGATGGTTACAACTTCCTCTGGACATGAGTAACCGAATTGAGTCAGGATGAATATTTTAACCAGGATCCTTTATTTCTTTCTGTACGGGTTGAGGTTTGAGTTTCGGGTTAAAGTTTGAAATCTTACAGTTACCCTGAGAAAAAGGGGTATTGTCTTTACCCTATTTTCAAGATTATTACTATTGAGGTTTCACAAATAGACACCAATAGAAATCAATCTTGGGAAATAGTATAACTGAAGAATTACTGTGTGATAGACTGGAGTAGTGGACTGTCCTTTCACTTCCGAACTGGTTTAATGTGATAAAAACATTGAAAATAGAAAGACAAGCCAACATCTTGGGTTGGTTGGTGCATGACCCTCAATTTACTTCAGCTAAATTAGACATCAGGTTCAAAGAATGGATTTGGAAAGGTATTATGTCATACTATACTGTCACCCATAAGGAAATGGAAAGCTTCCAGACACTGGGAGATAAATATGGCTTAGAAAAACAAGATTTATATAGATACCTACAGGTTTGAGACTATTATAACAAAAAATGTAAGAAAAAATAAATCTATATAATTAACTATAATAACTATACTATAATAACTGTAATTATACTATAATTAACTATAACTATAATTAATGTATTTATTAATGTATACAGAGGCATAGACAGTAATAGGGAAATACTGTCGACCATATACGCCAGTATTCAAGAGGCCAGGAATCATTTCAAAATCAAAACGGGGAAAAGAATTGGAAGTCCAAATCACTGAAGAGGAACGGGATAAAATGTGTCAAACCCCAGCCAGCCCCACCAAGTTATTCATAACTCCTAAACTAAAATCTATACAAACTGTTCCAGACCTGCCATACTGGAGATAATGAAGAACAAGTAGAGCTGATCACTGCTACATCTTCTGGTTTTGCCCCGCAATACAACCTCATTGGAAAGCGGAGGACAATTAATGAAATAATAGGTGAAGAAATAGAACAGTCCTACCCAGTATTTTACTTCAGGAACATAACTTCTGACCTACTTCAAATTATTCTGGCTGCAAGCAAGAAAGCAATTACACGCAAATGGATGGTTAGAGATCAGACCACAACTGAACAATGGTTTGAAATTTTACAGCAGACACATAGAATGGAAAATGTGACATTTAATTTGTGGTTGCAGAATGAACAAGGTAGATACTGAGAGAAATGGATTATGTATGTGTTACGGTTGTAACTGACACCCGCTGATGTATGATGTGTTATGTGTGGATATTTTTGTGCCTGACAACCAACTGTTCATACATGTTGTTGTTAAAAATGAAAAAATAAATATGCCTGCAGCCCTACTCTGTAGTTACTTACAAGCTGATCATTTTGGCCTGACAGGCGAAGAAGTTTCGGTCAGAAAGACAGGAAAGTAGGCAGTAGAGAGAACTGTGGCTATGGTTGGATTAATATCGGTCGATATTGGCCATTTATTACAAATGAGATATCAGCCAGTCAGTATCGTCCACCACTGATATGAGGGATGTGATGCAGTTTGTTGACATAGTAGCAGTAGCACTTTATTAAAAACCAATGTGGGAAATTTCTTTGTCACAGAAACATCACAAGCAATGCAAGACACAGTACACATTATTTTATTTTATTTTATTCTGGGTTTTGATGGAGCGTTTTGTAAGTTTTTGTAATTTTTTTGGGCACGAAAACTGTCAAACTTAAAGATATTGAATATCTGGACAAAATATCAGTTATCTGCAATTTCGAAATAATAATCATCACCATCCCAAAAATAGAGGTATCAGCTTTCAAAAACCTCTACTGGTCAAACCCTAGTTTCTACACTCAAGGTCTCAACCTTCAACTCTTTCTCTCTCTCTCTTTCCATCCATCCATCCATCCATCCATCCTTCCAGTTTATCTCTCTCTCTTTAACTACTCCCGCTGGTCATGGCAGCTTTGACAGTGAGTGAGGGGGGAGAGAGGCCATGTGGTGTTTCAGATAAGCCCAAAGTTCTCCTCTCAGGAAGACAACGTCCCCAATCACTCAGACACACACACACCCACACACACCCACACACACACACACACACACACACACACACACACACACACACACACACACATACACACAGAGGGACACAATACATAAACTGATACCCAAAACTCTGTTGTACAAAACTCTAATGCACACACACATACATCCCCCATCACACACATACAGCAGCAGCACACACGCACACACACACACACTAAAGATTATTAAAAAATGAGGGTACTTCTGGACGATCAGGACCGTGGTGCAGCTGTATTTTGGTTTGTCCACGTGGCCTCACGCTGGTCGCCAAACAGGAGAAAAATTAAAGGAATGCACCACGTTTTTTTGGGAGATCCTGTCCTGGTCATCTTACCTGTTACATAATGAGAACACAGACAGACACAGACTGATCTTACTTAACAAGCTCCACAAGGACACCGGTACAACAAAAGCAAAAGGCATATGTATGAATTACAATAGACCTGAAGCAGAACAATACTCAGTTGTACATCGAATGCAGCCATGGGTGGATAAAGAGAGCAATCAGAGTGTGTGATGGTTGTAAGAGATCTTGTTAGCTTGCGGCTGATACATGGGTCATCTAGCGCCGCTTTAGTGGCCCTTATCTATCTTCTAAAAGACACAGGCAATACAGATGAACAGGGCTAGACTCCATCATGTGGAAGTGGCTGCAGCCGCACACACATGAATGCAACAGCGCACGCATCTAAACAAAAACACAAGCAGTTAACGAAATGACTGAGCTGTGTGTGTGTGTGTGTGTGTCTGTGTGTGTGAGACCGTACGACAGTGTGTCAGTGAGTAAGTGCGCTGTCCCATGTGTGTGTGTGTGTGTGTGTGTTTGTGTCTGTGTGTGTGTGTGTGGTGCTGCCTTTTATGGACAGGATTTATCGGCCTCAGTCTCCAAAGTGAACATTAATAGATTTATAGCTTGGGAGACTTTGCGATCCATCTAAACTAAGAGAGAGAGAGAGAGAGGGAGGGAGAGAGAGAAAGAGAGAGAGAGAGAGATCTAATCCATCAAATAAAGAAAAGGGAGCGGGAATATGTGAGAGGAAAAGAGGATGACAGAGAAAAAGAAGCAAGCAAGCTTCTCTGGAGAGCTAGAATGCCAAATGACTGCAGTTTGCTCGTCTGTATGCGACATAAGCGAGGATGTTACACTCACATGTCTCCAAACACATTTTGGAGACACCTGTCGCCCACTGAGGACCTCGCACTAATCGTCACAACAGCGTTCTCATTTTTCTTAGTTACAGGCAGGCAACAGAGCGAGCGTCGGCGCCGCAGAGCTACGAGAGAGGAAAGTGATTATTTTTTTTCTGCAAGTGATGGCCGGTAGCTGGACTTCTCTGCGTCGGCGGCAAATTTTTTTTTTTCCGTTCACGCTTCGCAAAGCGTCGCAGGCACTTTCGGCGGCGTTCTAATTCCCTGCAATTTCAGAAAGCCTTCCCCGTTCGCCGATAGCGCTGACCGGGTTCCGTTCTGCCACGGGTCCAAAACAGTAGCAGCTGTTTACTCTGCATAGCCTCTAACTATCTTCTCTAATTGGGGATTTGTTTTGGTCGCTGCGCCAATGGGGGTGTTTGACAGGCTCCCACAACTTCTCTGCCCATTTTTAGTTGGGCTGTCCAAATAAGGTCTGATGAGGCCTGTTTGTGTGTGTGTGTGTGTGTGTGTGTGTGTGTGTGTGTGTGTGCATATGTGTAGGCAGACATGAAGGGCAGCAGACAAGCTGGTTCCCAATGTGTTAACCGCATCAGACAGACTACCAATCAAATCCCTGCATCTACCCATATTTCTAATAGTGTGTGTGTGTGTGTGTGTGTCTGTGTTCACGCTCTGATCAATCTATTCCAAGTGTTAAGGTGGAGTAGTTGGCCCTTCACTAAAATACTTGGGAGGATCGCCAGACTTACCGAGAAAGAACAGAATAGCAACAGAGGTCGTGTGTGTGTGTGTGTGTGTGTGTGTATGTGTGTGTGCGTGTGTGTGTGTGTGTGTGTGTGTGCCACAGTGAGAGAGACAGCTCTTTAGGCCCCATTAGCGGTGTGTTTTTTTAATAGGGAATCTAATTGAGTGAAGGTTGTTGGAAGGATAATGCTGTTTTTAAACTGTGCCTCCTGCTCCATCTTAAAGGAATCCAATACTTTGTTGCTGGCCCGCTAAAAGCATGAATAAAAAACGATTAGTTTTGGCTGAGCGTGTGCCAGAGTTTTAAGAGGAAGGAAGAGGGGGAAAGGGAATAAAATACGAGAGAAACAGTGACGGGGGCGGGGGGGGATGCAGAAACCTGTTGGGAGCTCTTCTGTTTGTGCCGCAAAGCAAGGGGAGTCATGGCTTCACTGTGATTGACTCTCTAATGCTTGCTTTGCTCAGCCAATCAGAAGGCTGGTTGCTCATAGCGACTCAGATACAAGTTGCCTCCATCCTCATCTGAAATGATGCCGCCAGCTGAATCGCCACTTTATCACAGCTACTACATCACGGTCACTTCTGACAGAGAAACACTGCAGTCCACACACACATACACACATGCACACACAGATGGACACACACATCCACAATACACATACTGTGCACATACACAGTCCACCCACAGACATGGAAACATGCATTTTGCAAACATGTATATATGCATGTGCACATATGGAGAGCAGTCAGTATGGGAGAACAACCCACACAAAATAAGGAAAATGGACAAATTGAGGCTTACTGATGCAAAAAAAGTGCAATGAAATAAAAGGGGAGGTTAAGAGAAAACATTTTGGTATTACATCCTCCTTCAGAACTGAGGAAGGTGTAATACCGAAGCATTTTCCCTGAAAGCTTCTCTACGCAACATTTTTATTATGTAAAAATACACTTGTTTCATCAGCCTACAAATTGGGATTGCAGCAGAGAAGAGCATCCTAAGACCTTGTTTGCTGAGACCCTAGTATATACAACTTGGGATATAAGGTTACTTTATAAGGTGCACTTAGCTAGCACCAGGTGGGAGCCCTTTTGTCTCCAGAACAGCGTGAATTCAACAACATTCCACAGGGATCTTGGTCCATGTTCACTTGAAAGTGTTGCTGCAGATGTCTTGGCAGCACATGCTGCGAACATCCCATTCAACCTTATCCCAAAGGTATCTATTGGGTTTGAAATCTGGACTTAACTAAAGTCACGTTCATGTTCCTGGAACCCCCTTGAGACGACGGTGCGTTCTCTGTATCTGTTTGAAAAAGGGGTATACTGTGGCAATGAAGAGATGCAGCTGGTCAACTACAATGCTTAGGTACAGCATGGTGTTCAAACGGTGCTCCATTGGTACAAAGGGACCTAACGTGAGCCAAGAAAACATCCCCACGCCACCAGCCTGTACTGGCGACACCAGGCAGGATGGAGCCAAATTCTGACCCTGCCATCATCATGTTGCAACAGAAACCAGGATTCATCAGAGCAGGTGACATTTTTTCTACACTTCAAACATCCAGTTTTGGTGATCATGGCCCCAGTATAACCTCATGTTCTTGTTCTTAGCTGTCAGGAGTGGAACCCCACATGGTTCTGCTGTAGCCTGTTGGATTCAAGGTTCCATGGGTTTTCTTAGATGCCCTTCTGCAGACCGCTGTTGTTCTGAGCTGTTATTTGCGTACTTGTGGTACTCTTGTTAGCTTGAACAAGTCTTCGAGACACTCTCCTCTGAACTCTCTCATCGACGAGACATTTCTGCCTTCAGGACTGACGCTGACTGGCTAAGCTTTGCTTAGATGTGCTCCTAATAAAATGGCCATGGTGTTTTTTTCAGAATTTCTCACAATAGAGTGTGTTGAGTTTAAATTCTAACCACACCTCTGTTCCATCAGAGCCGTTTTGTCCCCAGCCATTAGAGCAATACCTGAGTGATACATTAGTTATCATTTCATTTCAGAGTCTTTTCCTCTGTGTTCTTTTCATATTCATTACACCGTAATATCTTTCTTTCAAAGTTCCTTGTATTGGCTTTTATACGAACAATCACAATACATGGCTTCATATCAGTGAACTTGCAGTAGAATCAACTAAACAGTAATTTCAACATTTTAGAATATTTTCGACTTCTTACATTTGAGTCCTTCCATTTCCATCTGGTTTGAGGAAACGCTTCTCACGTCTTGGCTCGTTCACACACAAATTGGAAGAAACCGCCTTGAGGACTGAGGAAAGTCAACACTCTCGTCAGTTTAACGTCTTACTCATAATTCATACCAGGTCATTGTTAATCTCCCCTTCCACAGTCTATATAAATTGAGCTAATTTTAGCTTCATGTCAAATGTAAGAGTTCAATATTTACTCCTGAAGCATATCCATTTGGAGACTCGCTGAATTTATGAACTGATAATGTCAGCACAGCTTAAACTGATTCATTGACAGAATGTTGTTATAGTTGGATAGTACGAGACTGGATATGTGGAGAATGGAGAAGGAACTGGCTGAAGTGATAAGATATTTGCTCCAAATGGAGAGGCAAGGAGTGATTTTGGATTGTACTCACCATCGAAAATGGTTTTACATGGTCCAAATTTGTAGGCACCCCTTCTACGATGGAGCTACACCTCCTAAAGAGCAACTGTGCCAAATCTCACACTTTCATTGTCAAATCACACACCAAAATGAAGGAAATTGTCACAAATTGTTTCATTTTCCAGCATAAGCTCCCCTACCATTTGATCTGATTGGAGTGTTTTTTCCACTGAATTGGTGCCTCTGCTCTTTAAGAATCTGCCTCAATAACAGAATGCAATGCAAAGTTATCAAACTCTATCAAAAACAAAAGGCAAAAAACAAAGTCTGTTCTCATTAGACCTGTTATTATTGTCACTAACTCAATGTCACTTCACAGATCTTTTGATGTTCTTCAATGTGCATCAAAATAAAATGATATGAGTTGTGAAAGCATTTGCCAAGACATTCCTAATTTGTCCAGTGGTAGTGATAGATAGTGGTCAGTGGTTAGATAGAGGTCAATGAAGTTTTTTGAGCCTGAAGGCAGTGGAATTTGACCATTGACCTGAGTAATTTGCATATGCTATATTTATTTGATCCTGAATTGACCAAATTTCCCCATGGGGATCAATAAGGTTTCATCTTACCTCAAAAACGAAACATAGAAAAATGGTAATGGTGGATTACATTATCTGGCAATTTATGACAGTGACAGGTTTCATTCGATTTTTGACTCATCTAGGGGGACATTTTTATTACATTATCTGACATTCACTACATTATGAGTTGCTGCAGACCTTGAAAAGTTGACCAACAGATGTCGTCCCACTGGCTGATGGCCACATGTTCCGTGGTTCTGTCAAAGCCATTTCCACTCATCTATGATGCCATAATGGCATTCAGGAGAGTTGCTTAGTCACTTATGATGTCATATTAGCAGGCCTGATTGATTTTGCCATAGAGTCATAGATGCTGTAATTGGTCTGAGGAATAAATCTCCAAAGTGGTCTCATTAATTAAGATGCAGCAGAATGACTCAGCTGGTATTTAATGGATTGGCAGATCTTGCCAAAAAAAACAGTTGAAGACATTTTGAATACTTGAGGAGTTCTTGATTTACCTCACCTCGCAGGTGACGTGCCTGCTGAAATCAATTCTCAAGTAACACGTAGGTTGTATGCCTCAATAAATGGTTGATTATCTCAAAACTGAAGTGCAGTGCTTTCCCTCAGAAGGTCAGTTATTGATGAATAGAATAAGTAATATAATAATAATAATAATAATAATAATAATAATAATAATAATAATAATAATAATAATAAATAATCTTTATTTATTTAGTGCTTTTCAAAAAAACAATTAAAAAGCACTTTACAACTTCATACAAAACAAAACAAAAACAAGACAAGACAAGACAAGACAAGAAACGCAAAAGTAAAACAAAAATCAGTGATTTAAGATGCGATTTAAAAGGTCAATCAAAAGTCTCGGAGGAACGATCACCTGGTTTTTAATCTACACTTTGGAGCAACCAATAGGAAACACTTGGTTTAAATCTAGACTTTGGAACAGCCAATAGGAACCTGCTCAAGTACATCAGGCTGTGATCTGACTCATATGGGGTTAAAAGGTGTGCGATGTAGCTGGGTGCCAGACCCAGCCATGCCTTAAAAGCGATCATTAAAATATTTACATTAATTTGGAAACTAACCAAGTTAACCGATTTAAAGACGCTACACATCCTCATTACGCTCATTCAACACTGCACCCCAGAGAAGTCTTCCTTCAGCATTTATCTGTGTAAGCATATTCATATCTATTTTGTTTTGATAGTCTGGTGGCTGGTTTAGCCATGCTGTGTGTTTGATCACCATGGGTGGTGGCTAGATCCCGGGGGTGGTGCTGAGATCGATTTTGCCTGGAGCATCCTGGTGGCTCAGTGTGCTACTGCATCTGCTGCCCTCTCACAAATGCATCAGGCCAAATCCCTGCTTTAGTTACACAATTACGGATTGACCAATACTACTTTTTGAATTGAAGCCGATATTTTACGCTTATGTTCATCATCTTTAAATTTGACCATGTTCATGCCACACACTTAGATCAATCTACATCACATGTAGACCCTCATCAGAGCATACATGGCACACCATGTTCATGACAAAAGGTCAATGAAATGACAAGCCTTCAGGCTTTCCCCCAGAATTGTATTCTTGGCAGGATGGCAAAGCCTCTGGAACAGCATTAAGACCATGTGGACACTCTCCATTGAAACCTATGAAGATAATCATAATACTCATGTACACTTGTGTGGAATGAAACAAACCAGCAGGATCTCCATCATATCAGAGGACTGGCTGATATCTGATTTTTTAAAAAAAGGACATAATCAGCTTGAAATATCAGTCTTCTTTGTACTGCCTTCTTTCTTGTCTTTCAGATTAAATCAAATCAAGTCACATTTTATTTGTACAGCCCTTAATCACTGTTACAGTCTCTACGGGTTTCACAGTGCCCAACATGTGAAACAGTAAATGGTTAGTACACGACATCCCCCAGCCTTAAACCCTCAACAGAGGACAAGGAAAAACTCCCACAAAACCTTTTAGGAAAAAATGGAAGAAACCTCGGGAGGGGCACATGCCGAGTTAGGGCAAACAAATCAAAACTAGCTTGACAAACGGGTTGCAGGCATATTTCTTGCGGGTCTCAATAATGTGTTTTCATGAGTCCGGGCTTCATTGCAAGAATAAATTTCTCATTTGAGTCCTGGGCTTAACATGTTTCAGAACCTTTTGTGCCTATAGAGCTGCGGCTAGAATGAATCACAGTCATTTGAGAGCGAAAGAGCTTTGTCTGCTTGGTCCTGGCAGCCTGGCGATGTCTTTGTTTTGCTCTGTCTGGTATCCAGGAGACATGTGGTGAGTATTATGGACTAAACCTGCTTCTCTGGACCCATCAGCAGTGCTGAGATCAGCCATCAGTCCAAGTAGAACTCATTCTGCTGTGAAAGACCATTCTCGCTGCTCTGTTTTTTGTTTTTTGTTTTGTGTGTGTGTGTGTGTGTGTGTGTGTGTGTGTGTGTGACTGAAAGCAGATCAGTATGAGGCTATCTGTTAAAGTCAGTCCATCAGTCAGACTCAACTCTATGTTTCTATGGCCCCTCCTTAGGGAGACTGTCTGGGCTTCGGTGATTGACTTCACATGAAGCTCTGTGTGTGTGTGTGTGTGTGTGTGTGTGTGTGTGTGTGTGTGTGTGTGTCGGAGACAGAAAGGTGGTGATGGGGGCCAAAGAGCAAAAAGAGAGAAAGGATGAGGGATAGAGTCTACTTCACAAGTACGTATATGTGTGTGTGTGTGTGTGTGTGTGTGTGTGTGTGTGTGTGTGTGTGTGGAGCGTGTGAAAAAGGCTCACATGTGTTATTGCGCTCAAGTGTGGGTGTGAATATGTATGACGGGTGTAATGTGAATATCAGAAACACAGCGGTGTGTGTCTGAGCGTGAGTGCAATACTAACATCAGAGGCTTTCTGGACCCCACTACTGCTCTCCTGCACTGCTGTCTCTCATTAAGACCCACTCTAGAGGAAACCACACAGCATCTGGAAAGGCCATCACACACACACACACACACACACACACACACACAGACTACCGCCCAAACCAATAGCACTGTCCATAAGAACTTGAATTGCCCTTGTTGTATTTATGTATTTGTGCACATACTCAACATGTGTATACACGTGTGTTCACATGTGCATCTCCATGTATGTATTCCTCCATGCACATTTGTGTGTGTGTGTGTGTGTGTGTGTGTGTGTGTGTGTGTGTGTGTGTGTGTGTGTGTGAGCAGTAGCAGCAGTAGCCCCTCGTGTTTGTCAGTGATTTAGAGCTGAGGGGGTCATTTGGGTGGGGGTGGGTGTCGGCTTGGTGTTAGGTCTGGGGCAGAGAGGCCCAAGGATGCTGGAGGGAAAGCAGGCCAGAGAGGCTTTTTAGGGAGTTTAGTTTAACCTATAGTTACATTTGCAATGGTTCGGTTACATGCCACATGGCGAGAAAAGCCACGTGGTAGCAGTCCTTTCACAATTATGGTCAGAAAGTTCAAAGGGGAAAGGAGTTTCCTCCTGGATGAACAAATATGGAGCCCCCGCTGCGGGTTGTGTATCGTTGCTATCATTCTTTGGTACATACAGCAATCTGTAGAACAAGATCCCCATGGTTGCAGCAGCAAATAGTGACAGGATACAGCAATGAACAATTAGAAGAATAGAGCAAATGAAGGGATTCAAACATAACTGACAATTACACTAATACGAGTTCAGTAGAACTATAAGAATGGAAAGTATGAGGATGGTTTGGAAACCAATACCAAGAACCCTTCCTCTTAACAAGGTCTCAGTCCGATTGTTTTAACCTGCACCTGGGTCAATTGCTGGTTTCTTACCAGGGTTTCACCAATATTTTGTGTCAATGTTCAGTATCTTGATAGTTGACCATTTAAAATATTCCAAAGCACTGACTCTCTTTTCAAATATAATTACATTATTATTATAAAGAGCTTTGTTGAATACTCAATCTCAATTCTAATTGACCAGTGGACACATTCTGAATTGTCGTTTCACATCTAATCATATCACTTCGCAGTCAAGCACGTTACGTTTAATTTATTTTGGAGAGGACACGACTTTTCATTGCTGGTTAGAGGCTGAATGGCAATCCTAACAAACTTGTTTACGTTGCTATGGTTACAGTCCTGCCACAGTGTAGCAATGGATGGCAGCTACAGACATTTCTATGGTGACAGTTCTGTTACAGTGTAGCCATGGATGCTAGCTACCTATGTTTCTGTGGTGACAGTTCTGTTACAGTGTAGTCATGGATGCTAGCTAACTATGTTGCTATGGTGACAGTTCTGTTACAATTTAGCCATGGATGCTAGCTACCTATGTTTCTGTGGTGACAGTTCTGTTACAGTGTAGCCATGGATGCTAGCTACCTATGTTTCTATGGTGACAGTTCTGTTACAGTGTAGTCATGGATGCTAGCTAACTATGTTTCTATGGTGACAGTTCTGTTACAGTGTAGCCATGGATGCTAGCTACCTATGTTTCTGTGGTGACAGTTCTGTTACAGTGTAGCCATGGATGCTAGCTACCTATGTTTCTATGGTGACAGTTCTGTTACAGCGTAGCCATGGATGCTAGCTAGAGACGTGTCTAGATTTACCCTTTCGGGGCTTGTTTTGTGATAATGCCCAGCTGTGGTATCCAATCAAAATGTCTCATTAAAGTTAAAGGCTTCCCATAGACAACCAGTGTAATATTGGTCAATTATATAATATGTAATCAAACAAACTGCATCATATCCATTCTATCAGAAGTTCTCATATGCCCAAATGAACCAAACTAAGAAGGAAACTGCTCCGGAGTTCAAAATGACTGCTCTAAACCAACTAGGTGTGAAAACGTCCTTAGTTCCAGTAGACTGCTCAGCGGGACCGACTCCCTTACTACACCTTAGGGTGTCTGAGGCTGGGATGGAGGGCAGGAGGCAGGCAGAGAGGGAAAAATGGAAGAGCGGGAGAGGGAGTGAGGATGGGAGGCAGAGAGGGTAAGTGAAGAGAAAGGGAGTGTAGAGGAGGAAGATAGAAGAGGAGAGAAAGAGGGATGCAAGGAGAACGACGGAAATGAGGCTAGGAGTGGGGGAAGGGGAAAAAGGGGTGATGTAGGGATGGAGAAGTTACGGGAATGACAGAAGGATGGAGATACATAAATGAAATAAATGGGGTTGAAAGGGGAGAAGAATATATTAAGGCAGGGTTGGAGGAAGGGTGTTTACATGTCTGAGAAACAGAATGAAAGTGAGGCGGAGGGTGTGTGTGTGCACGTGAAAGATAGAGGAGACAGAGAGCTGGTCTATGTGTGTTTGAAAGAGAGCGAGAACGAGAGAGAGAGGTTAATCCCGAGCGGTGAGTAGTGTTTATCCTTTCTGCTCACTTTGGGAAAGAAGGGACTGCAGGCCCCTCACTCAACACAGTAGATAAGCAGCTATCAGCTCCTCGAGCACTGGCCAATTCCAACAGTCTGCGTGTGTGTGTGTGTGTGTGTGTGTGCGTGCATGCATGTGAGTACATTTATGTAGTAAAACGTGCCTATGTGACTTTGTGACTTTGCTTGTTTGAATGTGACCTACAGTATGCATGCTTTCCATGCAACAGGCCACTGTGAGCAGCCATGGGAGTGGTCGCATTTGGTCGAGTGCGTTTCAAAACATCCACCGAAAGCTGCTGGCACGCTACCAAGCTGGACCACATGATTGAATGCCAGCGCACGTCTGCAGCATAGTCCCCCCCCCCCCTTATATAATGCATGTGAAGCTTGTACATGGGTACAAGCTAGTGAGGGCGCTCTGCTTCTGACTGACCCACTCTCTCTGCGGCGTGGATCCCACTTTGATTCAGTGCACCCAGTGGCACCAAGTACTTCAAAGTACATCAACTGCCAATATCGTTAAATAGTGTTTATTCAAAGTCTCCATTGGTTTCTCTTGAAAGATCTAAGCTCCATCTCTCTACTTATCAGACGAAACAGAATTTGAGAACTTGTTCAAATGCTTTTGGGTGATTGAGTTAGCGCGTCTGACACAATGGGACCGATCGAGGAGCCTCGCGAGGTGGAAACCCCCCCACCCGGGCAGGCTCTCCGGGCAGGATAAAGCAAACGCCTCCCAACCGATTACGCAACATCTTCACAGAATAGTAAATAGGAATAGCAATTAGCAATTAATAATTCCTCTAACGCTTCAGCACATGGGTAGTGTAATACATGTGGGATCGAACTACCCAATCACTGAAGAATTCACCTAAAGGACGCATGCCTTTCACAAAGCCATCTGGAATCCGTTTCAACTCCCGACGATGGAGACATCAAAACCTCCAGTCCTTCAAGCATAATCCACTCTCTCCCGGGCTAATGTTTATTTCAGATGCGGTGGTCTAATAAGATGTGTTGCGGGGGCAGTGGCCTCCATTGCCAGGATGTCCCGTGGTGACGGGACGAAATGGACAGCGCTGACATGTACATGCACACGTGCACTACACTCACGTGCACGCCACAGGGAAGGGGATTTCACAGCCATTAGCCGGTGGGGCAAGAAATGAAGGGAAGAGAGGGGTGGATGGGGGGTTGAGAGGAGGAAGAGGAAGAGTGTGGAATGGACGGAAAGAACAGAGGATGAGGAGTACGAAAGGGGGAAGAGAGAGCCGATGGAGAAAAATGGGAGAAAAAAAAGGAGATGGATTTGTGTGTGTGTGTGTGTGTGTGTGTGTGTGTGTGTGTCTGTGCACCTACCCACCTGCCTCTCGGTGTGATTTTGAAAACCGCCTCGCTCTTTCATCTCCCGAGCTCAGGAGAGGTGGCCCCAAAGGTGGAACCGGGGGGACACACAGAGGTTAGAAGGCACAAGGCAGTTAGAAGACGGAGTCAAGAGTAGAGGACGTACAGAGTTAAAGTGGACAACTTCCACATTTTGTTTGAAAGAGTGGATAGGGTGGGAAAAATAAGGCACACAAGGGCAGTATGTCTAGACAGATACATTGGCGATATACCAGGCTGATAAATGAAAAATCAGACATATAGTCCAGTCGGTGTCGTCCTCTTCCAATATGATGGATATGATGCAGTTTGTTTGATCACATATTTAATGTGTAGTTAATCAATACTACACTGGTTGTCTATGGAAAGCCCTGAACCCTTCATTCCACACATGTATGCATGACTATATTGTTAGTAGTAGTAGTGGCAGTGGTAGAAGTAATAACAGTCTTATTTGAATTAGTATTATGTGAGGATTCAATACAGTTTAGTGACTAAATGCTGTTTCAAATGCTTTTCCAATGGGAAACGCTGAGACTTTTTTTCAGCAGCTTCAATCCAAAAATACTGTCACCGGTTTTCAGAAGCTCCTATCCGCTGGACCCTAGTGCACAAAAGCTAGTCAGCGTTGACCATCCAAGTAGTAGATCAGTATTCCCCGCGGAGCCTCTTTTGAGTCGGACTAAATTACACAAGGACACAGATAAAGGGACGGAGTCGCAGAGGGCGTGGGGATTAGATAGACGCTACCACGGAAAAAAAGCAGCCCGAGTTCTGCTGTTTGTCTTAGTATGACTGTGGCCACGCATGTCTGAGCACACTAATACGCTCACATCCGTGTGGGCCGAATGTATAAAAATGTGTACACATGGCACGCAAGCATGCACGGAATGAAAACAGATACACACACACGCTAAAACACACACACACACACACACACACACACACACACACACACACACACAAACGCATGCAGTGAACAGGTCCTTCAGGCTGGGCAGTATAGGGAGGCGAGGGCTATGGCAAAAAATAACATGCACGGAGGGGAGATAGAAGAAAATCAGCGACGGGTGGGAGAGAAGAGGAATGATGAATACGGAGGGAGGCCGACACACACACACACACACACACACACACAGATACATATGGAGAAAGAGAGGGCAGGGGGACGGAGAAAGAGATAGAAAGGATAATACAGCCAGAGAACAAATTAGTCATAATAGGATAGTGGAGGAGGGATAAAGAAGATGAGAGATGGGGAATTAGTGTGTGTGTGTGTGTGTGTGTGGCTGGGAAAAAGAAGGGAGGGGTATATGTCGGACCACACACACACACACACACACACATACAGAAATAAAAACAACACAGAAATAGAAGGAGAGACAAAACACTCAAACACACACTGGGAGAGAGAAAGGTGGGAGAGAGTGAGTGTGTGTGCGAGAGAGAGAGAGAGAGAAATAGAAATGACACACAGAGTGACACTCCAGAACACAAGGAGAAACCACACACAACACACACACACACACACACACACACACCACACACCTACACACACGCATGCACCGTGTGGGCCTATACTCTGCTCTTCCTCGGGAGTTATCTCAGTCACTGAGGGGTCAGCCATTTATCCTGTCCCATTACTGCGGACACTGCTGTGAAATTGTCCAATAAATCAGTGTCCTAGAGAAGCAACCCGCCCCCCTGTCCCCCCCCCCCTGCCTGCTGACTGTCTGACTGGTTGTTTGACTGGTTGGCTGGCTGGTTGGCTGGCTGGCGGCTCTCACTGTGCCAGAGCTGCAATTAGGGCTTGGACACCGAGGGCCTCAATATGGAGAGAAAGGGCCCAGGGGTTGAAGACAGATATATGTCTATGGACAGCATTATAGTCTTGTGCAGCACTTTGCAGGTTAGTTTGCAGCGTGCAGGTGTGCATACTGATGATGAGCAGTGTTGTGATACTGTGTTGAGCGCTGCGAGGACCTTCCGCTGACTACATGAATTCCCTAACTCCTGCCATGACAAGTCTAACCTTAACCCCAAGCCCTAACCCTACAATATGCAACTTTTTTTGCCTCGAGGCAGTGCATTGTTAGTCCCGCCCTCCTCCCCCCTCGGTTGGTCAAGTTCACACCGCCGACACTCGTCTCTCACCTTGACGAAACTAGCGCTGAACTGGAACTGGAACTGAACTAGCCCCGCTAGCTTGCTGTGTAGCAACGTACACACGGGGTCACAGACAGGCTGATCATGTATAATAAATCTTATTTATTTATTTATTGTTATTTTAATGTGATATTTCAGCAGATGCCCATGTTTTGTTGTTGTAGCAATGCTATTAGTTTTGACGATGCCTGAGGGATGCCCTTATAAATAACCTTATAAAATCCTTATCTTGATGAAGATATATATAAATATATAAATATAATACATATAATAAATATGATCATCTTTCATTGTTTATTTAACAAAAACTGTAAATATATACAATTTTTTTCCAGTTCTGAAATTTTGCTTTAAATACTGCCAGCATAGTAACAACTAAAAAATGTGTACAAGGGGTTCACAAACTTTCAGTCATGACTGTATACCAACATTACTGACTGACTGAAGTCCAACATGTCATCATGTCTCATCCCTGTCATACAGAGAGCAACATAACATCATGATGGAATGGCTACAGGTGGAAAATGTGCCCAGTAAGTAAGACGGAATTGAGACAGGTAGAGATCCAGCATGCATTGTTCGTGATGAGTGCTTATTCTAACTGACAGCTGCACGCTGAGCTGCTAATCTCCTGACTGGCTCTGGCAATATCTTGATTCCTGAAACTAGACAGTCCTGGAGGAAGTTCCACAAAGGAGGCTGAGGATGACAGGGGCCTTAATAAAAACCTGATTTGTATTAACCTAAATTATTCCGGGATTAAGTGGTTCCACGAAGCCAGCTCCCAGCTATTCAGGCTAATTCGAGCCTGGTTTTGAACAGTCGAGACAATTGTGCGATCACGACCTTAGGACGCAGACGCGAGATGTCAAGCTTGGCTCCCATCAGTTCACATTAGAAAAGACAGGAGACTTACAGAGAGCGCTGCGATGGTCATGGCCACGGGGCAGCAGATGTTTAATCAAATGATATGATGAATAAAAATTTGATAGCACAAAAGGGCTAAAGCATCGCCACTATCAATTTGGCAGGCAGGCATGCAGTAAAACCATCTTTAGAAGGGCACTTCCCCCTAAATGATATTCATATGCAATCCAATCTAAACAGTTACAGGTATAAAATGAAACTTTGAAGTATCAAAGTAGTTTCTTTGTCTAGCAAGATAGTTTACATTTCCATTTTCCAGCAACTGATATGCAAGAAAGGAATATTTCTGGATTATGCCCCTCTGGTATGTACAACATATCGTGGAAATGCCCTTCAAACTCATCACTGTATATGTCTCTTTTAGCTGCAATGCTCATTTTCAATAAGACATTAAACTTTCCCGTTGGTGTCTGGTTGATTCATTGACTTTTATTTACATTGACATTTAAGTTACAGAATAAACAAAAGCAAATGGAAAGGCTCAGTTTTAACAAAATGTCCTTTTAGAGCAGTCTGAAAAGAGATTTCCTATTTTTCTTCATTCACTACGAAGCCACAGCCATGGTCCAAAAAAAGTATTATTATTATTATAAGGCTTATTTCCACTGTAATTAATGTTAATTCTATTGGGATACTTTTGTAAGTAAGCAAATGAAATGTATTGACCAAGTGACCAAAGCTGACCAAAGTGCTGTACAGAAGACATTAGGTTGATACATTTTACGTAGGCTAGCTTCATCTCGCCATAACAGTAGCTGTCACATTGTGATGAATTAATAACATCAAAACCTTTATTTTGTTTTTTCTTTTGACCCTGACTGGGACCAGGGTAGTTTAGCTGGAGCATATTTAAACCTTATGCTTCGTGGAAACCGAACTCCCTGACAATAATCCTGAAATCGGCCCGGTTTATCTGGTAATCTCACTTTGTGGAACAGCCTTCTGGATTCCCTGCAAAAAACAACATCTACGGTTACCTTGGCAACACAACCGATGATCCATTTCCATTTTAGTGTCTCTACTTAGTGAGTAAGAACTGCATGAGAAGATGTATTATTCAGCGTTCAAGGTTCTAGGAAGGTCGTGGGCAAGATAGTGTTTGTGCACAGTGACTACCAGCCAGTGACAATCAAGGCACACTGAAGGACTTTATTACTCATGGAAAGTGTGATTATCAGGTGCTATATATCATATGATGATATGATGTCATGTGTGATAGGGCGGGTATTTGTACAATAATGACTCTTCTGATTATAGTTTTCACTCTCTCCGCTGCAATAACATCACCTACAGTATAGGCACTTATGAGATTCTGCACTAAATCATGTCTAAAAAAATCATATCAGATGAAAATAGGGTATATTTGTCTGCTAGGAGGTCCTTGATTGAAAACTCCAGGTATAAGAGACAATTCTGGTTGGATCATCATAAAATGGAATCAAATCACTGTGGTAAGCCATGGAAAATGTGTGTTTTTTTTAATGAATGAATGAAGTGATTTTTGCTTTTTGTTGACAGGGTTTATGAAGAACAACAGACAACAGAGACCTCCAGCCCTGGATCAAATCCACACGCCATATTTTGGTCACCGATTTTCTGATTTGAGACGGAGGTGCTGGACATCAGTTCTCAACCGTATTTGAGGTAGGGAGATGGAGAAGACAGGCCGACATGATGATTGTAGGGTTTTCTTAGTTGGATGAGTAAATTGATTGTTTGGAGATTGTGACAGTTCAAAATTCATATTCTTCTTATTCCACTGTGAAGAAACCAACCTTCAAAATGAATTTGGACCAGATGCAATTTTGTGCATACACAGTGATGCTCGTTGGTTAGACCACTTTTGTAATATCTAAAGTTTTTGAAAAAATGCTGAATGTATTACTTAAGTGTGAAACAACAACAACTCTGAATTAAATTGTTACATTTCTCGGGTTATTTTTCAGCTCAAAATCAATACATTTTGCAGAAGATAAGATGAAACTTTAATGATACCTGTGGGGACATTGGGGTATAATGGTCATTTGTTGTAATGAGGTAGTTCAAATACCACAGTGAAGAACACTGCAAAACCAGCCCCAGACATACTGTAGTACAAGACATGAACATGATATTTTTTTTTTATGGGGCGGTGTACTTCCTTCCCAGAGAGGTGATTCAAAGCGGCCTCCAAAAGCTCCTTCTGGCTCTTTGAACCTGACATGAAGGCAGTTGGAGGATGGGTATCTTTTCCCGAATGGCGGTGAAGACACAGGATGGCAACGCTTTCCCGTTTCATCTCCCCACCGTCTCTTCTTTCAAAAGTCACTCCAACACAACCTGATGTGTCACCTGATGTGCCACCCAACGTGCGTTGGCTGTAAATGGATAAACAAAAACAATATGTCGGAGGAGTAAATTTGCAGTACACCGTAATGCAATATATTTTTGTCATTTGATCAATTAATGAGCAGAATCAAATAGGCAAGCTAGATAAGAGTTTTTTTCAACAGGTCACAGTGTTTTTTTCCGTCTCGAGAATTCCAGAGAAATCCAGCTCCTCCATCCAGCAAAGCCTCTCCGCTGGCATTGGTTAACCTTTACCACATAAGGTTGACACATCAGAACTGCTGCGTAGACCAAAATCAGAACACTGAACAGCACAGACAGTATGATCCGCGCTAAAAAAGTAGGATGCATGCTCCTTTTTTTACATTCTTTAACTCAAACTAGCTTGAAAAACTAAAGAAGAAGAAGAAAGAAGAAAGAAAGAAAGAAAGATTTTTTTTTTAATATATATATATTTGTATTGTATAATATTTTTATTGATCATACAATTTGATAAGCATCTTCTGCTCTGAACATCTCTCCCTTTAAACCTGCACTATGTAGGTGGCAGCAACAGGTAACTGTTTGTATTTTTGAGGACTTCACTACCCTTAGCTTTCTGTAGCGATAGCCGAGGCGTTAGCTCTCTCACTACTGTTTCGGAGCTGTGTGCGTTCAGCTTTAAGTTCCGATTTGTCACTTCCTGTGCTTGGAGAAAACTTTCCCGCCAGTGTACCTACCGACTCCAAAACCTAATTGGGTTGAATGGAGTGAATCTACAGCGGCTTGACAAAGCGGGAGGGGCCAGTCTTCTCTGTCACAGCCCCACTTCATGAGACTAGACTGATAAGGAGCTTGTATTTTTTGCATAAAAAAGTTACAGAGTGCACCTTTAAACCTTACCCTAAATGTTCTCACTCACACACACACACACATTCATTCTGTGAGGTTGACACACAGACAGTGGTCCTCCACGCTTCAGCAGCTGCTGTATGAAGCCGAACAAGTAGACACATGAGGGTGTTCATGAGGCTTGACTGAGTTCACACCCAGACACACCACCGCTCTCCGCCCCTCTTCTTCTTCTTCTTCTTCTTCTCCCATCTCTTCCTTCCTCCTCCCTGTTCACCTGTTAACCCCTTTTTGCAAATCCAACGGTGTCTTTCTGCCTCGCTGACCACACTGCCGGCCCCGCTGAGATGGGATCTCCAGTGCGAACCGACTCATATTTACAAGGCTGGATTGTAATGGGAGGGGAGGGAACGCAGTGCAGACAGGGCGATGAAATGCAGTTTTCTTGGGAGAAGTCAGGGTGACAGAAGTACAATAAATATTGAAAAGAGTGTTAGATGGATTTGCGGATCTTGGACATTTTGTGCCATCATTCAATATATTTTTTACATCTGACCATTTTCATGATAAAAAAAAAACAGGTATTCAGTGTTTACCCCACACAAACTCATGTATACATGTGTGGAATCTGATTAAAATGATCAATAAATATGTAATCAAACAGACAAACATAATATCCATCATATCAGAGGTGGACGACACTGATCGTCCACCCATGTTTGCCAGTGCTGCAAAAACAGTTATGTGTAGTAGTGGAAGATGGTATGGTGCTGTAAAGATCTGAATTTTTAATAAAATAAAATAAATATCAAAAACAGTGGGAAACTGCTTCACCACGCTTGCAATGCATGACGGAGAGAGAGAGAGGGAGGAGGGGAGGGACTTAAAGAGTTTACAGAGAGAGAGGGAGAAAGAAAGCAGCAGGAGAGAGAAAAGGAGAGAGAGAGAAAGTAAGAGAGCTCAAAAGAGAAACGAAGGGAGAAAGAGAATGAGCGAGAGGGAGAAAGGAATGAAAGACAAAAGGGCAGAGGCAGATAAAGAGAGAGTGAAAGGGGGCGATGGAGGATAAAAGAGTGAGAGAAAGAGAGAGAAATGGAGAGAGAGAGTGCCAGCAGTGAATACCAAATGGGGAGCAGTGGAGTCTATTGATCCGCTCAGCAGCTCAGGCTGTTTCATTTGGCCATTCAATTATTCAGTCATTTGGTTGATGTTGTTTCCTCCTGCGAGGGCCGGGCCGTACAGTCATGCCTCCCATGCAGCGCCACGGAGTCGCACTCGCAAACATGAAAGCCGCAGCGCTGCGGGAGCGAGCGACACGGGGCTCTAGACTGGAAAAAACGGAAGGCTTTAGCACGTTCAGATGTGTCTTTGTACACGTGTGCCCCCGACTCCCACCAATTTGGAGGTTGTCGCATTTTCTCTCCTTCATGCATTTTTCATGCTTTTTGTGGCCATTGCGCCAGGAAGCGGGAGTGCACAAACGTGCGAGTTCGCAAAGCCGAAAATCCAGTCGTGACTAAAAAGCTCCCGGGCCCGTTGTTCGCCAGTGCTGCAAAAACAGTTCTGTGTAGTAGTGGAAGATGGTATGGTGCTGTAAAGATCCAACTAAGAATGTATGAAATGGCAGTAGCATTGAAAGATCTTTTTCATTTTCATTCTGATTTGCCATTTTATCTTCTTTTATCTTCAGCCGTCATACCACTCTATGCTCCCCTAACCCAGGAACCCTTGAAGAACCCTCCCCTTCCTCCGAGTAATCCTCAACTTTGTTTTCCTCCCAAACTGTGCTTCTACTCACTCCTCCGACCTTGAAGCGCTGTCCACCTTAGCGTGCCACTGCTTTAGCTTGATCCTGTTGTCATTTGCCATTAGCTTCACATTAGTCCTGGGAGATTTGTGGACTGACCTCTCATCAAATCATTTACTTCAATGAATCAATTTAGCCTGACACACGCAGTATATTAATCAGCTGGCTTGGCTGGCTAAATGGCTCAATCAGAGGCAATGGAAGAGGGGAGAGAGAGAGAGAGAGAGAGAGTTAGGGAGGGTCAGGACGGAAAAAATACTATCCTTGTGTAACCCAGCAGGGTCTTAGTGCAGATCACAGAAATCTATCAGGGTGGATTCTCTTTAATCACGGTCTGAAATGAGAACGAGTCGGAGATGACAGGGAACTCACTCCCCTTCCTCCTTTCTGTTTGTGAAGTAGAAAAGCCATCATCAAGTTTTTTCCCGTATACTGGTACCAATATGGCACTGGATTCAGGATTCCATGTTCACCTGCACAGATATTGGAATATAAGATTGACAGTCATGACAGTCTGTGCTCACATCTGCAGTGCTTTGAGACTCCAAGGGTTTCTCATGATATCAATTCTGCCACAAGGAAACGTGCATGACAAAAACAAAAACTTGTTACTATCATAAGTCACCTTGTTCACACCTGTAATTGTTAACGCCCCCCCCTCTTGTCAAAATTAGTACTGTCAGAGATGGATGTCACATGGATGAATGAACAAACGAACACACAAACAAATGAATGAAGGGCACCTCCTTCTCCTTCCTTTTGAGGAAATCACCTTTTGTCAGTATAATAATTTGTAACATTTTCATACAAATAAACGTCCGTTGATCGCAGATTGATTTAACACAATAGCGATCAACTTAAAGGGTAATTCCGGTATTTTTAAACCTGGGCTCTATTTGTACATATTTTGGGGTCTAAATGACTAATAGGTACAAAAGGTTTTGGAATTGCTCCGGTAGATCGCCTTAGCCGGCAGTCACGGCACGGGCTGCAACGGCTGCAACGTAATCCTTTGGTGCAACTGTGCCCGATCAAAGTACGTCCACTAAAAGTGCTTGTTTTTGCCACTGACAGACTCCGATTATTATTGGAAGTGTCTGACAACATTACGGAAAGGATCGCTACAGAGATAGACCTTTGTTTAACCAGAAACCTTTGTTTAACCTCTTCCTGCAACAACTCACCTCATCTTTCAGATTTCAGAGCAAGACTTCTCCTTGTGCGAGACTTCTGTTTCTGGTTAAACAAAGGTCTATCTCTGTAGGGATCCTCCAAGCTCGCCACCAAGCTCAGGTCACTGGGACTGAACACCTCCCTCTGCAACTGGATCCTGGACTTCCTGACGGGCCGCCCCCAGGTGGTGAGGGTAGGCGACAAAACCTCCAACACGCTGACCCTAAACACGGGAGCGCCCCAGGGATGCGTGCTCAGCCCACTCCTGTACTCCATGTTCACACACGATTGCGTGGCAACACACAGCACCAATACCATCATCAAGTTTCCGGACGACACAACAGTGGTAGGCCTGATCACCAACAACGATGAGACGGCCTACAGAGGTCAGCGGCTTGGTAATGTGGTGCCAGGACAACGTTCTCTCAACGTCGGCAAGACCAAGGAGCTGATCGTGGACTACAGGAAACAGGGGTGCATGCACGCCCCCATCCACGTAGCTGCCACGCTATCGGTAGGGCCCCAAGATCCTCTGCAAGTTCTACAGCTGCACCATTGAGAGCATCTTGACTGGGTGCATCACCGCCTGGTATGGCAATATGGTAACTAAGCATTTCACTGTATAGAACACACCTGCTGTATTCACTACATGTGACGAATAAACTTGACTTGACTTGATCGACCTTCAAAACCTGACAGCGGTCAAACCTGGTAGACTGTGGTGGTTGAGGAAGAACTACACTTGCGCTTGTTATCTTGTAACTACATTTACATTTGTTATCCGGCCATGAGCCACGCCCTCCGCCGTTCATCACGAGCACATCATCGAAACGTTCACATCCTCTTTCCTTCGTCACGACCGCCTACTACTGGTGAAGAGGCGCTGCTTCCCGTTCCCAACTGGCACTGAAACAGAAGGAAGAGAAATACGCCTCACTCGTCTGTCCGTCAAACTTCTGCCTGTCTAACGAGCCTCCAATTCATGTCGTCTTGTTGATTATCTGTTGTTTTTGTCTTCCTTTCCTCCCCGAGTCCTCTCATCAGTGTGTTGCAGCTGATTGGTGTTCAGTCCTTGACACGCGCAAACACAGTTACGCTGATTGTTTGGCGGCACCCTTAACACACACAACCGGCTCATCATGCACCGTTAATTCACTGACTAATGGCGTCGTTTAGAGCCGTCCATCCGTCTTCCAGCCATCCGTCACTCGTCTCTCCATCTGTAGCTTTCTCCCTTCTTCTTCCCCCTTTTGTCCTATATTCCCTCCTTCCTATTTTTCCTCCCTCTGTTCTGTTTTCCTGCTGCGGAGTGAATGAAGATGCTGAGGCAGTGCCTTGGCGTGGCGACAGAGGGGGTAACGTTGCCAAAACAATTACACCGGCACCCCGGTAAGCGCCATGCTTTCTCTCACCTCCCATTCTCCTCCTTCTGCCCCTTCCACTTGCACCTCCTTCTCCCTTTTACTCCCTCCTCTATTGTTCCCTTGTTCGTTCTCCTTATGTCTTTCTTTATCCTCCTCAGCTTTTCACCACTGGATCATTTCTTTCCCTTTCCCGTTGTTGGCCCGGCATCTTGTAGATGTGTAGAAAACCATTCTGTCTGGTGTCTGGCTGCAGTGCTCTCTTTGTGTTCAACAAGCCTCCGCCACACTAATCTCTGGCTCATGCTCCATAGGGGCCCGTTAACAACACACGCCCGCTTGTTTGCAACACCGCTGTGAATAGGGGAGATTACACTCACATTAACGCTGCGGGCTAAGATATTGGCTGGCTGGCTGGCTGGCTTTCACCAC
Organism: Hoplostethus atlanticus; assembly: GCA_034670405.1. NCBI lineage: Eukaryota > Metazoa > Chordata > Actinopteri > Trachichthyiformes > Trachichthyidae > Hoplostethus > Hoplostethus atlanticus. Next base: position 3,550,423 of record JAXDDX010000025.1, read on the forward strand.
CTAGCCAACACAGCTCGAGTGGGTTTCTACCCCACGGCTATTCATAAGCGCTTTGTCTAAAATAAAATAAAAGCGCTTACTGTAAGGGAGGGGATGCGAAATGACGAGTCTTGTCAGCGTAGAATATTCCTTTTGTCGTTTTTGGGTTACAGGGTTCTCGAAGGAGCTGAGAGAACGAAGGCGTGAGCATTTGAAATGTTGCGCTACGACCCGGACAGAATGGTTGGACTCAACAGGTCTATGCACTTGTGAGTCCAAAACTGATCTCGAGCAATGATGAGGCAAAAATAGCCAGTGATGTAAAAAGTGTGGTGACCAAAAGACGTTATTCCTATCATCCCCAGAAGCGGGTTTGGTGACAAATCCTACGCGCCCTTGCCCCAAGGTCATTTCAAAACTAAAAGTCATTTCGTCGCCATCGGCTTCAAATGTGTCGGGAGCTCCCTCCTCCGATCTTAATCCGCCCTGGCACTTTTCATAATGGTTTTAATGTTTATGTTGTTCCGCAGCAGACAGGCTGGCTAACTTTGTTAGGGCAGGACCATCCATTACGGGGACGGAGCGGGCCGCGGTTATTTATGCACACTTAGGCCCGAGTGCAGCGGTGTGTAATTCACTGTAAGCAGGCATCATTGGAATTGCAAATCAATGGCCCCGGCACGCTTTACCTCCTCTCCCTTTGGAGCTATCCCTCCGCCTCCCACCCCTCCCTCCATTTTTTTTTCTCCCCTCTCTGTCCATCCATCCCCGTCTCCGTCTCTGTCCATTCCCCAGCCGGTATCGGGTAGTTTTTCTTCCAACCCCCCGTCTGGCCGGCAATGCCAGCCAGCCAGCCAGCCAGCCAGCCAGCCAGCCAGCCAGCCAGCCAGCACTGGCTCCTGGGCACTGGGCCAACCCCAATCTGGATGAGAGGAGTTGGTGCAGAGGACCACCACCACCCTTTAAGCTGAAATCTAATGTTGGTGCTTGAATCCTTCCTCTCTGCCACTGCAACAGGTAGCGCGTTGTTATTTCTATGCGTTTCGTAGATGACACCTGTTACAATCATTGCTAGTGACTGGTGCGGGTGGTGTGATATGATAAGCGGTGGGTGGGTGGAGGTTTCTCTAAGTGCTCTACTGGCATGCAGTCCCTTGTGGTTATGAATTGATGCAGCAAAAAAAAACAGTCCCCCTCTATTCTCTCGTCTCTCTTTGATCACCCCACTGCCACTGAAAAGACACCCTGCTTTCAAAGTCTCATTTCTTCATGAGTGCAGAGGACAGCGGAAAAAGGAAACATCACATGCGGAGAAAAGGAGGAGGAGGAGGATTAGAGGGGGAAAAGGAGGAAGATGAGAAAGAAGAGAAAGAAGGGGAGTTTTAGTGTTTCAAACGAGGTGGAGGAGTAGGAGGAGACGCCGAGATGAACCTGGGGGAAAACTTTTGTCTCTTCTCTCCTATGTCCTTCTTTCAACTCTGGATCTCAGTCGTCCCCCTCTCTCTTCCTCTCATCCTCTCATCCTCTCTTCCTCTCTTCCTCTCCTCTAACAGAGTGTATCCTTCAGGCTTCTTCGCTCCGATCTCCTCACCGCTCGCTGTATTAGGGGAACCTTTTACTGCTGCCTCGGCCGAATCAGTCACACTCTCTTCCCTCGCTCTCTGCTTCTCACACACATTTTCTTCCCTCCCCCCCTCCCTCCCTCCACCACACACACACACTCCTTTCTCCCTCTTTTCTCTCAAGCACTTTCTCCAGCTCCCATCTCTTTTCTCTCTCCCGTCTTTTCCACATCACTCGCTCCCCTCCCTCACTTTCCGATATGCCACTCTTCCCTTCATCTTCCGATGTGCCACATCTCTTTCTGTCCTCACAACGAGCCACGATCTCTGTGTTTATCCCTCTTTACCCTCTATTTACTCTTTCAATCCATCCCAGCCTGAAGATTTACCCCGACGATCCCTCTCTCTCTCCCACTATCGCTTCCCCCCGTCCACCCTCGCTCTCCTCCGCCATGTCCCTTCATTCCTCCCTCCTTCCTTCCTTTTTGATTTTTCTGCAATTTCGTCCCATTTCTCGCCATTCGTTCTCTCTCTCCATTTCGCACTCGGCTCCACCATATCCCTGACACTCTTTCACCCTCGTTTTCGGTCCCTTTTTTCCCTCCTCCTCACCCTGTCTCCCCTCTCTGGTGTGATTCACTTTTTCCTATCAGCGAGTCGGGCCTTAGGTCCCGGTGCCAAATGAGATTTGGAGGCAGAGGCTTCCTCTATGCTCTCCCTAGCACTACTGTAGGCTGCATGCAGGTATAAACCATTTACACCTCCTAGCACCTCTTTTTCCCCAACCAGAGAGAGAAAAGAAGACAGGAGAGGAGGGAGAAGATTCACTTTCTCTGTCATTCTAACTTTGTCCCTCTCCTGACTTTCTGTCTCACGCGTTCTCTCTTTCGTTAAGACGAGATGCGGCGGGAGCTCACGCTAAAAATGGAGGGAAAAAACTTCTGAAACCAACATGTCTCAATGCAAAGTTTCACCTTACCCAAAGGTGGGTAAACTATCACCGCCAATTGGTAGAACATCACAAGGCATCCCGACCACCAATATTAACAAAAATCAGTGTGAATGTGAAGTGTGAAAAATGCATGTTTTTCTCCCTATACCACTGTTGTCTTATAACTTAGATCATCATAGTATAACTTATCATGATTTATACCATGAATTTAGGTTAGAAAGATTTTAAAAAGATGGTTATAAACTAATAGATTTTAAACTATTCTGCAAATAACAAGATGGCAAAACTGAGTTTAGGTGTGTTTCCCCCCCATTACATCTGCACTCAAGTCATCCCGCCATCCTTTTGCACATTCTGCACCCCATCATCAGAGGAAAATGATGATGGGGGTGACAAGAGCTTCATTTGAACACGTTACTTTGTTGTTCAGATGTAGAATAAAATAAAATGTTCTCATTAGACATCTCATATTGAGAGGTTTTTACTACGAACCCCTGTGTTTGCATGTCCGGCCAGCAGAACAGGAGCAGATTCAGTTTGTGCTATTTTGAGCTCCTGTCTTTCTCACCATTAGTCTCTCTCTCTCTCTCTCTCTTGTTCTCTCCCTCCATCTCAGCCCGAGCTTTATATTTATTTCCTTTCCGAGGCTTATTGGATGGCATGCCGAGTCAAAGGTTAACGATGCTCAGACCAGAGGGACCCTGGGGGGATTCGATGAGCCGCGCGGGCCATTCAGCCGCCCATTCCCTCCCGTGTCTGGCGCTATGTTAATGTGAGTTGTAAGGTTAGGCTCTCAGAACGGATCCATAAGTGCTCCTCTAGATTAGGATTGGTGGTGCCGGTCGAACTGCAGCTCTGGTCGAGTGGGCCCTAAATTGGTGGAGGGGAAATGGTGGTTAGCTCCCGCCTAGCTCCATCCATCGGGGTTCAACCTCGAGTCAATCGAGGGCTAACCATGGGTGACGGGCTCTAGGGGGAGGGCGAGTCAGAAGGGGTGAGGGGAGTAAATGTAGACAGCAGATGGGAAAAGTGCAGTGTGTATCCTTATTGGCCTATGTGGGTCAAGAAGAATTCTTGTTTGCTTTGTTGCGCTGTTTGATATTTATCCCTGAATTCAAAGCATCAGTGAAAGATAGCAATGCCTGCTGTGTACACCGATATGGGTAGTAGCTAGAGGTGCACTGATACCCATTTTCATATAAATACCACTAGATCTGCCAATACAAGTACTGGTCCAAGTACTTTTCAATTTGCAGTCATTGATAAATAGTATGGCCTATTATAAAACAACTACAGGAGCAAGTGCACTATGTTTATTTAGTCATTTAATCAAATTATGCACTGACTGTTATATATATTATATAATATATATATATATTATATATAATCAAACAATCACAATGATGAATTCCAAACTACAATATAAGATACATAACTCATTTTTTAAAACAGCTTATTCAGATTCAGGTTATTCAGGTTAACAGATAAAAACAGCTCATTCAGAACAGGACAGCAGATTAAAAACATTGTATTTAAAATACGTTAACAGATAAAAACAGTTTGGTGGGTTACAGTATGACATTTAGCTTGCATAGCCATGGGTCCTCTTCTAAACAGTAGCGGGTGCTATGCTTGTGAACTTCACAGATAGCATTTCAGCACTCTTAAGTTGTATTTTGCACCAATGCATGTGTAATGCAAGCATCGATAATGGGAAAGTGCCCGTGTGCAAGTACTTTGATCCTGATAGTACAGACACTATCGCTGCAGTTCTAATAACAGGAAATGAGCAACATGCTGTACTTGCTGATCTGTGACTGATGCCGTTTTTGTATGCAACTGCAGCTATACCTGTATGTGCTAGCTGGAATATTATTACTATTACTTTTAAAACGAATAAGGGCTAGGGGGACTCACACATCCCACACATAGCTAAGAGACATAGCTTTATCAAATGCATTCAAGACATAGCTCGTACATGAAATATCTCAATGTTTCCAAGACAGTGTGGCCCGCAAATCCTATCTGAAAACACAGCTTGGCTCCACCGGAACAGAGCTTGAGATATGAGAGTGATGTACGGTGTGAATGTTTCAGGTGACAGACACGACAGAGGGAAGATTAAATAGCATTGATGACAGTGTCAGAGGCAACCCTTCCTTTGACGGTGCCCCAAGTGCTAGGTATTTAGCAGGTAAATACATGATTACCGGGTAATTTAGTAAATACCGTGTAATTTCTTTGTCTCTCTTTTTCTATATGTACATGGGTATCAATCAGGTGTGGCAAGGTGTGGCACTCACCATACCTTAGCTTAAGTGAATCCAAATTTGATTTTGTTATAATGGGAAAGATAAAATAAGCAATAAAATAAAAAGTCACATCATAGAGTATTCAGGACCAATGTTCCCTCTAAGGTGATAGTTTGGACCACTTTAATCGATATAAGTGGGTTTGAAAGTTTTCTATTTTTCTATTCTCTTCTCGCTGCGGGCATATCTCTACCTGCATCGTGCTGTGTGTATCTCTTCCTCTTTCTATTTCTAAATACATGATTACCGGGTAATTTAGTAAATACCGTGTAATTTCAGCAAGTAAGATTAAACTGGACTCTTAAAACGAAGCAGTGTTTGTTGCCATGGTTTTACCAGGTTCTTACCATATACTTTAAAAGTACCATCCTAACCATCCTTTGCTGCAATGTCGCAACATTTTCATATAAATACATCTGTTTTGCTATTCTCTATCACTAATTGCTATAACACAGTAGTGATAGCCAGTTCATGAAACCTTTTACATTTGCTGTTCTATAAACTAGGTGTCTGGTTGAGGCTTTCCTGGGGAAAATCCTCTGGCAGACAGGAAATGATGGACAGATAAAGAAAAGAGCGCCACCTACAGAAATTTCATCAACAGAAAATCCAAGGAGAAAGACATCACGATACTGGACACACTGTTTGATTGACAAGTGATCTCTGGGAAGAGCAGTGAAGAAACACCACAGCAAAAAAGTTGCCAGTTTTTATTACCCTGTAATTGACTATTCTATTGACTACTTGTACCTGGGACTCCTACCTGTACCTGGGACTACTACTTGTACCTGGGACTCCTACTTGTACCTGGGACTACTACTTGTACCTGGGACTCCTACCTGTACCTGGGACTACTACTTGTACCTGGGATTCCTACCAGTACCTGGGACTCCTGCTTGTACCTGGGACTCCTGCTTGTACCTGGGACTCCTGCTTGTACCTGGGACTACTACTTGTACCTGGGACTCTTACCAGTACCTGGGACACCTACCAGTACCTGGGACTCCTGCTTGTACCTGGGACTCCTGCTTGTACCTGGGACTACTACTTGTACCTGGGACTCCTGCTTGTACCTGGGACTTCTACTTGAGCCTGGGAGTCCTACCTGTACCTGGGACTACTACTTGTACCTGGGACTCCTACCAGTACCTGGGACTCCTGCTTGTACCTGGGACTCCTGCTTGTACCTGGGACTAATACTTGTACCTGGGACTCCTGCTTGTACCTGGGACTACTACTTGTACCTGGGACTCCTGCTTGTACCTGGGACTCCTGCTTGTACCTGGGACTCCTACTTGTACCTGGGACTAATACCTGTACCTGGGACTCCTACTTGTACCTGGGACTCCTACTTGTATCTTGGACTAATACCTGTACCTCTTACTTACCTGAGATAGCGCCCATAATTCACAAACAGTCCAGCTCTGGTGATCTGCAGCCCACACTGGGACAATTTATGAACATGACTGGATCTCTGACACTGAGGCGAGAAAACAGACATACTTTACTACCAGCAATGAAAATTGTAATGTGACCTTTATCTTCAGACACACTGGAGTTGTGAGCACAGTGTCAACCTGAACATCTCTGAAAGACATAATAGAAAATGTGTTAGCGATAATCTGTCCCCTGGAGCAGACAGGTGTATCTCATGTTAGTACTGAACTGAACTGGCTTTGAGCCCTCTCTTTCTCTCTCTCGCTATCCTCTCTTTCTTTCTTTCTTTCTTTCTTTCTTTGTCTCTCTTTTTCTATATGTACATGGGTATCAATCAGGTGTGGCAAGGTGTGGCACTCACCATACCTTAGCTTAAGTGAATCCAAATTTGATTTTGTTATAATGGGAAAGATCAAGCCAAAGATCTGCCAGAAATTGATTCGGAAGCAATAAAATAAAAAGTCACATCATAGAGTATTCAGGGCCAATGTTCCCTCTAAGGTGATAGTTTGGACAACTTTAATCGATATAAGCAGGTTTGAAAGTTTTCTATTTTTCTATTCTCTTCTCGCTGCGGGCATATCTCTACCTGCATCGCGCTGTGTGTATCTCTTCCTCTTTCTATTTCTACCTCCCCTGCTTTGGCCTGGCGCTGTCTCCATTTCCCATCTCTCTCTCTGGCTCAGCAGGAGGCTGATGCACCGAGCCGGATACAGCAGGATGCCAACTCGGTCCCATCGCCAACATAACTCATGGCGCAGCAGGCCAGTCCTGTGCCACCCCATGCCAGGAGAGCAGATTAGAGCCACTTCAGCTCACCCCGCTGGTATGCCAGCTTTATTTCAACTCAGTCCTCTGTCCCCCAGGTGAAGAGGTGCCAATCCAGCTGTGCCCGACCCTCTTAAACACTGGACCGGTGGGATGTGAGTGTGAGTGGATGGGTGTGTGTGTGGGTGAGGCTGACACACACACATAGGGTTAGGCCAATGTATCGGCTCGCTGATTGACCACCCTGACACGAATAGAAATCTCAGGGAAACACTGAATTGTTGACACAAATGTCTGGCCTGAAAATTGTCAAATTTTCAGGCCAGACATAAGGCCCAATCCCTGCACCTCCCGGAGAAGCTGGAGACATGTTCATCTACTGGGAGAAAGTGAGAAAACAAACAGGAAACTGGGGGCTTACCGTTTTCCATCCGTTGGCAGTTTGCTTAATCACACCTGGGACATTGGCTGGCCGAGGCAGCCACATTATTAACAGCCGCCAAACACCCCTCCGTATATTACGTTATCCCCTCCAGAATGCATTTCTGTTGCTTTATTTAGTTTCACCTCTTCTCCCTTTGTATTTCATGAGCTGTAGAGTGCAATAAAACTCTCCTCTCATCTACAGCGATGGATGGGAGGAGAGGGAGGTGGTGCGAGGATGGAGACAGAGATAGAACAGGTGAATAGAGGTGAGGAGATTAACAAATGGGGGGATAGATCGAGAAAGACAGACGCAGGGATGTAAAAGCAAAGGCGACAGCGACGAGAGGAGGAGACGGGCGGAGGGAGAGACTTATCCAGACTTTCCCCCCGCTGTTCATCAACGGGCCGCCGGCGCTCAGATGGAAAGAAAGGCGACGGAACAATGAGGAAATAAAATGAGAAAAACAAAGGAGGAGAAATGAAAGCGTGGACGCAGATGAGAGGAAAGGGTTGGGACAACGGGGGGTTGCGGGGGGGGGGGTTGAATGAAAGGAGAAGAGAGGAGAGATATCAGCTGAGGAGTGAATTAGCGGCCGGATGGTGGGGAGGTAGATGAGGAAGGAGAGGGGGATGAAAGGATAGTAGAAGTGGTGTGAGGTTTATCGGAGTAGAGGGGGGAAATTATTCCTCGCTAGCAAGTAATGAGAGCTCGGACTGCGGAGATGAGGGGGAATAGGAAAAGAAAGAGAGAGAGAGAGAGAGAGAGAAAGAAAGAAGAACTGAGAGAGGGTTACGATAGTTACAGCAGCTAAGAGATTAGAATTTGTATTGTGGTCACACACACTCAACAAGAAAGAGAGGACAACAAGAGAAAGAGATCTGAGGGACAGTGAGTGACCGAGACACACACACACACACGCACACACACACACACACACACACTGTATACAATGGTTACTGCAATGTCTGATATGCCCTTACTGGCTTTTGAAAGATTTGTGTAATTATATATTCTCAATTTTGTAATTCATGTTATTATAGCTATTGATGAAAATCCTCATGTTTTTTTATCTAGTCTCCATCTTTGTCTCTCAGCCTCGCCACTGTGGTGTTTCTTCACTGCTCTTCCCAGAGATCACCTGTCAATCAAACAGTGTGTCCAGTACTGTGACGTCTTTCTCCTTGGATTTTCTGTTAATGGAGTTTGAGTTTCTGTAGGTGGCGCTCTCTTCTCTGTCTGTTCAGCCACGGTGGCTATTGCTGCTCATGCTAACTACCGAGTTCTTCTTCATTTGATTCAAAACAAGCCGGAAATGTATCACTTCCTGTGGGCCAGATTTTTTTACGGGAAAGACCTATCTGACTGCCAGTAATGTAACTGAATTGACACAGAGAGAGAGAGGGCAGCATCTCTGGTGTCTCTCGCCCCTGTTCATTCCCAGTCTAATTTCCCCTCCCACTCCCACTGAATACCAGTTTGCTGGGTAACTCAGACGTCGTCACTCTACTGCATCTGTCCATCATACTGCGACAGTCTCTCCTCTCTCTTTTCTCCCTCTCTAACACACCCCACTTTCCCTTTTCACCTCTCCTCCTTCATTCCATCCTCTTTCTCCTGCTTTCACGCTTTTTCCATCTTCCCCATCATCCCTTCCTCTGCTTGGCCAAGCTCTGCTCTACATTGCAAAAAAGATTCATACACATGCACGCCCATAGGTGAACGCACAACACACACACACACACACACACACACACACACACACACACACACACAGACACACACAGACACACACTTGGGTAATGCTTAATCAGACTGAACCTAGGCAGGAGTCAACGCTACACTAGCGTACACTAATGTTCCTTCGTTATGTAGCGAGAGCTCTGCAACTTAGCATTTTACTCAAAGAGCCTGACACTCCTGTGGTGTAATGACCGGCTGACTGGCTGGCTGACTGACTGGCTGGCTGACTGGCTGGTTGACTAACTGGTTGACTGACTGGCTGGCTGACTGACTGGTTGACTGACTGGCTGACTGGTTGGTTGACTGGCTGACTGGTTGGTTGACTGACTGGCTGGTTGGCTGACTGGCTGGTTGACTGGCTGGCTGGTTGACTGGCTGGCTGGTTCACTGACTGGCTGGTTGACTGACTGGTTGACTGACTGGCTGGTTGACTGGCTGACTGACTGGCTGGTTGACTGACTGGTTGACTGACTGGCTGGTTGACTGGCTGGTTGACTGACTGGTTGACTGACTGGCATATTTACAGGTACCGAGAGCAATTTAGTCCATGCTAATGTATGTGTGTTTGTGTGAGATTTTGCTCTGCTGTGTGTGTGTGTGTGTGTGTGTGTGTGTGTGTGTGTGTGTGCGTGTGTGTGCGTGTGTGTGTGTGCACAGAAGAGGGCAGGTGTTTTCTCTCTGGGTCATTGAGTGTATGTGTGGATGAGGTTGTGTGTGTGTGTGTGTGTGTGTGTGTGTGTGTGTGTGCCCTGCTGGGTGTGTAAATTTAGGGTGTTTTATTGATCTACAGTGTCTCATAAAAAAAGGCGTGTGTGTGAGTGTGTGTGTGTGTGTGTGTGTGTGTGTGTGTGTGTGTGTGTGTGTGTGTGTGTGTGTGTGAGTGTGTGTGTGTGTGTGTGTGTGTGAGTGTAACAGATGGAGTTGTATCTGTACTGCATTGTGCAGAAGCCCTCGGTCCACTTTTCAATCCAACCAACTCACATGGAGAAAAACAGAAACTGACGTATTATTACCCATGCTAGTTTCTGAAGGTCAATACCAATATTATTTGGATTGAGGCTGACAGCCGATATTCAATAGCATTAAATTTGACTATCATATGGGTTGAACCATGTGACTGTACTCATGAATGACAGTAAGTGTGTGTGTCATTGCTCAGTCTCTCTGTCTCTTCATATCTGCTTGCAAGTCGTGCGTGCATCTTCTCATTGTCTTTAATGGGGGCTCAAACTTCACGGCCAGTAGGCATCGAGCTGATTCAGACTCCAGCAGCATGCACAGACGAACACTTTGTGTGTGTGTTTTCACTTTCTCTACCTCTCTCTCTCTCCCATCCTCTCGCTCCACTTCATCTCATTTCCACGCCGCCCTCTCGTTTTGACTCCGCCGTGAACCATGAGGAAAGCACTCGCTTCCTAGTTTCACGCTGATGCCGCTTCTGCCAGCCTCGCCGCTTTTTCCAGGCATTAGTGAGAACCTGCTGCTTTGCGGGACGGAACGTGTTGCAGACCACGCACACACACACACACACACACACACACAAGCTCACGTGTACAGATATACGCACACAGGCATGCAAACGTGAACCTATACAAAGATGCATGCACATGAATTTGGTTTGTTGCACTTTTTCAAACTCATTTGAATTGAACTTATTGAAACTCATTTTGGAAAAGTGCCCAATTTACTCTTTTGAATGAATTCAGTCTCACACACTTCCACACACACCTCAGCATGGATTAAATTGCTCTTAGGTACCTGTAAATATGTATGCATCACCCCCCACGCCACACACACATATGCGATCATTTTAAACACACACACACACACACACACACACACATTGGAAAAAACATGTAAACAACCAACTCCAGCCAGACATCCAGACACATTCACACACACCAGTGCTGTATTTTCCCCCCAGTAGTCAGTCCTGTTTACAGAGAAACCAGTGTAATTATCTAGTTTTATGGCTGTGATTACTACAGGCTAGGAGTTCGGTCTGCTATATTACTACATCTATTCCCCTCCTCTCCTCTTCTTCTCTCTCTCCCTCTCTTTCCCTCTCTCTCTCTCTCTGTCTCCTCTATTCTCCTCTATCGATCTTGTTTTGGCCACAGTGTGGGCTGAGGCTAGCTGTGAACCTATATCAACTAAATGACCAGCCATTCTTTGTTCCTACATTAGCCATGGTCTCAAACGCACCCCCCTGCAGTGTAAATGGACGCGCACACACATATGCGCGCAAACACACACACACACACAAACGCGCGGTGGGGGAGAATGGTCCAAACAGGACTAAACACAGTGGAGGTTAATACTCTGTCCCACTGGGCGAGTGATATTGGAATTGCCTGGGATTAAGAGGAAGCCAGGAAAGCGGGATGAGGGGCATCTGCCGTTCCCTTGACGACTGTGTGTGTGTGTGTGTGTGTGTGTGTGTGTGTGTGTGTGTGTGTTTTCTGAGGTTTGGGTCTGTGTGTTGTGAGGATCATTGTGCGCAAGTGTGTGTTTGGTAGTTTTGTGTATGACTACATGTGCGCTTATATACAGTATGTGTGGGATTTATGTGTGCGTATGTGTGTGTGTGTGTATGTGTCAGTGTATGCATGTACTGTATGCTTGCGTGTGTGTGCATGTGTGCATGTGTGTATGCGCTGTATGCGTGCGTGTGTGTGTGTGTGTGTGTGAACATATATCTGTGCACATTATATCTGTGTCTATTGTATGTACTGCATGTGTTCATGTGTATTTGTGTGTGTGTGTGTGTGTGTGTGTGTGTGTATAGTTTGATTTTCTGAGAGGTGAGTCTGTTTGTGTATACATACATATGTGTGTGCGTATGTGATTTTGAACCCATTCTCAGTGTGTGTGTGTGTGTCAGTGTGTGTATTCTCTGGTCAGTGTGTGTGTGTCACTCTAACAGGTAGGGTGCAGTGAGTGTCATTTTAATTTTAATAATGAAGTCAGTGGAGTAGAGATGGTTCTAATTTGCGGTGGCCTCCCCAGTGGCCCGGCATAATGGACTGAAAATGGTCTGCGAGTTAAAGTGAGGGCCTTCAAAACACAGCAAGGTGGACAAGCCTGGAACAACACAACACTGTCTAACCTGATCAACACTGTCTAACCTGATCACCACTGTATAACCAGATCAACACTGTCTAACCTGATCAACACTGAATAACCTGATCACCACTGTCTAACCTGATCAACACTGTATAACCTGATCAACACTGTCTAACCTGATCAAGACTGTCTAACCTGATCAACACTGTCTAACATGATCAACACTGTCTAACCTGATCAACACTGTCTAACCTGATCACCACTGTCTAACCTGATCAACACTGAATAACCTGATCAACACTGTCTAACCTGATCACCACTGTCTAACCTGATCAACACTGAATAACCTGATCAACACTGTCTAACCTGATCACCACTGTCTAACCTGATCAATACTGTCTAACCTGATCAACACTGAATAACCTGACCAACACTGTATAACCTGACCAACACTGTCTAACCTGATCAACACTGTATAACATGATCAACACTGTATAACCTGATCAACACTGTATAACCTGATCACCACTGTCTAACCTGATCACCACTGTCTAACCTGATCACCACTGTATAACCTGACCAACACTGTCTAACCTGATCAAGACTGTCTAACATGATCAACACTGTCTAACCTGATCAACACTGAATAACCTGATCACCACTGTCTAACCTGATCAACACTGTCTAACCTGATCAACACTGAATTACCTGATCACCACTGTATAACCTGATCAACACTGTCTAACCTGATCAACACTGTCTAACCTGATCAACACTGAATTACCTGATCACCACTGTATAACCTGATCAACACTGTCTAACCTGATCAACACTGTCTAACCTGATCAATACTGAATTACCTGGGATTTTTATACATTTGAAACCTGCGTGGAAAGTGACGTAAGTACATTTTTCGTGCGTACGCATGGTTTATACATATGGCCCGTGGGGTTGTAACAAACATGATCAAAACAGTATAACCTGATCAACACTGTCTAACCTAATCACCACTGTCTAACCTGATCAACACTGTATAACCTGACCAACACTGTCTAACCTGATCACCACTGTCTAACCTGATCAACACTGAATAACCTGATCAACACTGTCTAACCTGATCACCACTGTCTAACCTGATCAACACTGAATAACCTGACCAACACTGTCTAACATGATCAACACTGTCTAACCTGATCACCACTGTATAACCTGACCAACACTGTCTAACCTGATCAACACTGTATAACATGATCAACACTGTATAACCTGATCACCACTGTCTAACCTGATCAACACTGTATAACCTGATCACCACTGTCTAACCTGATCACCACTGTCTAACCTGATCAACACTGTCTAACCTGATCACCACTGTATAACCTGACCAACACTGTCTAACCTGATCAAGACTGTCTAACATGATCAACACTGTATAACCTGATCAACACTGTCTAACATGATCAACACTGTATAACCTGATCAACACTGTCTAACCTGATCAACACTGTATAACCTGATCACCACTGTCTAACCTGATCAACACTGTATAACCTGATCAACACTGTCTAACCTGATCAACACTGAATAACCTGATCACCACTGTCTAACCTGATCAACACTGTCTAACCTGATCAACACTGAATTACCTGATCACCACTGTCTAACCTGATCAACACTGTATAACCTGATCAACACTGTCTAACCTGATCAACACTGTATAACCTGATCAACACTGTCTAACCTGATCAACACTGTCTAACCTGATCAACACTGAATTACCTGATCACCACTGTATAACCTGATCAACACTGTATAACCTGACCAACACTGTCTAACCTGATCAACACTGTATAACCTGACCAACACTGTCTAACCTGATCAAGACTGTCTAACATGATCAACACTGTATAACCTGATCAACACTGTCTAACATGATCAACACTGTATAACCTGATCAACACTGTCTAACCTGATCAACACTGCATAACCTGATCAACACTGTCTAACCTGATCAACATTGAATAACCTGATCACCACTGTCTAACCTGATCAACACTGTCTAACATGATCAACACTGTATAACCTGATCAACACTGTCTAACATGATCAACACTGTCTAACATGATCAACACTGAATTACCTGATCAACACTGTCTAACATGATCAACACTGTATAACCTGATCAACACTGTCTAACCTGATCAACACTGAATTACCTGATCACCACTGTCTAACCTGATCAACACTGTATAACATGATCAACACTGTCTAACATGATCAACACTGTATAACCTGATCAACACTGTCTAACATGATCAACACTGTATAACCTGATCAACACTGTCTAACCTGATCAACACTGAATTACCTGATCACCACTGTCTAACCTGATCAACACTGTATAACCTGATCAACACTGTCTAACCTGATCAACACTGTCTAACCTGATCAACACTGAATTACCTGATCACCACTGTATAACCTGATCAACACTGTATAACCTGACCAACACTGTCTAACCTGATCAACACTGTATAACCTGACCAACACTGTCTAACCTGATCAAGACTGTCTAACATGATCAACACTGTATAACCTGATCAACACTGTCTAACATGATCAACACTGTATAACCTGATCAACACTGTCTAACCTGATCAACACTGTCTAACCTGATCAACACTGAATAACCTGATCACCACTGTCTAACCTGATCAACACTGTCTAACATGATCAACACTGTATAACCTGATCAACACTGTCTAACATGATCAACACTGTATAATCTGATCAACACTGTCTAACATGATCAACACTGTATAACCTGATCAACACTGTCTAACCTGATCAACACTGAATTACCTGATCACCACTGTCTAACCTGATCAACACTGTATAACCTGATCAACACTGTCTAACCTGATCAACACTGTCTAACCTGATCAACACTGAATTACC
Organism: Hoplostethus atlanticus; assembly: GCA_034670405.1. Classification (NCBI taxonomy): domain Eukaryota; kingdom Metazoa; phylum Chordata; class Actinopteri; order Trachichthyiformes; family Trachichthyidae; genus Hoplostethus; species Hoplostethus atlanticus. The sequence continues at coordinate 3,565,624 of JAXDDX010000025.1, forward strand.
TGATCACCACTGTCTAACCTGATCAACACTGTCAACCTGATCAACACTGTATAACCTGATCAACACTGTCTAACCTGATCAACACTGTCTAACCTGATCAACACTGAATTACCTGATCACCACTGTATAACCTGATCAACACTGTCTAACCTGATCAACACTGTCTAACCTGATCAATACTGAATTACCTGGGATTTTTATACATTTGAAACCTGCGTGGAAAGTGACGTAAGTACATTTTTCGTGCGTACGCATAGGTTTATACATATGGCCCGTGGGGTTGTAACAAACATGATCAAAACTGTATAAACCTGATCAACACTGTCTAACCTGATCACCACTGTCTAACCTGATCAACACTGTATAACCTGACCAACACTGTATAACCTGACCAACACTGTCTAACCTGATCAACACTGTCTAACCTGATCACCACTGTCTAACCTGATCAACACTCTATAACCTGACCAACACTGTATAACCTGATCAACACTGTCTAACCTGATCAACACTGTATAACCTGACCAACACTGTCTAACCTGATCAAGACTGTCTAACATGATCAACACTGTCTAACCTGATCACCACTGTCTAACCTGATCAACACTGTATAACATGATCAACACTGTCTAACCTGACCAACACTGTCTAACCTGATCAAGACTGTCTAACATGATCAACACTGTCTAACCTGATCAACACTGTCTAACATGATCAACACTGTATAACAATGTATAACACTGTTACATTCCTTGTATTTTTTAGGTGTTCTGTTGGAGGGTTGTTTTTTGTTTCTCCCTCTCGGTCTCTCTCTCCCCTCTACCTGTCCTCCCAGGTTCCTGGTTTGGTGCCCAGTGCAGAGGAGGCCAATCTTCAATCAACAATCAGCAGCAACCAATCAGTGGCCCCCTTGACGCTTTATAAAGCCCTGGCACTTCCTGGAAATCTCTCTGCCCTCTTGCTGTTGGCCTATTGTTGTGTGTGTGTGCTGGAAGCTCATGGCCATTTCCTTGTTGGTTTTGTTTCGGTAGTTAAGGCCAAGCCTTATGTAGTGTGTTAGTTTGTAGGACACCTGGAGCAGGTAAGGGGCCCTACATTGGCAACACGTAGAAGTTTCTGTTATTCCACTAGGTTAGGAGTGGATGCCACCCTCTGTATGTTTTGTTTGGGTAGTTAGAGCAGACAGCCAGGAGTAGGTTTTTGTTTGAATGTTCCTTTCTTTGGATAGTAGGTTAGACCTCTCCTTCTGAGTTAGTTCTGGTTTGCTTTTGTTCTTTACTTTGATTTGGCATCACTCGGGGTCCTTGTTGTCCTCAGTGTTTAGCCACCCCTACTGTGTGTAACTACCTGCAAAGAACCCACACTAAATAATATTTCACCATACCCTTGCGTATCTGTGTGTCTGTCCTCCTGCTGGTTCATCCGTCCCTTTTTTTTTTTTTACCATCACAATAATCACCTTTATGTTGTCTCCCCTCACCAATCATTCTCCTACCATCCTGGGGCCAGATGTATAAAACTCTGTAGATTTAGGTGTAGAAACCTGTGTACGCACAAAACAGGAAACATGCATACGCTCAGATGTATAAAACCCCACGTACGTCTGTTCCTACGTGTTTTTTCTTCATACATCTCAATCATCCTGAAATTGTGCGCATGTGCACAAGCCTTCTGACCATGCCCACAATTTACTATATATGGCTTCCAACACACCCCCAATTGCCTGGTTTGCATATAAAGGGCCAGCATTTAGTTTAGTTTTCAGGAGAAATGGCGAAACAATTGAAGAAGCGTAATTTTACAGATTGTGAACTGGAAGTTATGGTTGGGCAAATTGAAAGAAGGAAACGAATATTATTTGGTAGCTTAAGCTCTGGCATAACTACCAAAATGAAGCACATTGAATGGCAAAAACTAACAGAGGCAGTGAACGGCGTAAGTTCTGAGCAACGGACCCTGGAGGAGATGAAGAAGTGGTCCGATTTCAAGTGCGAGGCCAAGAAGCACATTGCTGTGCACAGGGTTAGTATGCGAGCTACTGGAGGAGGAGAGGGGACCCCAGCGCTCTCGCCACTTGACGAGCGCATGGCCTGTATCCTGGGCCAAACTGCCACTAGTGGATTTGTGCCAGATGAGTTGGGAGACACCGATGCACCTGATCAGATGGAATTTGGTAAGTCGCCCAGTTTGAATTTTATTGTAATCGAAAAAAAGACTAGTTTGTCCTTTGTTACAATGTAGAATATTTTATTCACAGATTCTGATGAAGACCCTGGTGCCTCCAGTGAACAGGTTGAGGGTTGGGGGAGAGAATCCGGTGCGAGTGCGCCACCGCCTGCTCCGACACGTGCACGTGTTCTCACTGACCGTGTCCTAGAATCACAAAGGGACATAATAAACGCTGTTGATAATGTTGCAATGGAACTGAGGGAATTACAAGTGACACTCAGGGAATCGTTAAATGAAATAAATTGTACACTAAAAGAACTTGAAAAAAGAAAGTTAAAAAAAAAAATCTGCTCCTGCTTGGTTCATAAAACACACACAATGTTCACTTGACTTAACATGCTTAGAGTCGCTGCATCACATCAAGACGCATTTGGACTGCTGCTGCAGCTGGCGGGTGTTCAGCATCGGCTTCAACTGGGGGGGCATCAGGTCTGAAGCGTTCAGGTGGGAAGGGGACTGCATTCCTCACCGCCAGATTGTGCAACACAGCACACGCCCTTACAATTTTGCAGACTTTTTGTGGCTGGTAGAGTAGTCTACCACCTGTGGCATCCAAGCACAACCATCTCCCTTTTAAAAGGCCAATGCAACGCTCTACCACAGAGCGCGCACGGCTGTGCACCACATTATAGCGCGTCTGTTGTGCGCTCTGGGGGTTAGTAAATGGTGTAAGTAGCCATGGCTTCAATGCGTACCCATTGTCACCTGAGGGCATAAAATGTGTGCATTTAATGGTTTAAAGTGCATGAAACGGAAACAGCATAATTATCAAAAGTCAGTAATTAATCATCTTACCAAGAAGCCATCCATCTGGCACTGCTCCAGCTTGAAGTCTCCTCCCCACACAGCTTTGAGACAGTATAAATGAATCGTGGCTTGACCCAGGCCATTTGGCAACCACATTTGTTAGCAGCATTTGCGCATCACAAATGATCTGGACATTGACGGAGTGAAAATGTTTCCGATTAACGTAAACAAATTCATCCTCCCAAGGTGCCCTTATTGCAACGTGTGTGCAGTCGATAGCTCCGATTACATTTGGGAAACCGGACATCGCTGCAAATTGCATTTTGATGTTGGCCTGTTCAGCTGCTATGTAAGGGAACCTGATGTATCGATTGCTCAAAGAAATTATGCCACCCCACACCATGGGCATGACCCGGCTCAGGGCAGACTGGGATATCCCTGATCTGTCAGCAAGGTCCCGCTGAAACAGGTCAATACCTGTAGATGGACGGGGATGGCATGGTTCCTCCGAGAGTGCCGTTCCAACACAGGGCCCAGTTCAACACACAATTCCAAGATAACAGCTCTTGGGAATCGAAAGCGGCGCATTAGCCAGTCATCATCATGGGCCAGAAAATCACTACGGTCTCTGAAGGCTCGTTCACGCCTCAATTGCACAATATCTTCCAGCAACGCCAAAGCAGCCATTGTATCATTTGGCACAGCCATTACGCACGGCTACAGCCTTTATATAGTGACGTTTTAACAACCTGTTAACTGGTCACACCTGAAGGTGTATCCCCAATAATAGGCTACAAAATAATAATCTTTATTTATATAAAGATCATGTATTTATTTGTTTATTTATATAAAGATCATTATCATAAAGCATAGTGACAAACATATTTACTCAAGATAGAACGAAGTGAAGGCTTGTCAAAAAAAAGGTTGTTAACCACTCACGCATCACTATGCAATCATGGATGTGGATGTGGATGTGTTTTTTAAACTATAGATTACATCCTAACACAACGTAGTGAAAGAAAAAAGCTCCAAATAAAATGTCACCCAAATTCACACTTTTATTATCCTTTTTTGGATAAAAACTCGAAAAATGCGTATGGTACGCATGGTGTGAAGGATGCGTACCGGTACGCACATTCTCGCCGCCCGTGGATTTTTATACATTTGAAACCTGCGTGGAAAGTGACGTAAGTACATTTTTCTTGCGTACGCATGGTTTATACATATGGCCCGTGGGGTTGTAACAAACATGATCAAAACTGTATAACCTGATCAACACTGTATAACATGATCAACACTGTCTAACCTGATCAACACTGTCTAACATGATCAACACTCTATAACCTGATCAACACTCTATAACCTGATCAACACTCTATAACCTGATCAACACTGTATAACATGATCAACACTGTATAACATGATCAACACTCTATAACCTGATCAACACTGTATAACATGATCAACACTGTCTAACATGATTAACACTCTATAACCTGATCAACACTGTATAACATGATCAACACTGTATAACACTGAATAACCTGATCAACATGATCAACACACTAAATTGGAATTGAATCTAAAATTGAAGTCATTTGAATTAAAACATGCAACTATACTAACCTTGGTGTGTGTGTATGTGTGTGTGTGTGTGCATCATAATATAAATAGTTTCAGCTGTTTTAGTAAAATGTGTAACTTTCAGTAAAGTCTGTATGTGTGTGTGTGTGTGTGTGTGTGTGTGTGTGTGTGTGTGTGTGTGTTGAGTTGGGGTGGGAAACAGCAGGAGTCTTTCTGTGTTCTTTCATCACGGTCTGTTTGTATTTGTTTGTTTGCATAATTTCACCACATTGCCTTGTCCAGCCCACCACTGCAGTGAAGGTAGATGTAGTGTGTGAGTGTGTGAGTGTGTGTGTGTGTGTGTGTGTGTGTGTGTGTGTGTGTGTGTGTTTTCCTGCAGACAGAGAATAAACAACAGCACTGCCCACTGCCTAGGAAAATCTCTCATTGTCTCTCCCATAAACGAGGGTTTGTCTTCCATGCCTGTCATCCCTCCCAACCAGCTGTGACCTTTCCATTATGTGACAGTGACTCTAACCGGTCGGTCACCCAGATAGATAGATAGATAGATAGATAGATAGATAGATAGATAGATAGGTAGATAGATAGATAGATAGGTAGATAGGTAGATAGATAGATAGATAGATAGATAGATAGATAGGTAGATAGATAGATAGATAGATAGGTAGATAGATAGATAGATAGATAGAGTGCAAGTGTCATGATGCATTCCTCCACTTTCCAGACTAATCTATGTGATATGCAGGTTTGGAAGTTTTGGTGGCAATTGATATTAGATAGAGGGACTTTGCCACTTAGGGTTTAGTGAATTGACTCCCCTGACTTTCTCAAGGCAAATTCGATTCCTCTCACTTATAGTCAAAGTCAAGGTAGAAAAAGGAGCAGCAAGGAGAGTGAGAATGAGAGAAAGAAACAGTGAAGATGGGTTGGTGGAGGGGCTGGCGGGGGTATTGAGACAGAGGAGACAGAGTCTTTATTTTCTCTGTTTTCTGTGTTGTCTTCGGTGGCCCACAATGCCTTGCAGTAGAATTAATAGCTTTTTCTGTAATTGCTGGGACTGGATGGGTGGGTGGCAGTTGAGCAGCGAGGAAACTGACATGTGATGACCAGAAAGACCAGATACAACGGTACTTTCTGGTACTAGTACTTTAGAGATAGTCAGGACAAGCAGATAGATAGACAGACAGACAGAGAGAGAGACAGACAGAGAGAGAGACATATTCTAGATTTAACAATTTCCCCAGTCTTCAAAACATTCCCCCTTTATGTAGCCAGAAGAGTCAGGGTGCAATTTTACACATTTAGTAATTCATGACTTCTATTGACCACTGACCTACGCAGCTCTACCTGACAGAGCTCTGCAGTCACCATTTACTCACCTCACCTCATTCTTTAGAAAGAAAACAATAACTTTGAATTCCATATATTAAGGATGTCCCATATTAACCATATTAACCCCCCTCTGGGCTACATATCCCTGTGTACATAATGCAAACAACAATAAAATCAGCAATGGACTTTCACAGTCTACGGTCGCGCTCGTGTGACAATAGAGATGACACCACGTCTGGGCAACGTGATGATCCTGGCTCCAATGGCCTTGATCCATGCACGGCTTTTCAGAATGTCACCAAGCACCAATAGTCTATTTCAGCGCGAAAACTACAGCTAGCCAAATGAAAGAAAAATGAAAAGGATTCAGAGCAGCATAGCGTCATATTTTACAGGACCCTCACAAAAAAAATCCTGGAAATATTACAACTGAGAATGAGACTATAGGAGCTACTGTTGTTAGGATGGAGGGGAACTCCCAGGCTGACTCAAACGATGTGACGAACAACCCAGGCTTACAAGCTAACGTCTTGCTTTCTGAGGCTACGGTTGGAGGCTGCATTGAGCTGGGACGCTTTGCTAAATGGAGAGAGGGTCGAGAGTGGCTTGCTGTCACAGACGGGTCAGTTCATTGTACAGGTTGCTCTGACATTAGAGATCTAGGTCCATATACTCAAGGGAGGCTCCATATCGACTCTGGATTCATTAATGGCATAAAAGCAAAGTCGGCAAAAAAATTAAATGACAAAATAAGCATACATGGAAAGTGCCAGTCCCACATGAAATGCATAGAAATTTTGCAGAGAAGACGAGAGACTGCAATTGAAAAGGCAGTGGATAACAGTGCAGAAAACACAATGAGAAGAGTTTAAAAGCAACTGAGAATTGCATGTGTACAGCCTACATGATCTCATTCAAAATCCAGCCACAGCTGGTGGAACTGCAACAACTCAACGGTGTGAACCTTGGATGTATGCTGCATTCTGACAAGACTTGTCGTAATACGCTCATGTTTATTGGAGATAAAATGACAGCTCAGCTGGTGGACTTCATCAAAAACTCATCTGATAAGTTCAGTATTCTCATTGATGAGAACACAACAGTGTCAAACAAAACATGCCTGATCATCTACATTAGAATTCCCTATGTAGGTGAGATCTGCAACTTCTTCTTCCAACTTGTTGAACTGCAGTCGTGCACTGGTTCGGGCATCTGTGACATCCTGCTACAAAGCCTTGATACGCAGGGCATCTCTGAAGACATGTTGTTGGCTTTGCAACTGATGGGGCCGCTGCTATGATGGGCCAATACAGAGGAGCAGCCACACTCCTACGTGAGAAGATTAACCCTAGCCTTGACCGTCATTCACTGTATGAATCACAAGTTAGAACTTGTGGTCCACAAATCTGTAAAACATATTACAGAGGCGAGTCATTTTCAGATGTTCATTGACTCTCTGTACTCAGTTTTCTCTCAAAGCCCAAAACATATGAGAGAGCTTGAGTCTGCGGCTTCCGACTTCCGGGATGCACGCTCACAGGATAGGAAGAGTGTTTGACGTGCGCTGGCTGTCCTCATCCTGCACGTCTGTGACGGCTCTCTGGGAAAGCTATCCAGCCTTGGTCAAACTCTTTGGAGCGTTGACCGAATCTACCATGGAGAGGGCCAGATGTCGGGGCATTCATGCTAAAATGACAGTGTTTTTTTTTGGTGGAGATGGTGTTAGTAAAAGATGCGCTGGAGGCCCTGCAGGCCTTGTCCCTGTTTCTTCAGAGGAGAGATGCCACAGCTGTCAGTGCCAATACTGAGGTGGGCATTGCACTGAGAACACTGAATTTGAAAGTTTCCACACGTTCAAGGGGGTGAATGTGTCTCAGCCAAGTGACGGAGACCATCGGAAGGCAGAGGTCTTTCGTGAACGATTTTTCGTTTCCCTGGCCGACAACATTGAGCGCAGGCTGGATGACAATGGAATTATTTCTGCTGCAGCCGCTCGAAATCTGTCAAATTGGCCATCTGATGAAGACGAGCGCATCCTATATGGAGATGACAAACTTCTCACCATACACAAGACTTGTTTGCACGGACATGACGCGTCCAAGGCAACATGTTGTTTTGTCCCCTAACAAATGTATTTTCAATTTATTAAATTTGTTAAGGGATAAAAACAGCAATGAGACTAGTAATCGCAAATGTCTGGCAAGGCATTTCCCAAACATGTGAAAATAAGTGCAGCGATGTGTAGTGTATGCAGGAGACATCGGCCTCCCCCCCTCTTCGGACCACAGCAACACCCAAAGACTAACACATTCCTCTCCCAGGGTCTTCCTATGAGGTCAAGATCCCTGCTGTGCTCCCAGGAACCCAAGGAACCCCCTTTGCAGCAAAAGGTGGATTTCCCCCATAAAGCTGCCAAAAAGTAACACTTTGCAGGTTCGACTAGCCGCTCTGGTGCCATTAGGAGATGGGGACCGATGATAAGGGCCGGGGAAATGTACCTAATCTGCCTTCCAAGGGAGACACAGAATGAGTGAACAAAGAAACTCTGGAATGTGTTGCAAAAATGTGCTTTCTTTATATGTTTTATTAGATTTGAAACTTCACATCCTGTGGCAGATGATGTACTATACTCCCCAATGTAGTATCTTGGTTATTCAAGGTACACAGAATGTGTTATCAGGACTTTTGGTTTACTCGCCAGTATTTTGTGGTAAGACAGTGATGTTTGGTGTCATTCAAACCCATTTGTTGTTAGGTGATTAAATATGTCACTTGCATCCCCAAAGGATCAAGAAAAATTATGTTTTCCAAACCTGAGCTGGAAATGCAGTTTTAGGGGATGGTGATCACCGGTCATCAAGTTGTAAATCTGATGCATGCAAATGAGGGAAACACCTTACCACTCCTGACATACCATAAAAGCCTGTCAGCCCTTGACCCTTGGGCTCGGCTCAGAACACACACGAAATCTCACCAACTCGAACAAAGGAGGACAACTCCTGCAGCGGGCGGACGGGCAAAAACTCAGGCGGAAAGACATCAAGAAACATCAAGAAACATCAAGAAACTCAACTCAACCGTCCCGCAGCCCGTCCCGCAGCCCGTCCTGTAACTAAGTTTGAACCTGGCTCAAAGCTCTTCTCTCAGCTCAAGTACCAGACCAGCTCCAGAGTGAATCTTGCCGAGACGGCCGACTGAGTTCACTCAACCTGATCCAGAAGACTACGAAACCACGTCAGAAGCCAGCCGCTACTCTACTCTGCTTCCTGAACGACGTGAGTCAACACATCGCCCTATCCCTCTATATCCACTGAGGTGAACTGTTGGCACGACGACTCCGACGAACAACGGCCCCCGGACCGCACTCCACAACGGCCCTCCTGACGTCGACTGGTCCAGACCAACACGTGCGTGTGTTTACCTGTCCACTGCGACTGCGCGACGGTTACCACGGAGACGAGGACACCGCTGACACCCTGCAAACCAGACGGTAACCAACTTTCTTGTTGATGCACAGGGTGATGCAAAGGCAGTGTTGACCTGTGAAAGTGAGGTTAGAATACTCTCTCTCTCTCTCTCTCTCTCTCTCCACTATTCTCTGTCCTTCTGTCCCAAGTCTCCCGGAAACTGTCAGCTGTCCTCCAAGCCATCTTTCTTGTTGCCACATTGCCGCAATTAGACGTATTACAGCTCAGGTCGTTTTGTCGGTGCAAACTTCCTTGCCATCTTTGATCCAAATATCATTTGCCACTGTTATTTGATATATCCTCTGCCACTGTTTATCTTGCTATCTTGTTTGCCATTATCTGTTTTAGTTTAGTATACATTTATTAATTTTATTGGTGTTTTATTTATATAGTTAATAAAATCCTTTATTTATAAAGAACTGGCTTTTGTGTCATTGATATATCCTGGACATGAAGGTAGAAAATCACTGAAATCTAGAGCTCACTTCTTCTGATTATTAGACTGATATCATTATAAAGAGACTATTCCAGTGTAAACTGGTGGTGCCCCACAAGTGTTAATTAATAAGATATTAATTACTAAGAATAATTTCAATAATTGTCAATTTTCAGAATTGACCAAATAGTCTCATCGTTCATAACGAAGCACAAAACGCTACAGATGCTTCAACTTTTAGTGACTGCCCAACAATGAACATTAAAAACATTAGCGATAATATTACACAAATGAAAACTGTGCACAGCACGCCAGAAAAACCTGAAAAAGAGTGTAAGAGTTTCCCATCATTCACCTCTACATCTAGAGGGCAGGGGATCAACCCAATCAATGGTAATGTTGAATAGTCATGAACTACATTCATCACAGGTTATGTTGTTCCAGTGGCCTGTAATCGACACAAACAATAAAGTCACACTTTCACGATAGAGTCGAATAAGTTGGTGAAGAGGTAATATATCACCATGCAAGATACTGGAATAATAATACTGCTTTGTCATTTGCTTTTTTGGCTTGGAAACTAGGCTTTTTAGCCTTTGTAGCTGAAATTGAAGTAGGTGGGAGGGTGGAGTGTGAGCCTGGCCAAGTAATTGTTGAGTCATTGGTTTCGATCAACAACCCTATGAACCCGTCCACATATATTGCGGTCATTGTGTACTATGGGGCAGTAAAAATCGTACCTATGCACCTTTAAGGGAAAGGGGCAACAATATTGAATGAAAAATAAAACATTTGAGATAGCTCATCTGTTCTTATTTGATTGTTATGTTGTCAATGTATGACATGTAAACCGACCGAAAAGACAGACAGGCAGAGATCAAGTATATAGTCAGACTGACAGAGTGATCTCAGGTTGTTCAATAGAAGAATAGAAATAAAGAATCAGAGGTTAGAGAATACACAATAAGGATTTAAGGAGTCCTTAACTTCCCTACAGCTCTTTTACTCTGCTGGATCAGCTCTTTTCAGCCTTCAGTCTGCCACCTTGTCCCAATAAACTAAAGTGGCCGCCCTCCTTGACTGCACTGATCTGACAACATATGGATAGAATCAATCAACACTTCCACTTAAGGCTAATGGAAAACACTGCTTAGTTTGAACACAAAACGGGCGTGGTTTTGTCGGCTTCTTTGCGTTTGTGTGTGTGCGTGCGGAGAAACCGGAATCACGCTAATTCTAATGAAACAGTACACACATGCACACGTTTTTATTACTACACTTGTGAGGACCTTCCATTGACTACATTCACTTCCTGCCTCCTAACCCTAAGGGTAGTGAAGTGTTCAACTATACAAACAGTTACCTGTCACTGCCACTTGGGGCCGCCAATGACTAAGTTACAGAAAGTTCCATAATGCAATCTTTGATCGAACCTAAAAACACAATTTTTATGTTAGACTAACAACATTCAACATCATCATCATCATCATCATCATCATCTTCATCCGCTTATCTGGGTTCGGGTCGCGGAGGCAACAGTTCCAACATCATGCTGATGGTAATTAAACAACACAAAAATTAAGTTACCGTTTTCTCTACCTAGCAAAACACGACACAATCAGGTACATATAGGCTTGTTGGACTCGCACTGCAATCGTTTGGCTACAAAACACTTGGATTATGCTGCTATTAAAAGCTTAGTTTCGAAAAATGTGATGACATTTTTATATATATATATATAAACAGTTCCTATTCATTTCACTTGTTGGAGTGATGTAACTGTGAGATGTAACTGGGGGTGAGTAGATAATGACACATTTTTCATTTTGAACTGTTCCCGTAACCCTCATCACTACGACACTAACCATAACCCTTACCCTCACCTGAACGTAATTCTCACCTCAAGTCAACCCTCACCTAACCTTAACCTTCACTCTGCCCTATTAGCTCCTTGTGGAAGTGAGGACTGGAAAAATTCCTCTCTTTGGAAGAATTTCCTTACCTTTTTACCTTTTTTTTATCCTTGGTCCTCATTAGGATGGAGGTATAAGAACACACACACACACACACACACACACACACACAATCTAGGCTGTTCCAGGTTCGCTAGCGCTCTGCCAGGCCCGTTGTTCAGCCCCACAATCAATATGTGTCAGAGAGAAACCTTAACACTGGCCAGCAGGGCCTCATTCACTTTCACTCACTCACATTCACACATCCTCACTCTCTCTCTCTCTCTCTCTCTCTCTCTCTCTCTCTCTCTCTCTCTCTTCCTGTCTCTCATTCCCTATCTATCTTTCACTCCCACATTTGCCCCTCTGTCAATCCCTTTCAATGATTGTACTGGCATGACTGGTTGATCAGAAACAATGTTCATTCCCAAAGCAGAATATACAATTTACATTTTCTAAATACAACAAATTCATGCATTACCAATAAAAGTACACATTCAAACCATATTGAGAAGTGAAGTATTTGGTTTGAAAACATGAAGTATGCAATAGTACACAATAAGCAATATCTACAGTGATGTAAAACATCTCTCTTTCTCTGTCTCGCTATCCTTCTCCACCTCCTCTCTCTCAGTGATCTGCTATTTTTCTCCTTTCTCTCTTTCTCTATTCATGCCGTCTCTTCCAATCTGATTCCCCCACCACTTTCTCAGTTCCTCCCTTTGCTTGCTTTGTTCCGCTCACTCTCTTTATCTCTCTCTTTCTCCATTCAATCATTTTCCCTATGTGTGTGTGTGACTGTTACTAAGTGATTTTGTTTGTTTGTGTGGCTGATAGGTACTAAACAGACATTTAAAAAAAAAACTCACTCCGCAACTCAAACCTGTGAGTGTGTTTCTATGTGATTCCTTATTTGTGTCTGTTTCTATGTGAGTTTCTATATGTGTGTGTGTGTGTGTGTGTGTGTGTGTGTGTGTGTGTGTGTGTGTGTGTGCGTGTGTCTGTGGCTGATTAGTAGGCTACTGAAGCGAGAGCGGGGAAGAAAAACCCTAAGCTCAAACCTGTGTCTGCGATTCTGTGTGCGTGTGTGTGTGCGTGTGTGTGTGTGTGTGTGTGTGTGTTGTGTGTGTGTGTGTGTGTGTGTGTGTGTGTGTGTAACCACAACAGTCAGAGATAATCCTGACATATTTTACCCCAGACGGAAATAACCCCAAATAAAAATGGTGCAAAGACACGGACAGAGAAATACAACAGATATCCTGGAGACGTGTCTGTCTGCGGCGTGCAGAGCAAAAGGAAAGCCTGTTCTGTGTGTTCATTTTAGGTGACCCACTCCAAGGAAACTACATTTTCATATTGTTTTTCATATTTATCACCTGTATAATATTCCTTAGTTCATCTCCTGGTGATTCAGTCCGCTGCTCTGCCCATTGTTAAATGTAATGTCTCATGTATTTTATCTTTGTTGTGTGTACTTCTTTGGGTGCCTTGCTGCAGGTGACTTTCTCCCATCAGGGGCAATGAAGTCTTGAAAGTCTGGATTTCACTGCCTTGATTTGAGCCGAGGTCCCTTGAAGATACATATTTTACAAAGACATGCTGCTTGCATGTTTTGGCCGAGTCTGCAACATTGATTTCACACACATATAACAGTTTGCGGCCAGCAATTCCAAGGAAATCAGGATTGTTGCCGCTGAGCGTGTTGATTTGAACACCGCCCAAATAGGCACACGCGGCCAGTCATCAATGTTTTTCTCAAAGGTGCCTAAAAAAAAGTTAAAAAAACGTGACACTGCCAATTTGGAAAGACGGTTTTATAGTTTGGGTTTCAAACTGAGCCGAATCCTATGAGCAGTGGTCAGTAATGTGACCGTGTGAATGTGAATTACAGACCTCGCACCACGCTGTATCTGCTGAACCACAATGGGGCTGAAATAGCTGAGAAATCATCAAGATAAAAAAAAAGCATAAAAAAAAGCATCTTTCCTTTTATTGCCAATGATTTATGAAAACATCAAATTTGGAGGATTTGTTCACTCAGAAATGTAATTTGGCAAACATTCACCTCTGACCGACGAGTAGGAGCAGTGCAAATTTGACTCTTATCCAAAACGCTGTGACTGTGAATCAAGAAGGAGCGATGCAAACAATTCCTGGATTAGTTGTGTCTAATAACGGTGGGTCGCCTCCGCTCCATCTAGGCAGAATAGTTGACACATCTAGTGATGGCAACCGGTGGCGAGCTTGCACAATCATGAGCACACACACTGAGCGAACTGCCAATTCCCGGCTATTCCTCGCGCTACTACCCCATCATTTCACTCCGGCACACACACACACACACACGTGTGCAGAGACATACAACGGGAAGCCCTCGACACGCCGGCGTCGTTTATTTTTGCTTTCAAATGAAAAACATGCGCACACTCTTGGCGGCGTTTCAATCTCCTACACATGCATACTCACACAAACGCGCGCTCGCATCATTTCACTCTCAAATGAAAGCGTTGCACACACCACTGGAACACGCACACACACACACACACACACACACACACATCTATACCCTGGGCAGCTGTTGAGTCAGTTAGTGGGTTCGCTGGCCCGTGGTAATGACAGAGGGGCTGATGGGAAGGCAGCTGAATGTTTAGCGGCTGCAGCAGAGGGCGATCCCAGCATGGCTCCCACCACCAGCAGCCTTCCACACACACACACACACACACACACACACGGCCACCCTCTCCACCAACCCCTTCAGTCCTCCAGCCCCTCCCAGTCCCCAGTGACTGGAACGCCACTGTCCATTCTCATCAGAGAGGGAAGGGGGGAGGAAGAAATAGGGAGGCACGACGGGCTGATATTCCCCAGAGGGAACATTCAATAGTGGGATGGAGGAACGAAAGGAAATTGAGGGAGCGAATGGGAGAAAACAGGAAATGTGATACAGTGTGAGACTTCATTCATCCAGTCTGCCATGGTAAATCACTCCTCATTAGGTCAGCACAAAAAGACGCGAGTACGAGCTACACAACACACACAGAGTCCACGTCTACACACACACAACACAGCAATACATAACACACAATATCTTCTTCGATGTTCAGTCTTCACACGTTCATCTACCGATGTACAGCACACGATCAAACAGTAAGAATAAAAAAATGATTCACAATTGAAAAGCTATCATGATTATTGGACATGGTGGTAAAGAGGAAAATGGACCTGGAGAAGTCTGGGGTACTGGTTTCAGCCCGTACCATACACTGACACTGAACCAAGAAGGGCTTTACGGCAGGAGGAGGAAGACACAAGACACAAGAAGGTCTGATTGATCTTTGCCCACCTAGACAAACCGAAATCCTTCTGGGAAAACGTTCCATGGACCGATGAAACCAAATAAGAGTCTTTAGGCGACGCAGATCAGCTTCCTTTTGCTTGAGTACAGTCGATTTTTACACGAAGTCGTTTTTAGCGGGACCTGCTCAACGATGGAGGATGGTGCTACGAGTTGCTGGCATCAAAAGACATTTTGTTCTCGAGCCAAAAAGCGAACGACAACGCAGTATTATCATTCCAGTATTTAGCACGGTGATGTATCGCCTCTTCACTAGTTTCTGTTGGATCTCTGCTGTAATTAGCTAGCTGACTCGTCTCTATCGTTTCATCAGTTGAGTGTGCAGACAGGTGTGTGTGTGTGGTGGTGTGTAATGAATCGCTCTCCAACATCAACAGTATTCTTCAGGCGAAAGCTATATGGACAGGTGTTGTCAACAGGGGGCCTTATGGATGTTTTGCCGATGGCACTTCTAGCTGTGTGTGTGTGTGTGTGTAGGCATCGGTGGATGAATTTGTGTATGTGTGTGATATTTCTGCGCGTGCAAGTTGGTTAATGGGTATGTATTTCTGTGAGTGTGTGTGTGTGTGTGTGTGTCGGATGGGTGTGTGTGACTGTGTAGTGCCTGTGGCGTCTCTCTGCGGATGCCTTTGCATGCAGCGCCAGAGCACTGGACTTCACTTAATGCTCCGTCTCCCCTACAAAATAACAAACCCACTTCAATGCAACAGACAGAAACTCCTCTTCTTACAAAACTACATATGCTGCTTTCAACTTTGATTACTTTCTTCGTCACTTTTACACCCAATTAGTCATCAAAAACGAACAGCACCTTCTCCGAGTGCTAGATACAAAGGGGATCCTCAGACAATGAAAAATGGAGGGAGGGGAGTGAAAGTATTAATTATTGGCATTTTTAAGATTAATTGAAGTCGGCGGGGGAGGTTTCGATCGTTAGGTCTGGCGTGCCGGGTGTTTACCGCCCCCCCCCCCGACAACTGTCGGTTTTGAAGTAACAGAGCGGGACGAATCAAAACGCACGGCAGGAGGGGGAGCCTGCAGCAGCTCGCCGCGGCTTTGATCGCTTCTCTCCGTTTCATCGTATTGGAACTGAACCGATACTTAGAAATCACGCAAAAAAAAGAGGAGCTCAGGATGGAGGAGAACGCTGACACAGTCTCAAACCACGAGCACAAAACTTTGAAACGCTGACGACACATCGCGGATTATTATGGTTAGGCAACTAAAACAACTTCAGGTTAAGATCAGGGTTAGACAGGCACCGTAAAATAAGACCTCCACACTTTTACACTCTATTTCAGGTCAAACTACTTCCTGGTTCTCGTCGCCCCATCCCATCCGTTGTAATCCTTTTCACGGAAACAAATTTCTCTCACATTGTTTGCGTTTGAAGTCATCGTACTCGTCGTGCACATCGAGGGTACCATCAAGATAGCTCGGCGTGATTGGAGTGACCTCCCACACTCCATCACGCTGGCGATGGGGGGAGGAGGGGGGGGAGGTGTTATGGCAGGTGACGGGGAATTAGAGGAGCGAGATAATTGAAAACGAGTCTTGAAGGTTGCCTCCTCATTAACAGAGAGGCAATTCCAATCCAGGCGTAATTAAGGCACAACAATGCAATAACTGTCAGCTCATTACGGAGAATAATAAAACTCACATCACCGTGTCACTCTCACAAATGCCAACTGCAGGCGCCAACCGCGATCGCGCCGCCAAAAAAAAAAAACCTTCCCTTTTTATCGGAGGAATTACAATGGAGTTTTTTTTCTTCTTCTTCTTCTTATCTCCCTCTTCTTTTTTTTAACCCCCCCCCCCCCTTTGAAAAAGGAACCAGGATTAGGTTACAGGGGGGAGGAGAGGAAGAGGAAGATGAGAGGAAGAGGCACAATTAAGCATTGTTACAACTAATGGCTTTGGGTTTGTACGCGTGTCATTTTTGATAAGACCGCAGACCCCCCTCATTTTTTTTTCTTGTCAAATAGTCCATTATACACTCTGTCACTGTCACAGGCTGTGTGTGTGTGTGTGTGTGTGCGCTCAAGCGTACATGGATATATGATTGCAACGTGTAATACTACACTGCAAAAAGTATTAAAGGCACGTAAACTTAAAAAAAAACACAGGTTTCCTTGCTTCCCTGAAATTGCAAGTTGACTGAAATGGTAATGAATAGTTAGGACCCCCGGGGTTGTCGAACAGCATTCTGGGAAATGCATGAAATCAGTAACTGAAGTAGAAGAGGCATGTTGAGGGAAAGTGGGTACAATAAAAAGGTAAACTACAAAAAATAATTACAGAATAACTTGTGGAATGCGTCGGACATCACAGATTGATGCTATATAACAGTGGGAGGGATTTTCCTTTAACCCAGTCTGGTGTGTGTGTGTGTGTGTGTGTGTGTATGTGTGTGTGTGTGTGATACACCAGCAAGCATGATCATCTCCTTATATAGCAAGCTTACCATAAACCAAAGAGAGAGAGAGAGAGAAACATGATCTCCCATAGCACATACAATTTAATTATAGCTGCAATCAATCTGATTTGTGAGCACACACACATACACACACACACACACACACCCAAATCCCCCAGTCTCTTTTTTTCCCCAAAAAATGTGTGTCCCTCTGCTTTCACATCATAAAAACACACCTCGAAGCTACATATATGCACCTACACACACACACACACACACACACACACATAATCACAGACAAACACAAACCCACACAGTCAATCTAGCCTGAGGGGCCTAAGGCAAATAAAGTTTGATGGATTGATTGACACACACACACACACACACGCACAAGTATTGTTCTCGGCAGTAATGTAATCTTGCCTCAGCTGCTGGCTTCACCAGACTGATGTAATGGGAAACTGGTATTTATGTTTTTCAGAAAAGAATGGGAGGAAGGGGGAGAGAGAGAGAGGGGAGGGAGACGGGAGGTTACGGCCCTGAACCGACACCACTCTGCCTATCGAAACTGCAGGAGAAGGGCAGAGAACGGGGGGATGAAAGAAAGAGAGAGAGACAGAAGGGGAGATTGGATTAGAAGTGGAGGTTGGGTAAAGAGAAGTTAAATGGAGGGTAGGGGTGGGACAGATAGAGAGAGGAGGAGATTGGACATGGGAGGGGTGGGTGGAGGTGTGGAGAATGGAGGGAGGAAGAAGAAGAAGAGGAGAGATTGGACAGAGGGAGGGAGGAGGTGTAGATTAGAGAGCAAGTGATTGGTTTTTCTTTCATCTATTTCACTGAGTGTGTTAGTTTTACTCGCCGAGAGACGCGCGTGTGTGTGCGTGTGTGTGTGTGTGTGTGTGTGTGTGTGTGTGTGTGTGTGTGTGTGTAGCGCAGTTGCATGATATGGAGCGGGGCTATTACATGCAGGAAATCCCCCCTGGAGGGAATTGTAATGTGTGAGGTAACTTAACGCTGTGTCAACAGGCCCACAGTGAACGGGACTATTTGCCTTGGAAGGATGTAATAATGATAATGAATACAGGGATCCGGGGTTGTGCACGCTGTAATCACCAGCCAGGTTTGTGTGTGTGTGTGTGTGTGTGTGTGTGTGAAGTTCATGCTTGTGTGCAAGTGTGCGTGTGTGTGTGTGTGTGGAAGTGTGCACACCAGAAAAGGAGGGCTCTGCAAAGCCTCATAGACCCTCTGATTGGTTCAAACGAAACCTGAGTGAAGAGGTTCTTAAACGGCTCTTTACAGCACCACAAAGTTTCTATTTAAAACAATTTGCAGCAGAGAACCTCTTAAAAAAAGTATAAAGAAAACTTTTTCTGGTACTATTTTGAACCATTTTTGTTAAAGGGCTAGAACGACTTTTTGGCTCATTGGTCAGCTTTCCCATGTGAGCACCAAAATCATCCCTTGTGTCTGTGTCTAACATGTTAGCATACAGTACGCTAACTAGCATTAAATGGTAAATGGCTGCATTTATATAGCACTTTTATCCAAAGCGTTTTACAACTCACACACACACACACACACACACACAACGATGGCAGCGAGCTACCATGCAAGGTGCTGTCCTGACCATCGGGAGCAATTTGGGGTTCAGTTTCTTGGACACTTCAACATGTGGACAGGAGGAGCTGGGGATCGAACCGACAACCTGCTCTACCACTGAGCCACAGGCGCCATAATCTAACTTGAGAAGATAGACCTTTTAGTCATCCAGAGTTGGTGTTTTTCTTGACCACGGCGCCAATTTCCCCCTCCAAAAAAGTCGGTGTGGTCCTTAGAGCATCATCAAAAGGACATCCTCCAACTTGAGAAAAGACCCTAACCCCCCCAGTGGCAGTTTGCAAGTATCACTTTCTTCCATTCCATCTTACAATTTCCTTTAAATAAATCAAAGTAATGCCGAACAGGGCCAGCGCGGCTAATTTGCTCAGCTCACTCTTTCTCCCCGTGCCGTCGTCTCAACAGCTGCGGCTGCGGGGCTATTTGTGCTTTAAATAGTCGCGTCTTTGTTCAACACAGTCAGCGTTTTTTTGGTGTTTTTTTTTCCCTTTCATGCTCTTATCTTTGGAGTGGCGTCGCCCCTGGCCTTGTTTCATATAGTCTGCTCATTACACCGTGCACCGCTATCGATTGGCTGCCTTAATGTGCCACTGGCAGGAGAAAAACCCCATTGAGTAAAACGTGGCAGCGAAAAACAGGTATGTTGCCATGGACACAGTGCGACGTCCGCGGCGAGCGTCGGTGTTTATGCAAAAACCAAAGCAAGTATTTTTTTTTTCCAGCCTTTTATTTATTTTTATTTTTTCAAAGAGGGTTTTAAATCTGTTTTTTTGAGATAAAGATTCTTTTGGGGGGGTTGAAAATGCATTATCTTGTTTTTCCTGTGTTTTTTTTTTTTTTTTTGCTCAACCAGCTTCCCCACTTCTTCCCTAATTCCCCCTCTCTTCCAGAGCCCAAGGAAGGAGTGGCCGCAGGAAAATACAAGATTGTGTGTCAAGGCTACAATTCACCACATTGAGGGCACGAGGTGCTATTGCGTGCGTATAAGATAAACCTTCATTTCCGTTCATTTGTAGCCTCGTTTTCATTGCTTTGTGCCACAATAAAAGCTTGTGCTCGACTCGAATTCAAACTGATTCCCACCACTTGCTATAATTGGTTGAATTTAACTGATTGCGTGGATTTATTTCATTTAGTTAGTCTTTTATTTTGTTGAATCTGGGTTTTGAGGTTAATTGAGCAAGATGAGATGATTTATCAAGGCTCTGCATCCTGACAACACTTGCAGTGTAAAACATTATTGGAAGACTTGATGTTAAAAGGTATCATATGAAAAGGGCTTACTCTGTGGTGTAATGCAGGGGCGGCGGTGTGTGTGTGTGTGTGTGTGTGGTGGTGGTGGTGGTGGGTGAGAGGTTATGAGGTTAAGACCTTGCTCTAGTTCCTCTATGTGTCCCACTGGGCTCTTTAAGAAGCTGAAGGCTTTATACAGCCACGGGGAAAAGAGGTAGCCCTCCGAGGACACGAACACACACACACACACACACACACACTAAAGGTGGTGTTAAGGAGCTACTCAAGGGTGCATGAGCTTCCCCCCCTTGCACATTTGTTTATAGGCTGTAAGCGCACCTAGCCCTGCTGTTGGGTATAGTGTGTGTGTGTGTGTGTGTGTGTGTGTGAGAGAGAGAGAGAGGGGTGTAAGTAAACACCCATCTAGGTTGATGCTCACACACAGCTGCATACACACTCAGAAGCCCTTGTTCTTGGAGAGAGAGAGAGAGAGAGAGAGAGAGAGAGAGAGAGAGTCCTTTCCTGGCGGCGGTCTGTCTCTTCCCTTGTCTTCTTCCCTTAATGAGGCGGTGAGCAGCGGTCCGGCTGGGCTTTTGTCAGCGGGTGGCTGGAGCTTTACAGACGAATTAAAACCCGATTATGTTTTCATTTCACGCTCTTTTATTGGGCCTGATAATGAAATTTGGTATAGTGATTCAGGGGAGGGAGGGAGGGAGAGAGGGAGAGAGGGAGAGAGAGGGAGAGAGAGGGATGGATGAAGGGAGAGGAATGCAGAAGGGGCTGCAACTCTCAATTCTCCTTCCTCGTGGTTTCCTTCCACATTACACTCTTTCCTCTCTCGCTGCGTGTGTGTGTGTGTGTGTGTGTGTGTGTGTGTGTGTGTGTGTAGCCATAAGGCTTGTAAGGACATTAAAGTGAGACATGAAAGGCCACTACATCCTATAATCAAAATAATGTACAGTTGTGCTGTACATTACGTACGTGGCCTCTACTGAATGTACTTGCATATACTACCTATGAGTATGTGCGGTCACGCCAACGGGTGTCTCGTGAGTAAAAGTCATCTCACACACACACACACACACACACACACACACACACACACACCTAGCTGATGTAATTGATTGATTGGACAAGAGGACACAACAGACACAATTAGATCACCCTGGTCATCTCGTTAGTAACTCCCAGGGGACCCTGTTGACATGTTAGACACCCAACCCCAACACACACACACACACACACACTCTCACACACACACACTCTCACACACACACACACACACACACTTCTCTCATTTTTCCCCTCATTCCCACCGTCCTCGCTCATTCTCATTTCTCTAACACATTCTTCTTTCCAATCAAACTCAAGGCTCTGACTTTTGCCCTTTCCCTGCCTTTCTTGGCGCAGCGCCCTCCTCCCTCACCCCTCGCGCTCGCTCCGTCCGTCAATCAATCATCCCCCCCGCCGCACCCACCCCCGTCGCCCACCCACCCATCCTCGTCACATCTCTCTCTCTCTCACCCGCCGCTGTCGCCGTAACACTTTTAATTACGCCGAGTTAAAAATTACGAGCCCGGAACACCAAGTCGCTGGCAGGTTGGCTTTAATTGCCTTGTGTTTTAATTCCGGACAGAGAGGGAAGAGGGGGGGAGGGGTTAGGGTGGGGGTGGTGGAGGGTGGGGGGTGGTCATACATGGGTGGCAGAGAGAGAGAGAGAGAGACTGAGAATGAGAGAGATTGACTTTCAGATGACCTCCTTAATCAATCGACAGCCAATAGCGTGAAGTAGACTGCGGCTGTTTCCTCCCTCCCACTCAGTCTTCCCCTCCCTCCCTCCTACCCCCCACCACCGCCCACCCTCCACCCCTTTCCTCTTATTCCCAGAATCTCCAATTTGAATATTGCCAGCGGGCCGTGTAGAAATGGGTGGAGGTTTCTGTAGCTGATGTGAGGAGCTGGGCGTCCCAAGTCTGACCCCCCACCCCCCTAGGTGGGTGAAGCTAGTGTTAGTATTTCAAACATCCTTCCAGTATTTGTTGGCAGGGGCTCACGTCTCGTGGCGCTGTGCTTGGTAATTAAAATGGAAGGTAGATGGAAGGCAGACACCTTGAGCGGCCCACCTTCCCTAACTCTCTAAACACACACCCACACACACACATTAACCCTCTTGTTTAGAGCAGAGACCACACACACACACACACACACACACACCGCCTTCCACCCCCCCTCCGTGAATTCATAATGATTCATAGTGATTTATAGTCCCAGCCTCAAGTGGGGCGGAGGTGGGCGGAGGGGGGGAGGAGGGGGGGGAGGTGGTCGCCACTGTAACCACTCTGGGATATTAAAATGGAAGCGCACCCCCTCCCCCCCTCCCCCCCCCCGTGCAGAGTGGTCGGGGCCCGGCCAACTAAAGCTCTTCTACCTCCAGTGGATCTCAGACCTCAGAGTAACTAGAGCTCAATAGCCACTCTGGCCTGGAATGACATCCTCCGCCGAGTCCCTCCCGTCCAATGTTGCAGACGTATTCCTGTCCTTTGCAGCAAATAGTGCATTAGGATGTAGGTCGCAGCGGGGCTAAGTGTGTGTGTGTGTGTGTGTGTGTGTGTGTGTGTAGATGGTGACAGTGACAGAGATGTAAGCGGCGGTGGCATCTGACCAAAGGATCCATATAGGGATGACATCACTCCCCGGCAGAAAAGGAAGAAGAGGAGGAGGAGGAGGAGGAGGGGGAGGAGGGGGGGGGGCATGAGCTCGGAATATCAATGAAGGAGGACAGCGCTAAGCGACGCTGGCACTGAATCCCAAACCCTCGCCTCCTCCCCCGCCTCCCCTTCCTCCTCCTCCTCCTCCATGTCCATAACTCCTATACTGCCAGTCTTTTATCACGGGGGGCCCTGACACCTGTCCTTTCCCCATCCCTCCCTACTGTTCACGCGTCTTTTCCTCTCGGCGTTCAGCTGGCGGCTAATCCGGTCTGCGCCCTCTCTAAACGCTTCCTCGTCGACGCCGATCCTTCTGCCGTTGTTTCTTTATTTATCTAGCTTAGGTTGACAGAGAGCGGCAGCAGGACGCTTAATACTCACAGTCGCATGTATGAACTCTCGGGAGAGCCCCTCCGATAATCCCGGTCAAATAGCGATGCTTCCCTTATCACCCCCTTGGAGCAGGAATTTGCTACCATTATATACGTTTTAAGTTCCAAAATCGGCAGTAGCATCCTGTCTTAACCTTCGCTCATCTTGTGTGTGATTGATCAGAAACCAAACGTCATCGATGTCCAACGTTTCCGTCACGCTTTCGGCTCGATAGAATCAAAGCAGCAGGTTTGGGTGACTCAACTTCACTCGATATTTAGAGGCAGAGATGACAAATGTAACTTGTTTTTTTTCAACTGGCAACAGCATATGGTGGTTCAGGACGTTATGTTGTGGTACTTTACTTTTTAAGTTTTCCTCTGTCCTTTTTTGCCCTTGGTTTTTCCTCTTTGCCGTACACTATATGTGTTCCCTCCCTCGTCCTTCCTCATCCCGCCCACCTCTTTGCATCCATCTCTCCCCCTCCAACCGCATCTCTCCCCCTCCATGCCTCCCTCTCTGGTTTAACTACAGGGCTTGACGGAGAGCTCTTCGAGGGTCTGCTGACTTAATTACTGTAATGGAGTTTCTGACACTTTACACTAAAGAAGTTAAAAAGAAGGAGGGATGGTGGGATCGAGGGGGGGGGGGGCGGTGCGGGGGTGGGGGGGTTGAAGAAGGGATGTTATTATTGCTTTTACATAAGAGCCTTCATCTAAAAAGTATCCACAGCTCTGCGGCGAGCCATTTCCTTCAGCTTGTGGGGCTTTTCATCCGTCCTCGGTTATAGTGAGAGTGCATGCATGTGTGTATGTGTGCGCGCCAAATGTGCCCAAGTGTTTAGAGGCTGTGAGGCTCGGGAAAAAAAAAAGTTAATTAACCAATCACTGAACGGTGCAGCAGTAACTCATGGGAGACGTAGCGGCGTGTTATGCGACGTTCTTGTTTTTGCAGGTTGTTTGTGGCAGCGGTTCTTAATCTGGAGTTGAAGGATTTCCAGAGGTCCTTGAGGGGATCAACGGGGACTTTGAGGAGAATATTTTCTAATTTCTGTTTTTTTTTCTTTTACTAGAGGTCTGCGTCATATTTGGGTGTCGCGTGGAGGGAAATCTCCACAGATCGGGGTACTTTCGGGACCCGTTTGGTGAATGGGATGAAGCAAAGACACCCCGCAGAAATCTGTTTTCCTCTGTTTGACGGGGAGGAGGAGGAGGAGGAGGAGGAGGA
The DNA here is from genome assembly GCA_034670405.1 of Hoplostethus atlanticus. Classification (NCBI taxonomy): domain Eukaryota; kingdom Metazoa; phylum Chordata; class Actinopteri; order Trachichthyiformes; family Trachichthyidae; genus Hoplostethus; species Hoplostethus atlanticus. The sequence goes on from JAXDDX010000025.1 coordinate 3,590,302, forward strand.
GGAGGAGGGGTAGGAGGGAATGAGAGCCAAGTTCTTGTCCATCTTCTTTACGGTTCATTTTTTATCAGTCACAGCAACATCTCAGAGGTCTGACTGGATAAACTGGCACACACACAAACACATACTTGGATTGTGCTCAATTCAGTTTCAATTAAATTCAGAAATGTCACTTTTTTTTTTTTTTTAAAGTGCAAACCGTTCACCACAAAAGGTTCTTATTCTGATCTATAATGACGTAACTATGAATTAATTCTCTGTCAGCATCCGTAAAGGATGTAGAGTTTCAAATTACATTTTAAATTGACTGAACTGAAGGGGTCTTCACTCACACACCAACAAATATTGTCAGTCTTGAGTCAGTCTTGCAGTTGGGTAATATAAATGACACATGGGGACACATGGGCGTACTGTACACCTTCCAATAGTTGATAGTTGATAGTGCAGACAATTATTTGCTTCTCAGAGCTTCTTGGAAAAACAGCGCTACTGGAGACTTTTATTTTATCTCAACTTCAAAACAAAACCAAAGTTGAATCATTTATTCTCTGAGCTCCATGGTAACATACTCTCATTATATGTGTGCAGTGTCTCTGTCTGTTTGAACAATAAAACCTGAACAATACCAACAGGACATCATGATAACAGCTTGTCACTCACGTTTTCCATTTTTTAACACATGCTCGTTTTCAGCATCGCCTGCTTCACAACCTTACAGTTAAGACACTTAGGAGCTGCCCGGTACAACCGCAGTCTGCTACTGAGCGGCTACACAGAGGGTCACCACTCCGCTTTAGCACTAGTTAATCTCCCAGGTTATTGTTTGAGGTCAAGTGTTAATTTGGAGGTTTTTCTGACACACACACACACACACACACACACACTGAGCTGCCAGCCATCCAGGACCTCTACAGCCAACGCTGCAGGAGGAAGCCACAGCGGATCCTCTCTGACCCCAGCCATCCCAGCCACAGACTTTTCACGCTCCTACAATCTGGCAGGCGGTTCAGGAGCATCCGGACCCGAACCAGCAGGTTCAGAGACAGTTTTTACCGCAAGCCATCAGGCTACTGAACTGCTGACACTAACACTTGCACACACACCGTACACACATACTACAGTAACACAATGGCATACACACACCACAATGATTGGACCCTTACCCTCACACACTTGGCCACTTCAAGAAAAAACACTGTTTACATTGTTTTCAGCTAGTCACTTTAATTTATATCAGTACTGCATTGTATACCTGTTTTGTCTACCTCTTAGTATTACTGTCTTTTTTTTATTATATATATTTTTTTTTAGGTAATACTTTTATATTATTTATACTACACCACTTCTTTGCACCTTATTACCATTGAAACACACACAGGTGTTGGTATCAGTATACTTGAGGACCTTCCATTGACTCCCATTTATTCCCTAAACCCTAATCCTTAACCTAACCTAACCTAACCTAGCCTAACCTAATCCTAATCCTAACTACCTAATCCTAAACCTAATCTATCTAATCTAACCTAATCCTAAACCTAATCCTAACCTAATCCTAATCCTAATCCTAAACCTAATCCTAATCCTAAACCTAATCCTCATCCTAAACCTAACCTACATGTGGCATTTCAACATCAATAAATGATTACCACATTCAATTTGAGACATTAGTATAGTTAACATGAACAACCAACAACCAACCATCAGATTTGACGGGAAATCTGGTGGATTGCTTTGCAATTGCTTCCACCAATCACTCAAGGAAGTTTGCGTTACAGCGCAAAAGGGCAAGAGGTCTGCTGTTCTTCCAGCACAAGAGGAGCTACAGGTTTTTTGTTAACAACATCCTCTTTGCAACATGAAGCTGCAGGGCTTATGGGAAATGTGGTCTTCATTTTGACAAACTTCACATTAGCTTGTCGGAAAGCATATTTGCTGTTATCAAGGGTTGTTATCAGCAGGGAGGAGGAGATGAGACAGATAGCAACATCCTCTTCACAACAGGAAGCAACAGGGCTTATGGAAAATGTGGTTTTGAGCAACACTGCCAATCGTCTGGACCATGGTATCATTTGTTTATTGTAATTGATAGAATGATACAGATATCACAATACATTTTCATCAATGATATATTAATGTTTAATATGCTACACGTGGCACCTTTAACCCTAAACCCAAGTCCTAACCCTAAACTAACTTTAATCCTTACCCTTACTTAACTTCCTAAGGTCCTCCTAAGGATAAAAGTACAAGAACACACAACCACGCTTGCACACACACACACACATCCCAATTGAACCCTCCGGGGGGTAGTGGGTCTCTCAGACAGCTGAGGTAGGGCGGTGGGGGGTGAAGAATATAAATGGTGCTTCCAGTCTCCCCATTAGTCTGTCTGAGAGGGTGACGGGGGGGGGGGGGGGGGAGACACGGGGTGGGGTCAGGCTCAGGTGCCGAACAGACAGGAGAAAATACAGCCCTCCTCTTCCTCCTCCCTCTCCCTCCTCCCCCCTTATCTAAGTTGCTGCACCTTTTGGGCCAAGCACACCAGCCACCTACATCCATCTTTTCCTCTGCGAGGCACCTGGAGGCTACCTCTCTAATTCTGTTACACCGCTCACACGGGGAAAGGTGGGGAATACGTCCCCGGCCATACGAAGAAGTAATAGGCTAATATGTTCTCATTAAATCAACGCCCCCCCCCCCCCCCCCCTGTGTAATCATCTTTGTCTCTGGCTTCCTCTGTCAGACGATGGCTGCGCGGGGGACCTTGGTGATGCAAGTGAACCAGGACAAAAAATGATATATTTAGACGCTCAGAAATAGACTCGTAGTCTGCGGCTCACGGACTCTTCGATTTCTGTCAGGAGGAAGTATTTAGGGAAGCTAACGCAGATGTTTGTGTTTGCTTGTGTGTTTTCGTGTGTGTGTGTGTGTGTGTGTGTGTTTCCTTTCCCCCTCGCAGTGGCAGCAGGTGTGTAAATAACACCCTAATAAAAAGTGTGGATGAATAAAAGCGCCGAGGGACTGGCACGTCACTCATCCGCCCACCCCCCAATTTGTTAAACTCCCGGCATCGATCCCCGACTCATCTGCTCATCACCGGCGTCCCCAGCTGCAGGAGGACTTCTCCCTGCCTTGTGATCTGCCGGGGCAATCGTTATAATTCTGGATCTGTAGGCCCCCGAGTGTGTCGCAGCATAATTTCGCCGAGTGTCGTCTGTTTCTGTGTGCTGACAGTTATATCCACTGCTTCACTGAGCTGGATTAGAGGCCAGCGTGCCTTGTTTGCCTCATTTCCTTCGCCGTTGTTACCTGTTTGCAAAATGAGCTTAGGAGCTGTTGGGTAAAGTGGAATAAAATGGTCCCCGGCTAAAGCTGCTAAAAGCTGCTACGCCCATAGGAGAGAGGAACCTAACTCTAATTCGCAGTGATGCAGAGGTACAAGGAAAACATTCTGCAGTATAAACAAGCATCAATTTATGTTTTTAGCGCTTTAAAAGATGCTGTCTTCACATAACTTACGTCACTTTGATACTAATTGGTATGATGTAAGAAATGAAATGTATGAAATATGAATTCATCTCATAAAGATTTGTCAGGCTAAAATGGTGGTAGCCTCAACTCTATTCTGCAAGTAAAAAAGTGGATAAACTGATTTCAGGTGCATTTACCCTCCACTACATCCCTTCATCCCCCCCCAATTACAACCAGGGCCGGCCCTAGCCTTTTTGGGGCCCTAGGGAAGCTTTGGCTGGGCCCCCCCTACCCACCTCAATCATTGCTCCACATGCAAAAACATTGATATCCCAACAGAAATGCACAACAAATGTGCCTTCAAAACAGAACATCTTTTTTTCTTTTTGAAGATATAGAAATAAACTATTAACCATCTTTATAAATAATCATTTTGAATATTAGGAATATTAAGCTGTCAATCAGGTAATCTGCTTGGTGAATCTAATATTCCAGTAGCTCCCAGAGGCATCGCCTGCAGCTCTCAAATCCCAAATGATTTTAAGATTATCCCTGAATATTTATATAAAGTTTTACAAACATCTGTCGCCTGCCTCCATCCACTCCATCAGGAGTGCTGTCTGCAGAGGTCTGCCCTGCACGAGATTGTGGGGTATGTTTGATTTACAGGTCAGAGCAGATTGATTTATAATGCAGCTTCACACTGTGTTTCAGTTTGTGTTTTGGTGTGGAGCTCTGCCAATCACTCATGTAATTTTAGAACAAATGCTGAAAACAAAAACCCGAAGACTTGAGATTGGGGGGCCCCCAGGGAAGGGCGGGGCCCTAGGAAGTTGCCTAGTTCACCTAAGCCATTGTCCCGCTATGATTTCAACCCCACCCCACGCTACCTGAAATAGCGTGAGCAGCTCTAGGTTGGTGCGTGGTTCGTTCACAGACCAGGAAGTAGCTCGGTGATTGTCTACATCAACGCATGAATTCAATATTTGGTTAAGAGTCTCTTAGTTCCAGGAACACTATGTTACCACACACTTTGGTGTTAACAGGTGGGAGTTTTTAAAGTCAATGTAGTTTCTCTCACTCCAATCATGAAAAAGCACTAGCGCACTTGTTGATTAAAAAAATGAATGAACGCCGTCCTCCGAGGGGGGAATCAAAAAATAGCGTTTTTTACAATTGAAACAGTTACCGGCATTTTCTAAAAGCCTATCGCATGATCAATCAAACGCATTTCTACAACATCTCTACAGCATCTCTGGCTCGCCTCATCCTTTCCAATGATGAGGAAAAAACAGACTCTGAGCACGTATGAAAGCAAACACATTTTTGTAGGTTTGTTTTCCCAGTCTCCAGAAGGACCCAACACTCTTTCCCCCCATAAGCTTTTCTTCTCAATGAACAATAGGAGTAATGAAAGGGCCAGTTAGCTACCCTGCTGATTAGCATAATAATATTAGTCGACCTTTTGGTTTGATGGGTTTGGTTTGTATGACTCTCGGGCTACGAGGAGATTAATGCTTCCATAGCTAATGTTTAGCGGCTATTTAGACGTGAAGATTTATTAAAATAGACTTTTTGATGTGGTAATTCCACAAATTGTTGCGGCCCAATAATATCAATCAGTAGAATAGACTCACTCATTTGGGACTGTTCTCTCCCTCTCTAGTGTGATCAGATGTATTCAAATCTGCTTTATTGGCGGGACAGGAGGGAAAACTATGTTACCAAAGCAATCCAGTATTATAAACATTAAGAAGTAAGAAGTAATTAAACAAAAATGAATAGATATCAGTGTCATCAGCAATAATATAACAAACATTCAATGACAATTCTGTGAAACTTCATTCAGTGAATGTCCTCCCTGTGTATCGACATGTAACTGCCATAGGCTGGTGTGAAAGTGGGTGTGTGCAAAGCCTTCAGGTTGTATTTGAGTTGAAGGGATTGGGTTGGTGTGGGTTCCAGTGGGGTTAAATGTGCATTGTGTTTAATTACTGTGAGGTTTCAGATGCAGAAAATGTTTGATTTTGTATAGTTTCTTATGCATGTGGGTGGAGAAGTGTGTGGGCGCATGAGTGCCTGTTTTTTATATTACTTGCTGTGAATTGAGGATGGGGGTGTTTTCCCAATGGGTTTTAAGTCAAATGAAAAAGAATGTCAAAAGTCTCTCGATTTCAGTTCCGTTGGCTTGATTGGCATGGATGTTAGATGAACAGTATTGAAAAAAGTATCTAAATATAATTGAATAAAAATAAAAAAACGAAGAGATGAGATGAAACTGTAATGATCCCCGTGGAGAAACTGGGTCTTTACAGCAGAAGATAGTAATAGGATACAGCAGAGAAAAATAGAATCGAAAAAACACTATAGAAAATGGGGAGTACACTCTACACTTGTTATGTATAAATACATAAGTGAGAAGAATGAAAAGACATGGATTACAGCATTGAAATGGTGTGCAAAATAACAGTTATATACAGAAAATAATATGAGAATATACCAAGAACATATGAAGTATGTGCAGTATGAGGTAGGCTAGGTTAAATAAAATATCCGTGTGCTTGCAATATATAACAAATGAGAGGAAAAATGAGAGAAGCTACATGAAGTCATCCGTTCCACGTCTATGACTGTGTGTGTGTGTGTGTGTGTGTGTGTGTGTGTGTGTGTGTGTGTGTGCGCACTACCTCGTTAATGAAGGATCTCCCTCCCCCCAACCCACCCCATCCTCTCTCTCTCGCTCTCTCTCTCGCTCTGTGCTCCATACAGGCTGTCAGCTGCAGCAGCGGCAGAAAGCCGCACGGATCCCGGTCTGCAGCCCGGCGACCAGCCGCCGTCCTCCGAGGGGGGAACCAGACAACACCAGTCTGACCATCACTGGACCGCCTCCACACAAATACACAATTACATTCCCGACGGAGACTTTGTTTCCCACTCCACAGGTAAGGTTTTATTTTGGATAAGTTTTCTCCACTCCAGTGCCATCTACATGTGCCTCTATAGAGGCGCTTAGCGAAGAGCCAATTAAATTGGTCGTCCGTGAGCCTGGGCGTCAGTGGAGCATGGAAGACTAAGTGAGTCCAGATCTTGTAGTTTTTATCATTATAATGGAGAGCTCAGATCCCGCAGAAATTGCTAGAAATGTATTTGGAAGCCATATCTTAAAATAAAATAAAAATAACAGGAGCATTCAGGACCAGTGCTCCCCTTTAAAGCTGATAGTTGGGCGACTCATGTCCAGTCATTTATCACACTGACGAAACTACAATAATAGTCTATCAGTAATCAGTCATTGCTCCACTTTATCCCCAGAAATCTAGTAGGTATAAGTTGGTTTACAAGTTTCGGTGGCAAATGGTATTCGATTCCCTTGTCGGCGAGTTGTCAAAACAGAATCAGTAGAATAAAAAAAGGTGGCGACACCTCACTATCTGCCGGAGGGAGGCTGGAGACTTTGATTGACTGTGGCATTACTTTGAATGACTGCCGAGCGACTGATTACATGTTTTTTTCTCACCGATATGCGTGAGTGGTGCGTCTTTATCTAATTACCTGGGTGCACGGTGTGTCTCTTATCCCACGATGATGGCTGCATGATGTTTCAGACTTATGCTGCTGTTTCTATGTCCTCGGTACTCCAAGACACATTGGACATTGGATTCCCTGCGGGGACAGTCAAGTTTATCTTATCTGGATTCGTCGCTGGATTCATTATTATTAGTAAACACCCGTGGTTACTCATTTTTCACTTATATGCGCATATGCGCCTTCACGCACCGGGACCTTTCGCCCCGCCGCGTAGCCGTAAAAAGTTTGAATTAAATGACGCTTCTTTAACTGATCTCTGTACTGACACTGACATCCCCATATTGTTTATGTACCTGTTTCATTGCTCCTTATACGGTAAACTGGATATGTGCCGTGCCGTGCTCTGCCGTGTATAGAGACCGACTCCGTTCTAAATTCTGCCAATTCAACGCGTCTTTGCTTATCTGCAAACGCGCGCCCCGTTGAACGTGACTTCAAACGGTTGACTAATCGATGGGATCCACTCCTCGATTTGGCATAAACCAACACACCAAACTGCACGTATTTCAATACAATTTCAACTTTTAGTACTGGTTCGCCACAATCTCCTTCCACCAAAATACACTGTGGAAGGCGGTCGCGAACCGAGTGAACCAGTTTTAATAGTTGAGACTGCGCTGGTATAAAGTGCTGCCTGGTGGATTACTTGTATCCCGAATATACCAGAAGACCCTAACAGTTCGTTAAAGTGTTTAGTAATGTTGTAGGGGCTGTGTACGTTTTCCGATAAGCAAGGAGGCAGTAAATTGGCAGATTTTTCAATGGAGTTCGGCGTCACGGTCTCTCTCCAGAACACATCGGGGCTGGGGAGTCACCGTGTCAGGTTAATGGAGTTACAGCAGCTATGTGTGTGTAAAAGCTCTGCATGTCCATGTGATAGCGAGAGAGCTGCGTGTGTGTGCGCGTGTGTGCGTATTTGTGTGGGTGTGTGCGTGTGGGTGTGTGTGTGTGTGTGTGTGTGTCAGAGAGAGAATGTTTCTCCAAACATGCAGTACAGTCTAACTGACCACACCTACACACAAAATACACAAAAATGGTTCTTAGGGTAGTGTTTTTTTTAATATAGAATCATAATGACTGGAAGAACCCTCTGACTTATTAAAAATTAAAAAAAGGAAAATAAAAAAAATCCAGTGTGGTTCTTACAAGTTCTTTTATATAATACTGAAGATTTTGAACACATCATACATACAGTACTTTAATGGTTCGTTATAGCACCAAAAAGGGGTTTCTGCTGTGGTCCAAGCCCAAAAGTCATTATCTGGTGCTATATTGGACCCTTTTTCTTGTCAGGGGTGTAGAACCGACGCTCTGCTCCGTGCCCAATGCCGTAGCCCGTACAACTCACTGAAGCGCTCTACTGCAGCCTCTGGCGACCAGTGATAAGGCTCGAGAGTACAGACTCCCGCGCTGAACCCGCTGAACGCCGTGAAGCGTTTGGGCCAGGCTCCATGACCTTTTTGATTAGAGGATAATAAACCCATTTATAGGGGGCTTTCAGGTGGCGTAACTCGCCTGAGAGGAGATAAAAGCACAGAGGTCCCCGCTAAGCCCCTATTTCTGGGTACTACAATATATCGGGAAGCGTGGCGGAAAAAAATTGCACACCAGAATTGCCTCTCAAGGAATTAGCGTTAATGGAAAAGTTGAGAGCTTTGGCCTTCTGTTAGAGATATCGTCCGCTGAACATCTAAGGTGTATTTGGACCGAATGACACATTCACCGGAAGTGATGTTAACATCAGAGTGAAGTAAGTTTTTGAGGAAAGCAACAGTTTCAGTAACAGATCAGTTGCTATGCTAAAGGTGTTATGCATGGACAGCAGTACTGAGGGTTATCGCCCACTTTTAAAGACTAGAAAGTGGACCAGTTTTTCACTATTGACTAGTTCATCTACTAAACATAGATGGTCTTTGTAACATACCCTGGCATCCATATTGGAGGTTCACAGCACTTGGCATCAATGGCTGAAAGCAGCTGATTGCATTTCTAATCTCAAAAGTATGAAATACACGCAGTTCATTTCTGTGCTGTTTTTGACTAGGAACTGATAATTTCATCACTAATACATCTGATCGATTTTGAGATTAGATAATGTCTAATGCTTGTTAGCTAGCTAAGTATGGGATCATCTTACTTTCGCTGTCTTGTTAACATAGCTGATTTGCGCAATAGCTTATGTTGCATGGCTAGTAGCTAATAGTTGCTGGTACAGTAGTTGCATGGTAACACTAATAATAATAATTAACTTTATTTATATTGGACTTTTCCAAACAACTATTACAAAGTGTTTTACCAAATAAATAATAAATAAATACAGTAAAGGAGCAGATAAAAAAAAAAAAAAGAGAATAAAAAAAAGGAGCCAGATAAGCTCACAACAGGGATAAAAGAGGATATTAAATAACATTATAAAAATGCTTTCCTGTACAGGTGTCCTCTGGGAAGTGATTTAAAAGATGATACTGATCTGGCTAGCCTGAGTTCCTCTGGCAGGGCGTTCTAAAGCCTGGGAGCTCTGACAGCAAATGCCCGGTGACCTTTTACAAGCTGAGTCCCAGAACCAAGTAGGGCCCTGTCAGAGGACCTCAGACCATCCTCTGGCTCACAAGGGGTTAAAAGGTCTGATATGTAGCTGGGGGCCAGACCACACTGTGCCTTACAAGTTACCAGCAAAATCTTACATAAAAACAACAGACAACCAGTGTAGAACTGATAAAATGGGAGTGATATGATCCAGTCTTCTTGATTTGGTTAAAAGCCTTGCTGCTGCATTTTGTAGTAGTTGCAACCGGGAGACGGAACTCTGACTTACGCAGGAACAGAGGAAATTACAGTCGTCTAAATGTTAAGAGATAACGGATACTTTTTTCAAGTCAGCAGTGGATAAAAAAGATTTTAAAAAGACATTACATTACAGTAATTTAGCAGACGCCTTTATCCAAAGCGACAATAAGTGCATTCAAAGTAGGTAGTCAAGAGAACTCCCAAAAATGAACCAGTGCTAAAGTTAAAAGTGCAATAAGCTACATATATAAGGGTGCTGCAGTCTCCTGGTTTTAAGAGTGCATACTGTATCTGAGTGTCATCTGCATAAATGTTTGCAGATGATGTCCCCAAGTAGAAGCACGGAAATGGAGAATAATAGAGGGCCTGAGATTGGCCCTTGTGGAACGCCATATTTCAGATGAGCTGTAGAAGAAATGGAGTTACCTAGCCCAACAGGGGAAGTTCTATTCAGAAAATAAGATTTAAACTAATTCAGAGCTGTGTCTGTGAGCCCCACCCAACTTTCCAGGCAATTAAGCATCATGGCGAACTTAGCATCATGGCCAACCTTGGCTAAAAATGGTAATTTGGAGATAGGTGTGTAATTGTGGAGAGCAAGGCGATCCAGGTTTGTTTTGTTCAGGAGAAGTTGGATAACAGCATGTTTTGATAGCTAAAATGTTTGGGCCAATGGTATCAAGGACCTCCTTCAGCAATGTGGTTGGGAAAATGCCCAAGAAGCAAGATGATGAGTTAATGTGAGAAATGAGATCTACAAGGGACTCAATGGAAATTTGCCCCAACTGTTGAAAGATACAGGGCAAAATGGGAAGGCGAATACAACACCTCCGGGAGGGAGAATCTGCCACCTAATATTCTCTACTTTATCAGAGAAATATGCCAGAAACTCCTTGCACAATTCTGGGGAATCCTCAGTAATAATTGTTGTTGATTATTAACCCTATAGGCGGAATTTATTACATTGAAAAAAAAGTTTTTGGAGATTAGACCAGAGTATGTGGCCCTCACATCCTTGTCAGCTTCCTGATACTTTCCTGATCTTTCAGAATGTCACGACTGATTTGTAATTCATTGGTTTTCCAATCGTGTTCGGCCTTTCTACATTCTCGCCTTAGGGCTTGCGTGTGCTCATTTAACCAGGGCAGAGCTTTAGGTTTTTCCTTTCTGTCTTTTAAAGGAGCTATAGTGTGTGAAATGGCAAAGCGAATTTCATTAAATTCATCTACGAGTTCCTCAGTGGGAGGTTGAGGTATCTCATAAGGTCTGCCTCAGGGGGCTACAGTGAAGGCGTCACAGAATTTAGAGCTAGAGGAAGAGTTGAGAATGTACACATGGATATTAAAATCATTGAGTATCATCATAAGTACTCTGTCAATGACAGGCATGATAATGGAAAGGAGCTCTCAGAATTTTTCAATAAAAACATTATTTGGTTTTGGTGGTCTATATACTAAATTACATAAAAGACTGGCCTCAGGGCCAATTAGAAAGCCAAGATATTAAAAAGAATTAAAGCCTGTGAAGCTAGTTCAGGCAGACAACTCGAGCGGCGCTGCAGACCTTTGTTTGTATACCTTTTTTTAACCAGAAACAGAAGTCTCGCTCAAGGAGAAGTCTTGCTCTGAAATCTGAAAGATGAGGTGAGTTGTTGCAGGAAGAGGTTAAACAAAGGTTTCTGGTTAAAAAAAGGTCTATCTCTGTAGCGATCCTTTCCGTAATGTTGTCAGACACTGGTCAGACACACGAATAACAATCTGAGCCTGTCAGTGGCAAAAACAAGTACTTTCAGTGGACGTACTTTGATCGGCGCACTTGCCCCAATAGATTACGTTGCATGCCATTGCAGCCCATTTCGTGACTGCCGGCTGAGGCAGCAATTCCTGGAGCAATTCCAAAACTTTTATATTATGTTGGGGTCTAAATGTCTAATATGTACAAATAGGGCCCAGGTTTAAAAATACCGGAATTACCCTTTAAACTCACTTGCTCTTTCTCTGCTGCTGCTTACCCTGCTGCACATGACTCTCACACCCCACCACCCCAGCATCCACCTGTGGGCTCTGGTTCATAGTCCCCCTAGGGGGGGTGATATCGATCGCTCCCTACTTCACTTGGCTAGCTTAATTACATTGCGCATTTTACGTCACAATAAAATGTTTGATAATCAATACGTGAGTTGTTTAACTGAACTAGGGTTAAAGGGACTAGGGTTAAAAGGGTAGCGCTAAAGGAGCTAGTACCAAGGGGGCTAGGGCTAAAGGGACTTGGGATAAAGAGATTGGGCTAAAGGGGCTATGATTAAAGGGACTAAAACAAAAACAACTAGGACTGAAGGGGTTAAAGGCAAACAGTTCACTGTGTCACAGTAAGCTAAACTTTTAAACAAATCTTCCTCATCAGAGCCTTCACCTTTACTTCTAATGTTGATGAATTGATCTACACACACACCACAAATATCTTTTTCAGGTATCTTTCTTTCTAGCTTGGTTGTCATATATATAGCCATTATTTGCACACAGCAGATTCTCCAGTGGACCTCAGTGATGAGGTCAAATGTAGATACTCGGAGATCTGTGAGGCAAGTGCAAGGCCTCCATAACATTGATGTGAACCTGACCCCTCTGGGACCTCCGCTTATCGATTCTCCATTGATCGTCTCTGAGGATTTATTATGAGCTGTTAGGGAAGCGAGTGAAAGATTCACCCTGCGAAGGGTGCGGTCAGGTGCTTTGGTTCATCTGGTTTTAATATGTCTCTGCCTCTGTGTTGTTGATTTAGTATTGAATTGAACTGTCTACAATGTATGTGGGGAGAGTGAAACAACCTATGATTCAGTTTTAGTATTATTATTATTACTGAATTAAATTATAGTGAAACTAAACTATTCCTCATTGTGCTGGCTGATGCCCCTCCTCTTGGCACCTCCTTCAGGACCCCAGGGGGCCCCGGGACCCCACTTTGAGAACCACTGCTCTAAGTGAATAAGTGTTTGTCTTTTGCTTGAAGGATGATGTATTGGAAATGCTTGACAACTGACAGAGCACTATGCATCACCAGGGGTGTGTTTCTGATTCGTATTGTGTGTGTGTGTGTGTGTGTGTGTGTGTGTGTGTGTGTGTGTGTGTGTGTGTGTGTGTGTGTGTGTGTGTGGAGGGCGCACTATTAGTATAACTCTCAGACATTAGGCCCTGTCATGTTTGGTAAATAGCCATTCATCAGGAATACCTTTCCTAGTGATGGTACCCACAAGATCCAATTCATTAGCCATACACTGCCTGCACACTGCGAGTGTGATAGGTGAGGGTGTGTGTGTGTGTGTGTGTGTGTGCATTATCATAATTTACTGTAATGCTAAAGGAGGTTTGACGTGTGTGTGTGTGTGTGTGTGTGTGTGTGATATGTGATAGAGCGAAAGAGAGAGAGGTTGAAGGTTCAATGCAGAGAATACATATATTTTGAACTGCAATCCAATAATATTAATGTAAAAAATAAATTCTGTCTATGGAAGCGACTGAAGGAAACAAGCACAACATGCAGATAGATATTGAATGAAGATCAACATTTCCATAAGTGCAGTATGTTTCTGTTAATGTGTGTGTGTGTGTGTGTGTGTGTGTGTGTGTGTGTGAGAGAGAGAGAGAAAGAGAGCGAGAGAGACAGGCAGAGGGTTGATGGATGATAGGATGGATGGATGATGACACGTCACAGAGAAACACCATCCTCCACTTTCCCTCCCTCCCTTTCCTCATTCCTCTTTTCCACCAGCAAAACACAACCCTTCAACCCCCCACCATCCATCCATCCATCCATCCATCCATCCATCCATCCATCCATCTATCCCCCACTACATCAAAACTTAAATTACCACTTCCCACAGAGTAAGACACCACCCATTTCCCACCTTTCTCTGTTGAACTCCTCAACTTCTTTCTTTCTTTCTCTCTTTCACTCACACAGTACTGGATCTACATGCACATGAGTCCTGTGAAGCGCGGAAATCTTGTTAAAGACATCAGTGCTGAAGTTCGGTATTCTCAGAGGCGATGGCGGGGATCAATTTTCACAGATCACATTCACAGCGTTCAGCAAGTTCACTGTGTTTGGCCACTGAAAACACACACACACACACACACACACACACAAAGCCATGCCAACTCACACTCGGAGGGCATCATAGAAAACAATTTGTCAGTCAGTCTTTCTGTCTGAGGTTTGTGATATTGCCTCCAGCCCATGTGGGACGGATCAACAAGAGTTAGGGAGAGGGCAGACAGCTATGAAGTACTGTGGTGTGTGTGTGTGTGTGTGTGTGTGTGTGTGTGTGTGTGTGTGTGTGTGCATTGCGTCTGTGATTTGAATTTGGCAGCTGCTTGTAATCTGATGGTTTGTTATTCCTTCACCTGATGCTCACTACGCTGTAGGTGTGTGTGTGTGTGTGTGTGTGTGTGTGTATGAGAAAAACATATAGATTCTCCCTCTGTCCTTCTTGCTACATTTGGACTCTGCTCTTCTACGTTTACCTTCACGTCTCATCCTCCTCCACTGACGTACTGCTGCTCTTTTCGATCTCACCTTTCTTCTTTCCTCTCCTCCTCCTACTTTTCCCGTTCCCTCATCATTTTTCCCATCCCATCAATTCACTAAACCCTAAGCTATAGCAAAGTCTCAGTATCTAGTATCATTTGCCACCAAAATTTCCAAACCTGCTCATATCCACTAAACTTGAAAGAAAGTAGAGCAAAGACTGATTACTGATATAATTCTTATTCTGCTGATTCTTCCAATTAGATTTCTAGTATTTTTGCCTTATTTTTGCTCTCTGTTATAATGGTACAAAACTTTTAAATCAACTTTGGATTGACTTAAGACTTTTCGGCAATTGCCGCACCTCACCATACCCAATTGATGCCCACTCTTCTATCCTCGCCTCACCTCTCCTCTCATGTCTCCATCAATCAATCCAAAGCCATGAGTCACCTAGCGACGGCGTCTTCCTGATGGATGGCTATCTCAATCGATCCAAATAGCTCCGGCCAATAAATGACAGAATGAGAGCGAGTAGAAAACATCAACGGACGTCAAAACTGACAGCGTCCTTTTGTCATCCTCCTCCACTGTTGTAATCATGGATTAAATTTCCTACCTCTCTCTCTCTTCATCTGCCCCCCCCCCCCCCCCCCCCCGCCTCATTTCTATTTCTGTCGACAGGTGACCCGAGACCGGTTGGAGAGAGGGAAGAAGAGGTGAACGAATGGAAAGGGACCCGAGAGAAAGAGAATGAGAGAGAGAGAGAGAGAGAGAGAGCAAGACCCAAGAGATAACTCATGGACAGCCGGAGCCCTTTGCTCTGATTTTAAAAGAAGCAGAGGGGACTTCCCTTAAAGGAGCCCAACGGCATTTGAACTCCACTTCCCCCGTTTGCTCTGTAGTAGCTGTCCTCCCTTTATCTCAGCACCAGCAGACCATGGCTCTACTCTGAATACAGAAATCACTCCTCTTTCATCCCTTCCTCCCTACACACCTCTGCTATTGACTTCTCACCTCGTCACAGCAACTGCAGCCAGTTGCCATGGAGAAGACCTACTCGCTGACTGCCCACTATGATGAGTTCCAGGAAGTGAAATACGGCGGTCGCTACAGCAGCGACATCCTCAGCAACGGCATGACCCTTCACTTGGGCGGCAGCCTGGATCGCCACGTGGGGCGCGGCCGCGGAGGGGGCGGGTCAAGTGCACGAAACCGAGACCTGAGCGGTATCAACAACGGCAGCGGGCTTCCCCGCTGGAGCCGGAGGGAGATCTGCCTCCTCTCGGCGCTGGTCTTCGCAGCGGGGATGTGCGTCATCCTAGGTAGCATGCTGGCGCTTAAGTACATTTCCCTGGAGGCCCAGCAGGACCCGTACTGCCGACAGGACTGCCAGCGCAAGCGCTCCTTGCTGCGGGCAGCACGATTCGTCCAGTCCAACATCGACCCGACCATCCAGCCCTGCCAGGACTTCTACTCCTTTGCCTGCGGCGGCTGGCTGAGGCGCCACGGCATCCCAGAGGACAAGCTCAGCTACGGCATCATCACCGCCATAGGGGAGCACAACGAGGAGAAGCTGCGGCGCCTCCTGCTGGAGCCCGTACGGAGGCGCGGGCCCAACTCGGCCGAACGCAAGGTCAAGGAGTTCTACCGATCCTGCGTCAACATCCAGGAGCTCGACAAGCTGGGCTCCGACCCCATGACAGAGGTGATAGACAGCTGCGGGGGGTGGGACCTGGTGGGGGCTCCTCCTGGTGGCGCCGGCTGGGAGATCGAGGGCGCCCCCCAGAGGCCAGACTTCAACGAGCTGCTGTACAGGACCCAGGGGGTGTACAGCACGGCGGTGTTCTTCTCCCTCACTGTCAACGTGGATGACAAGAACTCCTCAAGGAACGCTATCAGGGTGAGGAAGAGTGTGCACGTTGCAGAGTGTGTTTGTGTGTTTGTGTGTGTGTTGGTAGGGTTGGGCAATTGGGCCATGAACCGAAAATGTATCGAAACCAACATTTAGAACCTCTCTACCGACTTAATCTTGCTCATGTCGGTTAATTCGGTTAATACTTTCCCCAATGCGTGCGTTCATGAACTGTCCCCTTAAAAAAAATTCTATGTTGTGTTCAGTCACGTGCCTCCACCCCGTCCAAATTTCAAAATAAAACACCCTGTATAAAATGAATTATCATTCATTATAATCGTAATCGAGGTAAAAGTTTGAAATAATCGTGATATTGATTTGAAGTCATATCGCCCACCCCTAGTGTTGGAGCTTTGGACTAAGGTTAGATCGATATAGGTATTTCAAGGCTGATACAAATACCAATATTTTTAGCTGCTGATATTATAGAATAATCAATATCTTAGACGACCAACTACACGCATTCAGTGTTTCCCCCAGAATTTTATTCTTGTCAGGGTGTGAAAGCCTCAGAAACAGCATTTAGACCATCACTAAAACTATATTGATTAAATTGTTTTAGGCGAGGCAGGTTTCATCCTTTCAATCCTCCCACACCACACTGGAATGATTAGTCTAGTCAGTCATCTGACATCAAAATAATATGAAAACATGTTGACTAGCTGTGGTCAGGGTGGACAACATCAACTGGCCGATATCCGATATTTAATAAAAGGCCGATATCAGTCTTACGCTTCTGTGGACATTATTTATTAATTGTATTATCACATGTAACTTATGGTTGGATGATTCTTGCTCACCCTTCAAATGTGCATCTGTTGACCATATGTCCACCAGCCCACCACTGAACAACATATGTGTTCACCTGCCAGAAAATATTTGATAATGTGATTTTGACCGTGTGTGTGCATGTGTGTGTGTGTAGATCGACCAGGAGGGGCTCACACTACCTGAAAGAAGTCTTTACCTGGGGCAGGATGAGGACAGTGTTAAGGTAAACGCTTTGTTTCCTGCTTCCCTTGCATCCCTTCATCCTTCCCTCTGCGTTCTCCATTCCGCCATCCCTCCTTCCCTCCCTCCGCCTCTCTCTGCACCCCTGCTTCCTTTCCTGCCGATTTCCCTCCTCCCCTCCATCTCTCCCTCCCCACATCTCCCTCTCTCCCTCCTTCTATCCACCTTTCTTCAGACCATGACCATGGTGGAGATTTCTTCACCTTTCTTCTTCCTTCCTTTCTCCATTCCGTCTATTTTTCTCCCCTCCTTTCCTTCACCATCCCTCCTTCACTTTTTCTCCCCATCCCTTATTCTATCTCTCCTTCCCTGTTTCTCTCCATCATCCTTCCTTTCCTCCTCTCCTCCATCCTTCCTTCCTTCCCTCCATTCATCCATTCCTCCTCCTGTACAAGACTGTCCCTCCTCTTTCCCCCCTCCTCTCTCTCCATCCCTTCATTTATCCATCCCCCCATCTGTCCCTTTATCAGCTCGCCTCTCTCCTCTCCATCCATCCACCTGTTATCCTGTCCACGTTGCCACATGTCACTCTGTTGCCAGCCATAATTGATGATGTAATCATGAGTCTCTCGGCACCTACTGCAGCCTGACCATCCCAGTAGGGGGATCCCTCTCTGAGTAGCCCCTCCCGAGGTGTCTTCCTAATGAGAGTTTTTCCTTGTCCTCAGTGAGGGTCTAAGGCTGGGGGTCGTCATGTATTGTTTTCACAATGTGGGTGTTAGGGCGTGAAGCCCTTTGAGACTGTACAAATAAACTTGGCTTGACTGTTGCTGTGCAGATCTTGGCAGCCTACAAGGCCCTGATGGAGCGCTTGCTGAGCATGCTGGGAGCTCACAACGCCACGCAGAAGTCCAAGGAGATTCTACAGCTGGAGACCCGCCTGGCCAACGTGAGTTGACTGTGTGTGAGTGTGTGTGTGTGTATGTGCGCGCGTGTGTGTGTGCGTGCACGTTGCTTTCAGTAATATCCATCCTCTATCCAGATCACTGTGTCGGAGTATGATGACCAAAGAAAGGACATCAGCACCATGTACAACCGCATAACCCTCAGGCAGCTACAACGCATTGCTCCCAGTGTGAGTACTATACACACACACACAGACATTACCAGTTTTCACACTTCACAGGGCTAAGTCACAGCAACTTCATTTCTATTATAATTGTGTGCATTTGCAAGTGTGTGTTAACATTTCCATATGTGTGCGTTTTTGTGTGTGCACGCATTCTGGACAGAAGTAGACGTGATGGATTGAGATTTTGAACTCAAGCCGAGCATTTTAAGGAGTATGATGAGTGTTTATGGACACACTGGGGAGGAGGGTGGTTCTGCCACACACACACACACACACACACACACACACACACACACACACACACACACACACACACACACACACACACACACACACACTAAGGCATCCGTGACTCAGAGAAGCTGTCCACCCTGCAGGGGTAGACAGGGGTGGGGGGTAGACAGGGAGAGAATGAGGAGACACATGGGGGTAGAAATGATAGAGGGAGGCCGGATGGGAGGGGAGGAGAGTGGGGGAAAGGAGGGAGAGGAGGAGAAGAAGCAGGGAGAAAAGAAGAAGGGAAAGAGGCGCTTTGGAGAGCAGTAGGGAAACTGATGGAGAATCCTCAAGATGTTTCGTCAGTGCTGGTCGAGGGACGGATGGAGGAACTGAGGGAGGGAGAGGAGGAGAGCTGGAAACTGGGCATGGACTGAGAGAAGCTTGTTTTTAGATTTCCAGCCAAAAACAAAAAGGAAAAAGAGAAAGTGGGTGTAAATAAAAGGAATGAAAGAGAGAAATGAACAAGAAAATAGAGAGGCATGCAACGATAAACATGAGAGGACAGATCCAACCAGGGAAAGAGGGACAGACAGGGAAAGGTTGCCAGATGGCCTCAACACTGTTGCTGCAGTTCTTTTAATGAGAAGAAGAAGAATAATCACCGCCTTTATTCATATGGCACTTTTCAAAACACGGTTTCAAAGCACTTTACAAAAGGATAAAATCAACAGCACAAGCAATAAAAACAAGCACGAAATATGAAGGCATGGCAAGCGTCATAAAATTGAGGAATAAAAAACAACGAATTAAAGGTCATTACATAAAAGCAAGTCTATAAAAGTGAGTTTTTAAGAAATGATTTAAAAGATGATACAAAATTAGCCAATCTGAGCTCCTCAGGCAAGTCACCAATCACATTTTGTTTTTAATATACATTTTTTATGTATATCTGGCTCATATAGTGTTAAAAGGTCTGTGATGTAGCTTGGTGCCAGACCAAGCAAAATGTACAGATGCTAAAATTGGGGTGATGTGATCATGAGGAATCTATTTAATGCCCATAAAGGACTATATCTGATTCGGTGTCATTAAATTGTAGAAGATTCTTCGACATCCAGCACTTAATAGATTTTTTGAGAGTGGCTACACTGCTGGAGTCATTATACTTTACAGGTAGATATAACTGGGTGTCGTCAGCATAGCAGTGAAAATGTATTTTATGTTTGCAGATAATATGTCCATGTGGAAGCAATGTAAATGGAGAATAACATGGGGCCCAATATTGAACCCTGAGGATAAGGATGAGTTGCCAATGTTACCAGTTTTATTTCAAAGACAGAAGTTTAACCAGAGACAACCCAGTTTCTCAAATGATCCAATAAAATGGTCTACAGTACTGAATGCTGGACTGAGATCTAAGATAATTCATTACCCGGCATCTGCAGCTAAAAGAAGGCTGCTGGTCAAGAGCAGTCGTCTCTGCTCTAAAGCCACATAGGAACTTATCAAAGATATTATTTTGACTCATAAAAGATATTAATTGGGTTTGATACAACTCTTTGTAAAACCTTGGATAAAAAGGCAGTTTGGAGATGAGCCTGTCGGTTGCAGGAGACAAGGGACTCAATGTTTAAAACTAGAAGTCCGGAGAACTATTGATAAAAGCTAAATTGCTTGCACTGACAGATTCGAATACCTTTTCCACGAAACATTACAGGGACAATATCTAGACAGGTAGAGGACATCATTTGAGATACTGTCTCTTCCAGGACCCGGAGCAGAATTACTAGCAGTAACAGATAGGTCCATGTCCGAGGGTGAGATTTGCGATACACTTTTTTGGTAAAGAATATCAAAAACTCTTCACACTTTTCAGGGGAAGCTTCAGTGCAGAGCACCCTAGAGTTATTTTGGTTCTTTGAAATAAGGTTAGAGAAATAAACCACTGTTGCATCCTTAACCACTCTTTGATATTCAGCATTAAGTCCTACTAGTCCGACTACGTGAGCAGGTGCTATTAAAATGATCAACACGCTCAGAGGCATTGGGAGTAGTGTTGGAGCTTGATGTCAAAAAGGCCTCCTAGAATTTGCAGAAATACAGTTAAAGATGCGGAAGCAGATACAAGCACAGAGGCTGGGACTGGTGTAAGGAAACAGGACATTAAAGATGCCAAGTAGCTGGTCAAATGATGCGATGGCTTGGGTATAAACAGACCAATGTGAAAAATAGAGGCTTGAAGTTTGATTTTGTTGTCAAAATCTACTTAAAGTCACAAGGAAACAGCAATTTGACAGTGTCTTGCTTCTGTAATTCGACATATTCCCAGTGTTGGGGTGTTGAATGTTGGGGACGGGACATAACATGGGGAGGCACTGTTCAAATATGGGCAGGTTGGACCATAGCAAATATAGAAAGTGACTCAGTGCAGAATCTTGAGCAGTCACAAATTCTGGATTTGTCAAAATTCCAGCCACCGGGACGCAACCAAGGTGTCTTGGGAAAAGAAAACGGGATGGGCAGAGAGGGGATTGTTCAGAAATCTGTGATGTATCATTGGTTGGAATTTTTAATTAAGCCTACTGGTACACCATGAAGCAACCACTAAAAATACACTGTTTTAGTAATGAGATTTTGAGATGAAAAATACAACTGAAAATAAAAATAATGAAATTGTTTTGTCGTTATTGTTAAATAGATGCTTTTGGCTACTGTTCAGGCAGAAGATGTTAGTAAATGCAACTGAAATGAGGCCGTTCACGCTAGGTTGCCTGCAGACAGATATGAGGCAGAGGGAGACTCTTTCTCGAGAAAGTTACCTGCGTGAGTCTGAAAACTAAAACATGATCCTCCTCCCCCTCTCTCCCCCCCGTCCTCCCATAGCTTCACTGGAAACGCTTGCTGGACAGAATCTTCTACGACAACTTCTCAGAAGACGAGGAGATCGTAGTGCTGGCCACCGATTACATACAGAAAGTCTCCGACATCATCAAGACAACTTCGAAGAGGTAAAGAAAGAGGGATGGGGATGGGGGTGTTTGGAGGTGTGGAGAGGTAAAGAAAGATGGGGGCGCTGAGGTGTATGGAAAATCAATTAAATGAGACTCATGCATTTTTGAGTTCTTACTTTTTGAGCATGTAAGCGCTTTTGTTTTGAGTTGTTTAGTGTGTGTGTGTGTGTGTGTGTGTGTGTGTGTGTGTGTGTGGCACCTCTGGTATAGGGCTGTCACTATAGTTTGGGTTACAATGCAGTGTCACCGGGTCTATGGATTTGTTTTTGAGTGCTGCCGTGCATGTATTTGTGTGTGTGTGTGTTCGACTTGAGTCACTGCTAGGTGAACTTCCAGCTCTACTGCAGCTGATTATTATTGATCCAAGCCTGCACCTTTCCACTGCGCGCGCGCGCGCACACACACACACACACACACACACACACACACTTTCTCTTTTTCTTGACAGACTCCAGAGGTGCCATTACAGGGCTGCTACATGTCAGGTTGTGTGTTACAGACACTGACAGCTTGTCAATAGTCACCATTTTCTACACACCAACGCACAACAACACTAAACATTTCAACATGGTTGGCTGAGTGACCAGCTGGTGGACTACTTGCTGGTCTGCATGTCTGTCTGTCTACCAACATAAACTAGTCAGAGTTTACATTATTCTATTACCTCCACTCCCCATTTCAGCTCAACCAGGTTGTAGGTACAGGTTCTGATGGTCATAAGGGCATGATGAGGGCTTCCAGTGTAGTGTTGCATGCTGCATCATATCCAACATTTCAGAGGTGGTGTAATACTGATTGGTACATGGCACTGATACATTTATTTGTACAGCCCTTAATCACCGTTATAGTCTCAAAGGGCTTCACAGTGCCCAAAGTGTGAAAACAATAAATGGTTAGTACACGACATCCCCCAGCCTTGGACCCTCACAGAGGACAAGGAAAAACTGCCAAAAAACCTTTTAGGAAAAAATGGAAGAAACCTTGGGAGGGGCTACTCAGGGAGGGACCCCCCTACCAGGACGGTTGGGCAATAGATGCCGAGTTTGGGCAAGCAGCGTATACACAATGCATAAAAGTTTATTATGGTGGGACATCCAGATCTGATGTGGGGCATCACAGCAAACGGCAGCTCAGTCAGTGTCATCATAGGACTAGGGGACATCATTGACTTAAAGGTGTGTAGCATCATTTAAACATCAATATATCATTGTCAAAATAATTGTGATACCTAGGTGGGATTACTGTAAACAAATGAGACCATGGTGGAGATAGCTTCTATCTCACACCAGTGGTATTGTTAGTGTAAGTGTCACCAAATCTGACCCGGCAGCGTGGTGGCCAGTGGAAGCTGCCAGTCTTCACAGTGCCAGTCTCAGCTGTTTACAGTAATTATATTAATGTCTCAAAATGAATGTGGTCATGATTTATTGATGTGACCATGCTACATGTAGCACCTTTAATTGGCTGCCTCTTTAGCACGTTAGGACAGCGCTTTCCCTAGATGATGTGATGTCTTCTCTTCTCGAGATCAGGCTGAACTTACTCGCTGTTTTCGTTTTTCTTATTCGGTAAATGTGCGCTTTGTATTCTCTTCTTTTTTTCTTTGTTATCGGATACAAATAAAGGCCTTTGTTCTCTTCTCTTTCCTTCCCCTCTCCCCTATTCTTGCATTCTTGAAACGCCTCTTTCAGTGTGTTTAACAACACTTAGTTGTATCAGCCACAACAAAAAGATAGGATCTTTTTGCAGTGCATTCTCTGGTTCGATACGATTAGCTCAGCTCACATCAGTGCAAAACATCTCTTTCATATCAATTTCTCTGCTATCTGTTCTTTTTTTTCGTCGGCAAAATACTCCGTTCTGTATTCCCCGCCTGTCTTATCTGGCCTCCTACCGCTCTCCTGTATTCTTTGTGGGATGTGCTTTTGTAATAAGAACACATCGGGTTGGAGTGCCTTTTTTAAAGATGCCAGGTAGCATCGTTAGGTAACGTGGCCCTCGTGTCCTGTCCATAATCCCCTTTGCGACCGTCATCATCCATCAACCCTAGTTACACTCTTCCTCGGGGTGCAGGAGCAACAGGTGACGCTCTTTCTTTTCTCTGGCTGTTTACCCCATCTTCGTCTTTGTGTCGCTCGTCCATCCATCCCTCCCGATGGCTTTGGTAATAGATTCCTCGCCACGGGATTCAATCATCCTCTCTCTCCCGTTCTTTTGCTCCTGTCTTCCCTCCACCTGTCTTTCTGACATCCCGTCTTCCCTTCTCGCTTTCCATCGCTCGCTGTCTCAGCTAGCGTTTGTCCGATATCGGTTTAGAAAGCCAATACAATTTGCTGATATTTTGTGCACATGTGCAATATCTTTAAAGCTGCAGTAGGCAATTTTGCACACTGGCGCCCTCAAGTGGCAGCACAAGGTAACTGTTTGACTTTTTGAGGATCGAAAACATGTCAGTTAAGTAAATTTCTGGTGGGGGAGGAGGTGAAGAGGTTCCGTCAGCGAGTCCAGTTTTCTCTGGACAGAGCTCACTGGCGTTTAGGAGACACTTTTACATTTCACTCTTAAGATTCGATTCTTCTCTACACAGAGACACACCCCAAAAAAAAAAAGAAGATTAATTTCAGCAAATAGTGTGAATCTCCACCATCTCAGTTAGTGGGGATGGCACGCTTTTCTCTGTTGCAGCCCCACTTTGTGATTTAGACTGATAAGTCTGCCGTATGTTTACAGTAAAATCTTGCGTAGTGCAGCTTTAATTTTGACAACTCGCATGCCAAAGAAATTTGTTTTGAGAATTTTATTCTCAGCAGGATGGAAAAGCCTCTGAAACAGCATTAAGACCATTACACGCTACATGGAAACTCTGGATAATAGTAATAATAATAATTCATTCATATCCATCATATTGGAGGTGGAGGACACTGACGGGGTGATATCTAGTTTTTAATAAAAGACCAATATTGACCCGGTACACTCAATATATTGGTCCAACCCTATTCCCTCTCTACCTGACTCCAACGTCTGTCTGACTCAGTTTCTCTTTTCCCCTGCCCCTCTCCATCTGTCTCCTTCTCCCCGTCTGAACTTTCTTTGTCTTCTAATTCTGCCTCTGTCCCTCGATATTGCCCTGTTCTCCCATCTCTCCTCATCTATCTATCTATCTATCTATCTATCTATCTATCTATCTATCTATCTATCTATCTATCTATCTATCTATCTATCTATCTCCTCTCCGCCTCCTGTCTTCCTCCTACTCACCCGTTCCAGTTCTCTCGCTCTATTTTTTCTTGTCTCTTCTCTCGTTTCCTCTGTTTGTCTTTCCATCTTTCTGCCTCCACCTGTCTCAGTCCATCTCCAGGTTCTCTCTTTCAACCGAGAAATTTGTTAGCTGGGTTTAAACAAAGGTTAGCATCACACACAGTCACACACACACACACACACACACACACACACACACACACACACACACACACACACACACACACACAGTGATGGGCAGACTCCTCCTCTGCTATCTCCTGAGGGGAACTTGGTTAAAAATATACCAGTTCCTCACAGCGAGGGGTCTCCCTGTTATTCACCAATTACTCAGCTTGTTGCAAACACAGTGTAACAATGACTATTTCAATTTCAGTAATATTACAGTTGTCAATTACAAACATACATTCACCAAATATCAGGTTGAAGTTGAATTATTCCAACATCTACATCCCACCTCCTTCCGTTCCCTTCCTTTCCTCATATTTGGTCGTTGTCCTCTCACACTGAACCAGCTCAGGTGAGAAATGGCAGGAAAGTTTGGGGGTCTAACGCAAAAGTACTAAGTAATAAGTACTGTAATGAATCACTGCTCCAAAAAGCCAAAAGTGAAGTAATAATTTTGCATGAAATATTACTTAAAGTATTACTTGAGTCACGAGAACCCAATGCTGGACACAAACAAGCGTAAAGAAGACGGCTCTAACATCACAAGTACTTACTGGAAGAAGAGTAACCGGGCCACGCAGAAAGCCCTCCCTCTCTCTCACACACACACACACACACACACACACACACACTGTCCCATTTGTTGGCTTCATGCAGTGGGGGGTCAGGGGTTGTGACAGAGGTGTTGGCCCGCTGTATCATTGACCAGTAGAGCAGACAGAGAGGAGGGCTTGTTCCCCCACAGGCCACTAATGGAGCATAGAAATACACTTTTGTATCGCTCTGTCCACCCTAAAAATCACTCACACTGTTAAAACACACACACACACACACACAGATATAACAAAGTTGAGGAGGCTGGCGTGGGCTGACAACCACATGAAGACATACGAACGCAGTAAGAAAGTTTGGATTCTTCTCAAAGTGGACACACACTGCGACAGACAAGTTAAATCACACACACACACACACACACACACACACACACACAGGTACATCATCTCCCTGTTAGTCAGTTGTGTGATTCAGGAGGACGGTAGGATGGATGGATAGAGGGATTGTCCTTCCTTCCATCCTCCCTCTTGCCTCTGTGCTTCTTTCCTTCCTTTTCTCGCCTCTTTCATTCCTTCCACCCCTCCTTGTTTCTTTCCTTCCTTTTTTTTCTCCCTCCTTCCCTTCCTTCCTTCCTCCCATGTGTAGTCTGTAAACCTCTAGGCTCCCATTGAAAGCCCAGATAACCTCATCATCCATCCAACCATCCCTCCATCCCTCCCTCTTTCAAACCCCCGTCCTCCCTCTCCTCCCTCCCTGTGTCTCAGTGACATGAGGCTGCTATTGACAAGTGGATCTAACAGTCTCTATCAATCACATCTTCTCTCCATCCATCTCTCCTCCCCCCATCATCATAGGTATACCCCCCCTCCCATCTATTGACAAAGCTGCAGCACCCATATCATTTATCCATCCCTCCTTCTTTTCATCCTCCTATCCACCTCTGACTCCTTCACCCCTCTGTCCATCACTGAATGCTTGCACACACCTGCCCCTCCCACACACACACACACACAGACACACACACACACACACACACAAAACAAGATAAGTCTATTGACAACACCGGTGACACCTCCATCCTCCATGCATTCATCTCTTCATCCTCCCTCCATCTTTCTTTTCTTCGCTCCCTCTCCCTTCTCCCTCCACGATTGTGTGTATACGTGTGTATGTGTGTGTGTGTGTGTGTGTGTGTGTGTGTCCCCGCGCTCCGAGCTGAGATGACTGCAGCCAATCCCATTAGCCAGATGAGCGGACCTCCAATGAGGGGGAAAGCATAATGACGGCGCCAGTGTCTCTCTCCTTCCTCGCTTCCTCTCCCTCCGTCTGCTCCCTGCGTTCTGCCGTTGCTCAAGATCCTCCCAAGGGTGTGTGTGTGTGTGGGTGTGTGTGTAAAGTTTGTTTGTGCGATTTCCAAACTGGTATGGTGTGTGTGCCTGTGTTTGTGTGTGTGTATTCATGTATATATGTATGGCAACTAAACAGCCGGGGGTTTTGATTCCTGCCCTTCTAAAAATATACACACACTCGAGGTACTTGTGAGGGATTTCGGATAAACCACATATTACATTTCAATTCTCAGTGTCAGGGTTAAGGGTTCGATTCCCACCGGGGCTTGCCTGTGCAGAAAACACACGCAGTCACGGTTCTGCAAGGCCACCAAATTGCATTTACTGTATGTTATGTTTGTGTGTGTGTGATTTTCTGTGTGTGTGTTTGCAGTACGCAACTTTGCGTGCATGTTTTTCTGTATGCATGTATGTCTCTGTGTATATGTGTGTGTGTGTGTGCACTTCTGTACCTGTATGTGTGTTAGAGGTTATTTTACTCAAGCTTCAGGGTGTCAGTCTGTAAAATCGGCTGTGAAATCTGACTCACCCTGCCTTAAGGAGCTGCTGACCCACCTAGAACAAGTTCAGTGGAGAGTTTTAGTGTCCCCGTGATGGTCTAAAAGCTGTTTCAGAGGATTTTCCATCCTGACAAGAATTCAATTCTAGGGGAAACAATGGGCTGAAAAATAATTTTTTGAAGATAGAAGATTATTGGCACAAAATATTGGATTGTCAGCAGCTTCTCTGCTGTTCTCAAAAACAGTAACAAAAACCCCATTTTGACGGAATGTGAAAAAATGTTTAGAGCTGTTTTAGAGCAGTCAATGGAATGAAATGGAGCCGGATCGACGTGGCTTCGCTCTAGCCGGCGAGAACTGAGGCGGTAGAAGAAGAGGGGTTTGGAAAATCACCTGACACAGTAAAGCGAGAGCAAATCAGCATCAAACAGAACTCTTTCAAAATAAGATGATTGTAGCGGTGATTGGTTTCCTTGAGCTCTAGAATGCATTTATTTAAAAAAAAAAAAAAAAGTCAACCAGAACCATTAATTATAACGGCTAGACTGTAGTCCTGCTGCTTGCACGTCACCAGTTTTGCTGCTTATTTTTCAAGCGATCCAAAAATCTCACTTCCTGTCTGATCGGAGGGTAACTCTAGTGAGGTCTGGGGACTCGGGAGCCCCCCCCCCTTACCCCCGTAAGGTCCATTACCTATGGTAATGTATGAAGCGGTGCGCGGGGAGACAATGTCTTTTAATCTCCCTAACGAGGCCAATTAAACTCCATCCAGCTAATGAGCCTTCACAGCTCCCCTGTGATTCAGACTTACTGCTTGATCTTTACAACAGGCTGTGACTCCATGACTACACACACACACACACACACACACACACACACACACACAGAAATGCTGTAGTCTAGGTATCACTGGCTTACGCACTTACGCACGAATAGAAGCCTGCACGCACACACACATACACCTGTGACCATGTATGCACACACACCTGAGAAATGCTGTAGTCTACCATCATTATATAGATGCACACACACACACACACACACATATATATATATATATATATATATATATATATACACAAACACCTGTGACCATGCAACCGATTCATCTGCAACAAATGAACCAAACTGATGACACACACACACACACACACACACACACACACACACACACACACACAAGTGAAATCAAGCAAACACACGGGTCACAAATGAACATGGACACCGTCGGAGTCTGTCATTCATTCACGCTCCCTCTCCCCCGTTCTTCCTCTGGCGTTTCTTTTTGTCAGTCAAATTCACTTGAGAAGTGTTTTTGTCGGCGGGACCCCGGGGTGCTGCTGCCAAGACGTTTTCAATTTAATATGAACCACGCTCAGGCGAAATAAAAAAAAATATATATATATATAGATATATATATATATAAACAGGAAATCAACAACAACATGCCTTTAGGTTCACATGGAGCCTCGCAGCAGGAGAGGAGGGGGGCATTTGTCCCGTGGGGTGGAAAGGATATGTGCACCCAGTGGGGGCGCGAGGACAGACCAGCGCTTCGCTTTTCTGTCCGGAGGGGAAGTAACAGCTTGAATACATGAATGAATGATCCCTTTTCCCTCCTCCTCCTCCCTGACTTTTTCCTCACCCCTCTCCCGCTCTGTGCTGTGAGTCACACTGGATCGGCGAGAGTCTTCCTCTTAACTGCTTTGCCCTCTTGACTCCCCACCAGTCTCTCTCCATCACCGCCTCTCCCTCATACTTTTCTCTTATTTTTCAGTCTCTCGTGGGTCTCGGGGGGCTAGATGGAGAGAGAGTACAGCGAGACACAATAATAAACAATAATACACGCCACTTTAGCAGGAGAGGAAGCCTGTATCTGTCTAACCCGCCTGTATCCATATATTTGCGACTGCACAAACAACTTACCGCGGATGAACAAAGCCATTTACCCTCCCTCTCTCCTCCTCCCTCCCCAGGGTCCTCCACAACTACATGTTGTGGCGCATCGTGGCGGCGCTCAGCGAGCATCTGTCCACCGCCTTCCGCAGCACCATCCACGAGTTTTCGCGGGAGATCGACGGCACCGAGCGGCAGCTGGAGCTGGGCAGGCTCTGCCTCACGCAGGCCAACAAACACTTTGGCATGGTCCTGGGAGCCCTGTTCGTCCAGCAGCACTTCTCCTCACAGAGCAAGGCCAAGGTCTGGGAGGGAGGGAGGGACAGTAGGATGGATGGATGGATGAATGGATAATGATGGGTGGATGGATGGATGATGGATGGAGGACTGGATGAATGGTGGATGAATGGTGGATGGATGGATGGATGGATGGATAGAGGAATGGTAGATGGATGGATGGAAGAATGGATGAATGGTGGATGGATGGATGGATGGATGGATGGATAGAGGAATGGGTAGATGGATGGATGGAGGAATGGATGAATGGTGGATGGATGGATGGATGGATGGATGGATGGATGATAGAAGAATGGGTAGATGGATGGATGAGAGGAATGGATGAATGATGGATGATGGATGGATGGATGGATGGATGGAGGATGGATAGGATGGATGAATGGATGGATGGAGGAATG
The DNA here is from genome assembly GCA_034670405.1 of Hoplostethus atlanticus. Taxonomy (NCBI): domain Eukaryota; kingdom Metazoa; phylum Chordata; class Actinopteri; order Trachichthyiformes; family Trachichthyidae; genus Hoplostethus; species Hoplostethus atlanticus. Next base: position 3,620,321 of record JAXDDX010000025.1, read on the forward strand.
TGAGATGGATGGTGGAGGATGGATGATGGATGGATGAGATGATGGAGATGATGGATAGAGAATGGATGATGATGGATGAGGAATGGATGAATGGTGGATGGATGGATGTGATGATGGATGGATGGATAGAGATGGTATGGATGGATGGAGGAATGGATGAATGGATGGATGGAATGGATGGAGATGGATGGAATGGATGGATGGAGGAATGGATGAAATGATGATGGATGGATGGATGGAATGATGATGGATGGATGATGGATGATGGAGGAATGGATGGATAGAGGAATGGTAGATGATGGATGGATGATGAATGATGGATGGGATGGATGGAATGATGGATGGATGGATGATGATGATGATTGGATGATGGATGGATGGATGGATGGATGAGTGATGGATGGATGGATAGAGGAATGGGTAGATGGATGGATGGAGGAATGGAGAATGATGGATGAATGATGGATGGATGGATAATTGAATGATGGATGGATGATGGATGGATGGAGGAATGTATGAATGATGGATGGATGATGGATAGATGGAGGAATGGATAGAGGAATGGATGAATGATGGAATGGATGAATGATGGATGGAGGCATGATGGATGGATGGATAATTGAATGATGGATGGATGATGGATAGATGGAGGAATGGATGGAGGAATGGATGAATGATGGATGAATGATGGATGATGGATGATGAGTGATGGATGGATGATGGATGATGGATGGATGAGTGATGGATGGATGATGTGTCCTGTTTGTGTCCTGTTGTGTATTTGTATCCTGATCTACCAGACAGCAGCTTTTCTTCCATCCGACTATCGAGTAAATTTGCAGAAAATGAAATGCAGATCAGGTGAGTTTTCCATCAGCTGCGCGTTGAGGCAAATAAATCGGCCTCCCGAACTTGGAACAGAGCTACGGGAGAAAGAACAACCACCGGAAAAATGGAAAGAGTGTTGAATTGATTAGTATTGGGGCTAGCTGTTATTTTTCCTTGGTGTCAGTTAATGTCGGCCATATTTCACGCTGTTAGGAGATGAAAACAAAGAACTTGGTGATGTTCTGCACCGACTAATGGCCGTACAGTCACAATGGAGACTTACACATGGGAGTGGCAGTGGGTGAGACATGTCTGGGAGGTCTCTCTCTCTCTCTCGTGGTCCATCATTGTCTTTGCCTCCTTCGGGAGGGTTTCTCTCTTTTTGCGATATGCTTTGATGAGTTTGATTGAGTCGACGCGCTGGGATTTGGGAATTCCAGGCATGTCAATCAAAATGTTCGCTCTCTCTCTACCTCTCGTCTCCTGCTTTTTTTCTATTTTGCTCTTTGCCCAGGTCAGTCATTCCCAAACCTCTTCCCTTCCATCACTCTCTCTCTCATCTTAAGCCTCCCCCATCTTTTCCTCATATCCCCCCTTTTTCTCTCTCTATGCTGTTATCTCAGTCTTGTGTCCATTCTGGGATATGGGGATATGGTTTCCAATGGGATTCCTAACCCCCTGCGACCCCATACTCTTTCTTTAAGCCCTTCATCATCACCCCTTCACACTCCCTTCTTCTCGTACTCTCCCGGTCCACCCTCAATCTCTCTGCCTTCTCGCCAAGTTTCCATTCCATCGATACCCAGGACCATTAAAATGTAAGTCTGACAGAATTGGATGGGCACGGAGCGTTAATTAATCCCTCTCTTCCTTAATTGAAATTTAATTTAACTACTAATTGGTTACTAAGTATAAATTTCAATAACGAATGGAGCAGACGAGAAATAGGCTCTTCTTCTATCCTTCCTCCTGTCCCTATTTTTTTTCCCATTCCGTCTTATGGCAACGCTACCTGTTGCAGACTTTCAGACTGCTGAGGATTTGATCGTGGAAACCCGGCCAAATGAGATGCTCTCGGCGCTTCAAACACAAATACTGGTTTTGAATCTCATTTAGGTCACTCACGTGCGACCGGCTGGTGCACTTTATTCTGCACTTTTTGCACTAAAACTGTGACTGAGCTGCAGAAACGTTTCATGATCTTCCTCTTCTTTCGATGTGACGTTCAGGTACAGGAGCTGGTGGAGGGCATAAAGCACTCCCTGGACCTCCGGCTGCAGGAGCTGGACTGGATGGACGAAGCCACCAAAGAGGCAGCCAGAGCCAAGGTTTGAAGCCCGACCAGGCCTCTGCACCGCACACACACACACACACACCTCAGCGCAGAAGATCCGATTAGTATTTGAAAAGAATTTAATTGTTTTTTTTCCCCCAATTCTTTTCTTTTCGGGGGGTTGATTGATTGCTTTGGCTAGATGAGAGTGTGTGATAGAATGCATCAAGGGCTTGACATTGAGAACTGAGGATGGTGTAATCCAGGTCTCTCTCTGGTGCTGGTTTAGGATCTGCACTGGAAGATATCTCTTCTAATACTTTTACAGTCTGAAGTTATAATCCTTTTAGAGGGCCGTGCTGAATATAAAGTGCTCCACTGTAATCCTATTACATTGTTTGCTTGATTAGTTGATCTTGTGTGTGTGTGTGTGTGTGTGTGTGTGTGTGTGTTCACGGCGGGGTGATGGGTTATTGCATGCGGGGCGGCGCTACACGTGTGTGCACAGGTTTAGCTCACAAATGCATCATCCTCTCCTCCTCGTCGTCTCTCTCTCCCCAGCTGCAGCACATGATGGTGATGACAGGCTACCCAGATTTCCTGCTTAAACCTGAGCTCATAGATCAAGAGTACGGGGTGAGTCATAAGCCTCCCGCTTCACTGTGCAGCAGCACTTTCACTATCCTCCTCAGCGGAGCACACAGATCACACAGATAGAAATCCATTCCCCACCTCTCTGTCTCCCTCTTCCCACCTCGCGTTGACATGAATCCCGGGGTGATCGGATTGTTTCGACGGGGCCAAAAACGCATCAGATCGGTTCACACTGGAGATCCGATGAACTGAGCTATCATTTGCCCACACTATGACAACAAAACGTAAATTCAGTGCATCTCCGTTCCACACGTAGGAACGACAGAAATGTAGGAACGCTTGAATAGTAACATGTCAAAGATGCTCACTGCGCTGTCTCTCTCTCCCTGGTTCTGCAGTTCGACGTGGACGAGAAAACCTACTTCAAGAACATCCTCAACAGCATCAAGTTCAACATCAAGCTGTCCGTCAAGAAGATCCACAAAGAGGTGGACAAGACAGCGTGAGTCCAGTTTCACCACCGCTCAACACGATGCACGTTACACTACACTAGAATCCAATCTCCAAGCTCAGGCGCGCAGGATCGTGTCATTACAGCGCCGCAGGGTTCAAGTCTTTCTCCGTCTAATACGTTTGACGTACCTCACCGCGCCATCCGTCTTCGCCTTGACATATTTGTCGCAGGGGCCCGCTAAATGGAAACCGGCGACGGATGCCAAGTCGACAGAACACGGCAGGAGGAAAAATGCATTTGATTAGCTTATCTGTAGCGGCCAGGCCCCAGAAAAGAGATGTCAGAAATGCAATTTGTTTTCATACAGTACAGCCCAATACAGTACACGCACGGATTGAAGGCCTTGAATGCATCACGGTCACATAAGTATTCCAAGGTGTCCAAAAACAACTGTATCATTAGTCCACACACACACACACACACACACACACACACCTCGTCACTGCCTCCATCTATCCGCTGTCCACGCGTCCGGGCTTTCGCTCCGAGAAAGAACAAGGGCGTCTCGCACTTTCAAAGTTGATCTATTTGGGGAGATTTTCTGCCAAATCGATGAGTCCGGTTTTAAGCGGATTACCGTAAAAGGAACTGTCCACGTCTCCATGCGCAGACAGGAAGTCAGGCCGTGGGACCGCACGCGTCGCATATTTCCCACCAGAGGGGGTTTTCTGCAGGAGAAACGTATGGGTACTTGCAATGCTATTCAAGTCCGGGGTATATGATGCTGGTGTGTGTGTGTGTGTGTGTGTGTGTGTGTGTGTGTGTGTGTGAGTGATCCCACCTTTAAAAACCTTGTTTGTCATTGTTTTTCTCCTCAGGTGGCTTCTTCCCCCCCAGGCCCTTAATGCCTACTACCTCCCTAACAAGAACCAAATGGGTGAGTGTGTGACCGTTGTACATACTGATATTTGCTCTGGCTCTCTGTTATCTGCACACACACACACACACACGCACACACACACATACACACACACTTTTCCCCATTGCCATTCTGCACAACATGGTCCCTTTAGTTACATGAAATTACACCATGTTGGCTACAGCCTTTAAAAAAAAAAAGCACCCGGACTCCTCATATCGTATTCCTTCTCATCGCTCACTCTCCACTTCTATCTCCACCTCACATATTTAATACCCCCCCCCCCCCCCCCCCCCCCCCCGGAGGAAAAACAAGCGGTAACACCTTCCCCCCGCACGGAGACTTTTAACAAATCTAGCCTTGCGATGTCATCCCTCCCCCCCCCCTCCTCCTCCTCCTCCTCCTCCTCCTCCTCCTCTTGGCCCGCGCTCGCCTGTTGGATTTAATCTCTCGGAGAAAAATCAATGGCGAGTTCGCGAGCTGACGGTAGAGGACAGAAGGAGTCAGGCAAACACAGTCATCGAGAAGCCAACCCTGATCTTTTTTTTCCTTCTTCTTCATTTCTCTCCCTTCACCCACCGCAGTCCTCCTCTCTTGCCCTTTGTCCTTTGTATTAATTGTCCTCGTCGCTCGCTCTTTTTCCTCTCTTCTCATTATTCTTAACTTGTACCTCTGCCCCCCCCTCCTCCTCCTCCTCCTCCTCTCTCCTCTCTAGTGTTTTTTCTGTCATTACCTGCTTCTCTTTCCCTCCCAGCCAGACAAATTAATGAATACAAATGTTTTTTTGTAGAAATGCGTCATCCTACCCATTTTCAATGCGATAGAGTTTCAGTTTATAACTTTCTCACTCTCATCTATCTTCTTTGTCTTCATGTTTTCAATCAGGAGCCTGTTTGTTACAGATTGGCTCACGGTCAGAGACAGTGTATGGTATACTGACTATCCCAGGTTCACGCACTGTTGCTCCATACGTTTCTATCCTTTGGTATGAGACGTGTCTTGGGGTATTTTTCCACTTCATTGAATTCTACCAATTCTCTCCAAGGCCTCGAAGACAGCCGCAGTCCAGCCGCGGTCCTGTAAACAACTGTATGGTTGACAACATATGTGACTGTTTACAACTGTACCAGGCTATGAGATGGATGTAATTGTACATAAAAATCTTGCCTAGTGCAGCTTGTTTTTCTTCTTCTTTGAGTATCACTGTCCTTGCCGGCTGCAATAAAAGCTTTTTCTGTTTTATTCTACTAATGGAGTGCGTGCTATTTGTTCGAGACAAACATTTCAGAAGCGTCCAGACTCCTACACTTCCCTCACCTTGTGTTTCTGTTCTGTCTCTCCTCCAGTCTTTCCTGCCGGCATCCTCCAGCCCACGCTCTACGACCCTGAGTTCCCGCAGTAAGTAGCCTTCCTCCCGTCCTCGTCTTCCTCTGCCGCTGTCCGCAGGGGTGGGGGGGGGGGGGGGGCGTTCTCCGAGCAACACAACAACACTTCGGCTCCCGACGACCATCATTAAGCCCGGCAAGCTCGTGCTGCGCCTAAGTCCCAACACACCTGAACCAATTAACTACCCACCAAGAGCTCAATTACTTGAACCGGGTCTGGCTAATGAAACAAGTGTCATTGAGAGGTCGCCTCCCTAAATTCCAGACTGACGGGTAAATCGAGGTTGGGTCAAAAGTAGACGGCTTCCCACTCGGGCTCCTGTTGATTATTTCACTAGTTGTCAGGTTCTCTGCTCAGGTTTTATTCACATGTGAACACCAGCGATACAAAACTATACGTCACTTTCAATCTAAATCGTTTCTTCTTAGAAGCTCAATATATTTGTATATGATTGGATCACTATGGGACGTGCAAGGCCGATGCCGATACCGTTTATTTTTTCATGCCAAAAGAAATCCAAAATATTACAAGGATTTCTGTGTTATTCTTGTCAGGACGGAAAAGACCATGTTTTAAGGCACCGCACGAGTAAGATTCTTTAGTCTCGTTCAGATTGGCTGAATCGATTTTTTAGGGGGGGGGGTGGTGTACAGCCCCTGGTTAACTCCACCGAGGACCAGAGCAAGGTTATTCGACGCCTTCCACAATCTTCATCTTTATGCATTCATACCAAAAACCCCTGAGTGGCAACACACACACACACACACACACACACACACTGGTAAACTACCGCCTGACGAATATGAGCTAATTAGACGTAGCAGTCAGTGTACCCAACATTAGCCAATGCTTGTACGTCTTCATTAGAGGTGATCACCGCTCCATTCTACCTCCTGCCATGCATACTGATCAATATTAATGATTGCATTAAACTGTGTGTGTGTGTGTGTGTGTGTGTGTGTGTGTATACTGCGTAGGTGCCTATATGTGTGTACCTGTCCCCCCCACTGAAGTTATTACTGCGCTAGCCTTAACCTCCCATAAACTCTTGTGCTCTCTCTCTCTCTCTCTCTCTCTCTCTCACACTCTCACACTCTCACACACACACACACACACACACACACACACACACACACACACACACACCTCCACTATCACATCGGGTATAATGAAGCTTCAATCAGCCAGTTAGTTTAGGGAGTGAGCCGGGGCCGTTGTGAGGCAGTGTATCGACTAGCTGTCAGAAAGTCATTTTCAGACGTAGCCATGTGAGTAGCCCCCGGGCTGCCCTCCCATCACTCTCCATATCTGCATGGGCCACGCAGACAACACTCCGCCTCGGCCCAGGGTCAAGGAGAGGTGGACCGGGCCCCGCTGCTTTCAGGGAGGGGGGGTTTAGATGGAAACCAACCTGCTGCCTCCTCCCCCCAGGGAAAGAGAGACAAATCAAGGTTGTTATTATAACATAATAATGAAACCCAGGGGTCTCGCTGTGTTACAGAGGGCTAAAGTGTGTATATGGGGATAAAAAAAATCTGCAGAGATAAATTGTATTGTAGGATGTGTGAGGTTGTGACGTGACTCGCGAAACTTGTAGCACAAACGCTCCAAGGTTAAAAAACAAATTGCGCGGTACAATTTTGCAAACTTGTGTTTTCTAGTCGTAAACAGCAATTTGCAAATGTGAAATACAAACGCAAACAAATGCAGTTGAAGTTTGAGCTATAATCAATATTTCCTTTTGTGAATCATTAAAAACATTTGCAGCCATTTTGGCAGTGTCAAAAGTCTAATTCCTTGTACGTGAAAACATATTTGGCAATAAAACTGTTTCTGTTTCTGATTCTGCAGAAAAAACGAAATATACAAATATGTACTCAAATCCGTCAAGTTGAAGAGCAAAATGTGTGCGTGCATGCACCTGGAAACTTGTGACAGATTGTGGAGTTGTGAACAGCTATTTGCAAATGTGCAAAACACACATTTACACACTTGTGAACAAATGCATTTAAAGTCGTGAGCTATATAATCGCTTTTTTTTTCCTATCGTGAGTTGTTGAAAAACATCTGCAGGCATTTTGGCAGCATCCTCCCACACAAGAGGCTTGTGAAAGTTTCGTGTTCGTAATTCAAGCACAAGGAACCGATGTTCCCTGAGTGTGTACTGGAAGACAGCCGCCTCCTGCAAAGGCTGCCAACACAGCGGGGCCTGTCCTGCCCTTCACTAACAACCTCGAGCATCTTACACAACACAAGTACAACTTATTTTGGCAGGCTCTCGCCCCGGTGTCCCAGACCCCCTTTCCTCTCTTATCTCTCCAGTCCTGCACCGTCCCGTGTACATGATACAAAACACTGAGCGTGAGGTCAGAGAGACATTTTGTACGGTCTTTTATTCATACTCTTGGGTATGCAAGGTATCTGCAGATTTCAGGGAGCCAATACTTTTTAAGACGCTTTTAAAGCAAACTGAAAGCAAATTTAAGACCAATTAGGACCAAAAAAAATTATTTGAAGTTCTAAAACTATAAATGAGCAGTAGAAGAAGGGCTGTTCTGTATTGATGCATGTGGAGCCATGCGGCATGAGAAAAGATTCAGTGCAATGAGTAACGCTACATTTCTCTCTCCCTTCTCTCCTGCCACCAGGTCTCTGAACTATGGGGGAATAGGGGCCATCATCGGCCACGAGCTGACGCACGGATATGACGACTGGGGTAAGAACGACAACCCCTTCGTCCACAATGCTTTGCGACGAGGCTCAGAATACATACAGAACACCTTCCTAATTGTTGAATTGCACCCCCTCGATTGTTAAAAAAGCCTGCTCTGATCTGTCACCCCCCCCCCCCCCCTCGTCTACACCCTCCTGACAATTTAATAGCTAAGCCTAGTAATCACAGCTTTTCACCTGGATCGACCTACACAGTTTCATGGAAAGAACAAATGTTCCTCATGTGTTGTGTAGTTTTGTAGGAAAGTTGTATGATGTAGTGCAACTATTTTAAGCCACAATCTTTAACTTCCGTATCCAGTCGAAAGTGCTGCCCTATAAGCTCATTTCCAACAATAAATTAGACATTTCAAACGCTCGGATTCAGCGATAACCAGGATGGGAAACTACCGCCAGCCACCTGCTAAATGCTGGAATATCATCGGACCCAAAACAAAAAAAAAAGACGATCAAGGGGCTGTTCCGACACCCACGGCGTGTGTAAAGTTGCTGGGCAGCTCTTCAGACTGTGAAAGGAAAGTTGCAGATTGCGTTGTCGCCTCGCTAACGCTGCCCCCTGCCCTCTTGCCCCTCATCTTAGTGATGCAATGGTTCATGTCCCTAGGGGGCCAGTACGACCGCCACGGCAATCTCAAACAGTGGTGGACGGAGGACTCCTACAGAAAGTTCCAGAAGAAGGCCGAGTGTATCGTCAAGCTCTACGACAACTTCACGGTTTATAACCAGAGGGTGGGTGTGCGCACACATCCCGCACGTGCAGGGGTTGGACTGATCACTTTGCTGACACCTGGGACCGATACTGGCCTTTTATTAAAAGATCAGAATCAAATTTCCATTTGAATTGCACAAAATATCAAAAAAAAAAAAAAACCTGTATCGGTTCAACCCTAATGCGCACACGCAAGACATACATGGATTGATACATACTGGCAGAGATACTCACACACAAGCATAAGCACGGCTCTTCCAAAGTTCATCGAAGACAAACTGATGGTGTTACAGACGTTTGAGTTCTGCTTCCTCTGTGTCCAGGTGAACGGCCGTCTGACACTGGGTGAGAACATCGCAGACATGGGAGGTCTAAAGCTGTCATACTACGTAAGTAATGTCAGAGATCACTATTCTAACAGTGTGTGTGTGTGTGTGTGTGTGTGTTTGGTTTGCTAGTATCAGAAGTCAATGTGAAAGTTATTGTTTTTATAGAAAGAAAATACAACATAAATGAATGAATCCATTGATTCCAGTTTCGATTCCAGACTCACAGTAGATCTCGGTTACGCTTGGAAAGAAGGTCTCTCTTAAAGCTTGGTGTTTTGGAAACGAGGTGGGGAAGCGTAGTTCTATTTCTGTACCTCCCGTCGTTCACTGTTCCCTCCCTCCATCTCTGTCTCTCTCTCTCTCTCTCTATCCAGGCGTATCAGAAGTGGGTGAGGGAACATGGACCAGAGAGACCCCTGCCTGGGCTCAAATACACTCACGAACAGCTACTCTTCATTGCCTTCGCACAGGTACCGCAGCCTCTCGCCACCATTCAGATCATTTGTTACTTTTCAGGAGCTTGGAATTGCAAGGATCCACATATTCATATCTTTGAAGGGATACGGTTGGTTACTTTATGGTGGTTTGGTGTTTTGGCGTGTGGTCTAAGGGTGTCCAGGTTTGACTAAGGGTGTCCAGGTTTGACTAAGGGTGTCCAGGTGTGGTCTAAGGGTGTCCAGATTTGTCTAAGGGTGTCCAGATTTGACTATGGGTGTCCAGGTCTGACTAAGGGTGTCCAGTGTTGTCTAAGGGTGTCCAGATTTGACTAAGGGTGTCTAGGTCTGACTAAGGGTGTCCAGTGTTGTCTAAGGGTGTCCAGATTTGACTAAGGGTGTCTAGGTCTGACTAAGGGTGTCCAGTGTTGTCTAAGGGTGTCCAGATTTGACTATGGGTGTCTAGGTCTGACTAAGGGTGTCCAGTGTTGACTATGGGTGTCTAGGTCTGACTAAGGGTGTCCAGTGTTGTCTAAGGGTGTCCAGATTTGACTAAGGGTGTCCAGTGTTGTCTAAGGGTGTCCAGATTTGACTAAGGGTGTCCAGGTTTGACTAAGGGTGTCCAGGTTTGATTAAGGGTGTCCAGATTTGACTATGGGTGTCCAGGTCTGACTAAGGGTGTCCAGTGTTGTCTATGGGTGTCCAGGTTTGACTAAGGGTGTCCAGTTTTGACTAAGGGTGTCCAGGTCTGACTAAGGGTGTCCAGTGTTGTCTAAGGGTGTCCAGATTTGACTATGGGTGTCCAGTTTTGACTAAGGGTGTCCAGGTCTGACTAAGGGTGTCCAGTGTTGTCTAAGGATGTCCAGTTTTGACTAAGGGTGTCCAGTGTTGTCTAAGGGTGTCCAGTGTTGTCTAAGGGTGCCCAGATTTAGCTAAGGGTGCCCAGATTTGGCTACAGGTGTCCAGTGTTGTCTAAGGGTGTCCAGATTTGACTATGGTGTCCAGGTTTTACTAAGGGTGTCCAGTGTTGTCGAAGGGTGTCCAGTGTTGTCGAAGGGTGTCCAGTGTTGTCTAAGGGTGTCCAGTTTTGACTAAGGGTGTCCAGTGTTGTCTAAGGGTGTCCAGATTTGTCTAAGGGTGTCCAGATTTGGCCACTATTGTGGTATTATGCTCTGTTGTCTTTTCAGAACTGGTGTATGAAGAGAAGATCTCAGTCCATCTACCTGCAGTTGCTAACAGACAAACATGCACCGGAGCACTACAGGTACACACACACACACACACAAACACACACACTTACATACTAACACACAAACATTGAGACGTTTCACTCGACGTCCACCTACACATAGCAGTTACACAAAGTCCACTCTCTCACTGGGCCTCCCTCTTGTCTCCTCCCCCTGCAGAGTGATCGGCAGCGTTTCTCAGTTCGACGAGTTCTCCAGAGTTTTCCACTGTCCGAAGGGTTCTCCGATGCACCCCGTGGACAAGTGCTCCGTGTGGTGACCTCCCCCACCACGCCTGTTGGCCCCCGGGATGACCTCTGACCACGACACGTCCCGCATCCCATTCTTCATGCTTCGCAACTCACGGGACTATCTGCATACACATAAACCCCATTCTTGCCTATCAAGGATACAGGAGGGAGAGGTATCCTGCAAACATTATCACCCACGAGTTGTCAGTTATGATATTATATACCATTTTCCACTGATGACTCGTCAGTACATACCAAGCTAAATCACTTGACTATTGATCATGTACATATCATTTGATTATATATATTTTTCTATGTTTAGATTTGCATTTATTTTCAAATCATCTATTTTTGTATTCCAACAGATATATCACATGCATTAAGTCTCATACACTATTTTGTTTTTGAATTGAATAACACATTTCTTCAATCTCTTTAGGGAGTTTAAACTAGAAACAGCATTTGCAACAACATCTAGATTAGGGATTGGGAATAGGAAGACGAAAGAAAACTGGTCTGGAGTCAGCATTTACAAGCGACAGCAGGGGGTGTTTGGGAGATGAGTGATTTTACTCCCCGAGGTAAAACGGACAAAGACAGATTTAAAATTGATTGGGATCAGTAGCACCCTTCTGCCTGCCAATGTTTTGGTGTGGTTTTTTTTCTATCCGGTAGTGGACGTGTGTGTGTGCGTTGCGATGCTGCCCTCTTGTGGCTGAGGAGAGAAGTGGTCACTGTTCAAAACTGTTCATGACTTGTTGTATCGTTTGCCTGCGTCGGCCTCTTGTTACTGTGAGTGTTTGTACGGTTTTTAAGATCTGTCGGTTTTTTCTAAAACGGGTGAATTCACACGGTGGCGTTTTTCTCAGGATTTGTAGCAAAGTGCAGTGCCAAAAAGGAGGGCGGTACCTGCGTGGCTGTGCCAATCAAACTCTTCAGCATATGATGATGAAATAAGTGGTAAATTATCCACACTGGACTTTGAAAAATGAATGAGCTTTGTCAGACCGCACAGGTCCTTCCCATGCCTCAATAACTAAAAGGCTGTTTTTCCCTCAATAACCTGACCGCAATGGACAACGTGACTTTCTATTGGACATCAAAGACCCTTCGCTGTTGGATTATTTAAGCCCCCTGCGTTTCCTGATGAACTCTGAATAACCTTCTACGACCTGGGATGCAACTGAGACGGAAGAGTGGGCGGTTGCGTCATATATTCACTCACCACAAAAAAAACAAAAAAACAGAAAGCAACAGTGGAATGGAAAACCATACATTTGTACGCAGTGCTATCGAAAAACAAATTTACTTTTGTACAAAGAATCTACTGGTACAAAAAATATGAATCTTTGTACAGTTGAAAAGTATAGCAGATGTGATGGTTGTACAGTTTGTATTGGTGAGAGTGCATGTTCTCCTCCCTACCGATCAACGTACATGGAACAGGTCACTCTCTCTTACACACACACACACACACACACACACACACACAGACACAGACACAGACAGTTGTCTGATCCCCAGCTGCTAGTTCACATGTGGCTGCTATCTCCTCCTATCTGTTGGTGTCTGTTCAATGTCTTGAATAAATCCATGGGATCACTGTGTCGTGTTAATGTTGCTGCGTTGGTACCTGTGTGTGTGTGTGTGTGTGTGTGTGTGTGTGTGTGTCACAAATTGTCTATTATCAGTGTGAGTGTGTCAGCAGCTGTGTCCGTCCAGGCCTGTATCCTCCAGCAATGCGGGCCAGTTCTCTCTTCGTCTCCCAGCGTTGGATAGTGAAGGCCCACCTCTCCCATTCTGGATCCCTTTTAGCCTGCAAATACAACAGGAGTTGGATTCATTGTTCATGGACTTAATGGCGCATTAAAAGATGGCGGCTTCCCGGACTGACATCGCTGGGTCCTCCAGGCCCGTCCCATGAGAAGATGCTGAGATTGTGGGTTCGGCAAGACAAGTTGGTAACACTTTACTTGAAGTGCAATCACAAGCAGGTTAAAAGCCCATTACAAGCTTACAATAAAATCATCAAGCATCAGAACATTACATTCAATTTTTTACACGTTTTGTTTATCATGTCAGACTCTTTTACATGACCATGTTCTTATAATGCCTTATGATCACCACTTCAAGGAAAGTGTTACCGCCAAGCCTGGATATTGATATTACTGCAGTCCGGTTGCTTCTATTGTACCAGGATGGATAAATCAATCCCAGCTGAGACTCTGAAGTTTGAACTAACCAATCCAATTCTTTCCAGGTCTGAATCGTGTGGTCATCTGCTGTCTGGATGTAACAACCGTTGCCTCAAGGCGACCCCGTTTGTGCAGCGCGAGGAGTCTTCCCCCAGACAGTTCTGCTGGCTAATCCTGTTTTGATAACCTCCTTAGACTAGCGCAGTGAAGCAACTTCATTATGGCTGCACTGTTGAACCACACGTAACACGACGAGGAGTTCAGTTTGAAACAGTGCAAGACTTCTGTGCAAGAGATCTTTAACGAACAAGGTTTTTTCCAAGTTGGTTGATTATTCTCTTTCTGCAGCAGTTGAGCATGTCATCGCTGTCAGGGGAACAACCTCATAGCTCCAAAATGTCAACTTTTCAGTAACTAAGAAAAACAGCCTTGTTTTTCATTTGACGGCAATGCATTTTCTGAGTTTACCCACAGGGTTTTGAAAAGGGTTCCGTAAGCCCAATAAGGTCAGACATTTTTTTCAACCCATAGAGGAACATGTCATCCTTCATCTGAGGGGAAAATATGAAAATCAGCAAGTTGGGAGTTGCAAAGGTTTTCACACGACAACAGAGATATGTAGTGGAAATTAACACTCAAGGCACGGTTATGTACATCTACACTGTGACTCAAAAGCCACTTTTGTCCATTTTGCACAACTCAATAGAACCTATTATGCATTCTCAACATGACTCCGTCTAAACAATTGAAACCGGATGCATTCGATGGGGAACATCAATAGCTCCACTATGCGACTGAAAATATCTATAAAGCCTCACAAGGGACAAACATTTAGCCAGAAGTGCTTTCAGAGTGCAATGGCTCTCTGGGAGCCGGAGGGGGGGGGTTTAACTATGTGATAAGATAATGACGGGCGTAAAGTCTTACACATCAGAACAGGAGATCCTCATAAACTGCTGACTATGTTTCAGCTTGCCTCAGGTTTGCTTTCATTCACTGGGTTCCATGAACAGAATCATTTAGCACCACGTTCAAGTTGCTTTTATCGCTGCACAGCCCGGCCAGAGGAATTTGTTTCAAAGGTGATGAAAAGCCACTTCATTGTTGCAAATGTCAAACTTTAGCAACACATATAGAAATGAAAATCAACGGAGGACAGGACGCCACAAAGTCTTCACCTTTGTGTCATAGTTGGAGGAAGTGGGGGCGCCGTCTTTACTGCTTCCTGGGGAGCGGTCCCTGTTGTCCAGATCCCCCTCTGGAATCTGTTTCCTCTCTCTCTGGCTGCCAAACTTGGACTTGTGCTCGTCCTCCATGTTTACGGCGATCTAGAATGGTGAATTAAGAAACCGAGAGGAAAGAAGACGGTGAACAAAGGACAGCCCCTGCGTGACCTCGATAATACGGTCAGAGGGGTTAAAATGAGAACAAGCAGATTTTCATGTATGACACTTAGGTTCACCTGCTGCGACTCCATCCGGGCCTCTGGGAGCTTCCTGCCAGCGTCCTCTTTGTCCTCCTGCAGTTTCCTGGCACTCTCCTCCAACTTCTGTCAAGAGCACAGCAGTGACTGGCTATGGAGGCTCAGAGTGACCAAAATATCCAATACAATTTTCTTGTCAAGAGATGGTGCAGAGATGAACCGCATCTTGAATCACATGTAGCTGTCCTGACCTAGCCTCAAATCTCATCAGAACTGTGTCTCCTACTGTCTGGTGTAAGCAACACTACCTTGACTTTTTGGGAGTTGTCCAGAGTGTCTCTGTTCTCCAGTTGCTGCCTCAGCTGGCTCTTTTGCTCTCTGAGATGAGCCTTCTGATTGGACACCAGCTTCTCGAACTCCGACACCCTCTGTCGCAGTTTCCGATTGGCCCTGGAAAGATCGCCTGACCTGGCCTGACGAATCCTCAAGAGACTTTCTCAGCTAGGGGAAGTAAACACACAGGGGGGGGGGAAATCATTTATATGGGGGGGGGGGGGGAAGCAAAGACCAGGAGAAGAGGATGAACTAAGGATTAAACTGATTCCAAATTTCTCAGTCACTTTTAAAAGGTGCTACGTGTAGCATTCAATAATCAATAAATCATTATCACATTCCTTTTGAGACATCAGTAGAATGACTATAAACAAAGGAGACCACCACGAAGAAGATCGGCGGCCTCTACCAGCCTCTGCACTGCATTTTACATTGGGTTCCACTGGGTCGGATTTGGTGGGAAATCTGCTGGATTGCTTTACAGGTGGGTGGGAGGCGGGATGTAGTTTTTGAAAGAATTTTTTCGTGAGCACTACAAAGTTTCTCGTTGAGCTGATACTGAATTCACAGACTTCTGTTACTTCTGTACCTCTGTGATTTCTCGATGCAACGCCCTCATGGAAGATTCATTCTCTTTACTCATTTGATGCTTTAGAGAGTCCAGCTCTACAGATAAATCATCGATCTTTGTCCGAGACTGGCGTAGCTCCTCATCTCTGCAACATGTGGTGAAAGAAGCCAAAAACACATGTATACAGAAGCATATAAGATAGCATATTGCCCACCACTCCCCTCCACACACACACAGACAGTTACCTCAGCGTGATGGCAGCATGGTGCTGGTCTCTGGCCTGCTCCAGTAGTTTGGTCTGTAGACTACTGTTGCTCGACACCGCCTGCTCCAGACTCTTTGCTAGCCTCTTGTTGTTCAGCTTGGCCGTGTCCAACGCCTTCTGCAAGGACTCCAGCTGGAGGGCGCACACACACACACACACACACACCTTGGTCAGAAATGGAGGTTCCCTGTTGTTTTTGTATCGCACCATATTATATTTTGTTTAATCATTGTTTAATCAAATCTGACAGAGGATTTTCCACCCTGACATGAATACAATTCTGGGAGAAACACTGAATGTGTTTAATAATTTTGGAATTTTTGGCATACAAATGGTCAGATTTAAAGATATTACATACTGACATATTATCAGCTATCAGCAGCTTCAATATCAGTATCAGCATTGACCTTCAAAAGCCCATATCGGCCCATACACCGGCTATACACCAGACCCCTAATATGTACTGTACAGTATGGTGACATGTACGTGAATGTTCTGACATGAAAATGGTCAAATATAAAGATATTGAATAGTGACACAAAATATTGGTGAGTGGAAGCTTCAGTTCAAAATTATCGATACAGGCATCAGCCTTCAAAAACCCACCACACACACACACAAAAAAAAATACTACTCCAGTGTACTTTGCTGCTCAGAAAAAAAAACAAAATGCAGACAACAATCGTTACTACTCAGGACTTTGTTTTCATGTGTGTGTGAGTGTGTTAGTGAGCTCACAGCTCTGTTGCTCTTGGAGTTGGTGGATGTGAGGAGGTCCTGAAGCTTCTCCACCTCGGCCTGGTGTCTCCGGATCTCTCTCTGGGCCTGCAGCCTGGCACGGAGGGAAGTGGTGCACAACGCAAGTTACTCAGTGCAACGTTATCCAAAACTGCACGGTCTGCACATATGTTATCTACAGTGTGTAAAGTCAATGTACTGTACCTGATGAGGTAACATAGTTCATCTGCACGCCTAGATACTTCCTGTGTATACGTCACACTATAGACCTGCTGTGAATATGATGCACGTGTTGCACATCCTGTATAGACGCTGTAAATTCACATATTCTTATTTCTATGTTGCTTTGCTGTATCCTATTAGTATGTTGCTCATAAGCATCATACTGCTGGTATATCTAAATCACACATACACACACACACTCTTCCCACTAAGGCCCCGCCCACCGCCCACCGCCTCACCATCCAGGTCTCACCTGTCCTTTTTGAGCGTGGCCAGCTCCTGCTCTCGGCCCCCCAGCTCCTGCTGCAGGGTCTGGCTATTGAGCTGGAGCCTGGTGTGGGAGGCCAGGATGTTTTCCAGGGTCTGACCTGGCAGCGCTCCCTCCAGGACCACATGCACCCTGCCAGGCCTCCAGCTCACAGAACTAGTACACATGACAAAACCACATGACTGACTTTGATTAGGGTTAGTGAGAGGAGACGGGTGGGGGGGGGGGAGTGGGAGACGAATACTAGGGATGTGTTTTTTCTCTGCTGTGCGGTATTTTCACTTTGTGGACAAGTATATTTGTTTGTTTGTAAGTAGACTTGGTTTGTGTGGACTATATGTATACTCAGGTTACGTTTTACTGACAATCAAATATAGGCAATGTCAATGTCATCTTCCGATATGATGGAGCTTTCCTCCCTGACCACCACTGACAGCAAGTGAGTTTTAATAACACATGATGGTCTAAGTGCTGTTTCAGAGGCTTTTCTATCCTGCCGAGGATAAAATGATGGGGGAAATTACAATTTTTGGGGAAAAAAACCTTTTTGATTATACACTAACTCAAGCTGATCATCAAAAAGAATCTCAAGGACAAAAGATGTCCACATTCATCTCTAACCTTATCAGTTTTGTCAGCTTTCAACTCCTCCTGGAGCTCATCCACTCTGGTCTGAAGGAAATGAAAAATGAGACAGAGAAAGATGAAGGACATGAGGCAAGACCACAAAATAGTGTTTTGTGTGTGTTAATGAGTGTGTGCATGTGTGTACCTGTAGCTTGCCTTTCTCATAGGCCAGCTTGTTCTTACTGTCAGTTAGTTCTTTCAGCATCTGATCCACCTGCTTCCCTGCATGCTATACACACACACACACACACACACACACACACACACACACACACACACACACACACACACACACACACACACACACACACACACACACACACATTTATTTGTATAGCTCTTAAATCACCGTTACAGTCTCTACGGGCTTCACAGTGCCCAACGTGTGAAAACAATAAATGGTTAGTACACGACATCCCCCAGCCTTGGACCCTCAACAGAGGACAAGGAAAAACTCCCACAAAGCCTTTTAGGAAATAATGGAAGAAACCTTGGGAGGGGCTACTCAGAGAGGGACCCCCTAACAAGACGGTTGGGCGTGCAATAGATGCCGAGTTTGGGCAAGCAGCGTATACAGAGTGCATAAAAGAACACATACACATATATATATATAGTGGAATGGACAGAAGTGCACAAAGAAAGTCCATAAGTAGAGAAAAGAAGAGTGATGATAATTATTATCATGATGGTCATTATGTTACAAGTGATGATGATGATCAGTCTCTCACCTGTTGCTGCCCCATGGTAGCCATCTTCGCTTTGAGCCTCCTGTTCTCATCCTTCTGCCTCTGTAAGGCTGAGGTCAGAGATCCCGCCTCTTGCTGTCAATCACAGGCAACCGAAAACCACAACGGACAGAGGTCCAGAGGACAGAGGTATGACCATTGGTCAGCATACTGAGCACCGATAGGAGCTAGTAGTAGTAGCAGTGAGAATATTCTAATAGTGTATGAAAACTGTGTGAAACTGTGTGAAAACCGACTGATATGGCTTTTTGAAGATGGATACTGATACTGATATTTCTGAACAAAATATCAGCTATCAGCCACAATCCAAATTTCATTACATTTCAAAAATTCCAAGTGTTCAATGTTTCCCGCGGAACTTTGTTCTTGTCAGGGTGGTAACGCCTCTCAAACAACATTAAGACCATGGGACACTGAAAGGATAGGACACTACTACTACTACAACAATAACAAGGCCGTGCCTGTGATCAAAATGTCACATTTAGAGAACATTCAGTTTAAGGTCTTCCCACAGAATACCAGTGTAATATTGATCAATTGTACAATAAATAACTGCAACCTATCCATCATATCAGAGGTGGATGACACTGACTGGCTGTTATGTGATTTCTAATGGAAGGACAATGACATCATTATATGAAACCTACCTTGGCCTCTTTAAGTTGGATCTCCAGAGCGCTCCTCTCCCCCTCTAACTTAGTGACAACCAGGCATAACTGGAGGCCAAAGAGAAAAGGATTCAACCATAAACCAAGAAAGAGGCTTTGCTTTATTTCTGGGTACAAAAACACTACGCACCACACAGAAATCATTGCAGCGCTACCTCATTCTTTGAACCGTCCCGGTCTTTCCTCGCTGTCTCCTCGTTTTTGGCTGTCGCCAGCTCCCCCCGCAGCCTCTCGATGGTACGCTCCAGCAGTTCCTTCTGAGTGACAGCCGTCTCCTGGGCGATGGAGGAGCACTGCAGGAGCTGGCCATGGTCAGCCTTCAGCTTCTCCCTGAAGAGACACACACACACAAGTTTTGTCGCATAAAAAAGGTGCATGGTAAAACTTTCCACTAG
The DNA here is from genome assembly GCA_034670405.1 of Hoplostethus atlanticus. Lineage (NCBI taxonomy): Eukaryota > Metazoa > Chordata > Actinopteri > Trachichthyiformes > Trachichthyidae > Hoplostethus > Hoplostethus atlanticus. The sequence continues at coordinate 3,639,911 of JAXDDX010000025.1, forward strand.
GGTTCAACCCAGGAGGGTCAACAGACCCTCAACAGACAAGTCCCTGCATCGAATATCATTTCCCAGCCAAAACTACCAAACACAAAATGACCAGTGATCAAATGATCAAAATGATCAGTGTGGTAAATTATTAGACGTAGGTCACCAAACTTTCAGCTTAAAGGGAACACAACTCTCCTGATATGATTTTCAATATGTGGCTTCCAAACAGATGTCTGGCAATTGTTGGCCTGATCTTCACTCTCCGTTATCCAAACACTACAAGATCAATTGTGGACTCGTTTAGGGTAAGGTATGGCAACTGCCAGTCAATTTCTTTAACTTTAAATTCAATTTGGAAGCAGTCATTAGAGAGTATTAGAAAAGGGTGTCAATAATCATGCCATAGCCACTTTTCAATTTTGAAACCATAATAGATTAGTATTGTTATTGTTTGATCATGCTGTCCGGCTGTTAAATAAAACAGAGAACCATTTGAGTTGTTTCAATTTACAATTATTTCAGAAGATATTGTACATTGTCAAAATAAAATGCAAGGGTGCCAATAATCTAGGCCAGAACTGTGCCATTATCCTCACACGATTGAATCTCGGATGTTTTTATTTTATCATTAAACATTTTAAAAGTTGTGTTTTCCTCATCATTAATGATGTAGGTAGCTAACTTATTGCACTTTTACCTTAGCACTAGTTCTGCTCTTAGTTGCTTGTTTAGGAAGGAAATGCACTTACGATTTCTGGTGACTAGTAGTTCTCTTACCTACCTATGTTGAATGCACTTATTGTAAGTTGCTTTGGATAAAAGCAGTCTGCTAAATGACTGTAATGTAATGTAATGTATTGATCCAATCATCTCACATCTGAGATGAATTTAGCATTTTAACATGTATGGCAACATAACAGCAGCAGCAGCAGTGGAAATAAAAGAGGTTGAAAGGTTGGAGGGCAAACAAGGTTTTACTGTAAAAAGCTCACAGCTCCATCTGCAGGATAACTTTGTCCGACAGCGCCACCTGCAGCTCAGCCTGGATGTTGCGTCTGGCTGCCTCTAGCAGCAGGTCTTGCTCCTGCAGTTGCTTGACCACACGACTCCTCTCAGCCTGCAAGACGCCAGAGAGAGAGAGAGTGTGTGTGTGTGTGTGTGTGTGTGTGTGTGTGTGTGTGTGTGTGTGTGTGTGTGTGTGTGTGTGTGTGTGTGTGTGTGTGTGTGTGTGTACCTTTAAGCTGGCCTGATGTTCAGACTGCTGCTTTGCATTCTCCACTGTCAGTGAGCGCAGGCCTGAACTCAGCTGGGTGCATTGACTTTCCAGCTCGTTATTCAGGGCCTGGGTGTAAGAATTTAAACATGACTGGAGTTAGAGACATCAGTACAGTACATCAGTATTGCATTACACTTGAGCAGGGATGTGATCAAGGGGGTAACAAAAAAAAGCCATGGCCAACACAACCCTTTCTGTATTTATCTGGTATAGTTTTTTATTTGTTTTAAGTACAAACGACTTCATCAAAACAATTTTGGTACGTATGACTCTCCATAACTTTTCCAAGCCTGGCAACTTTCAACTTCCGTGACATTCTCAGACTGCGAGAAGCCTATAAGAATTTCGAGTGGATGTACACGGAAGTGATTGATGAGAAACCTGAAGACGACAGAAATATTCCTGACTGATGAACTAAGACTACTGACCTGGACTTTGTCAGCAGCAGCTCTCAGCTCCCTGATATCTTTCAGCAGTTTACCGTTCTCCATCTGCTGCTTGTGAAGGGCCAGGCGTACACTCTGAAACAAAACACACACACACACACACACACACACACACAATATTCACCAACAGAAACACATTCATATCCATGACAGATGAGAATCAAGATATTTTCATTCACTGATCTCTCGCTGTCTCTCACTTACTTTCAGTTCCGTTTTCAGTTTAGCCACAAGGGAGTCCTTTACCTCTGTGGAAAACAGTTGGAAAAAAGCAATTCAGCATCTAAATATATCTTAAAAGCGCAGGGAGATTATAAATGAGTAAACAAACTTTATTTGTATAGTACTGGCATACAATTACAAAGTGCTTCACACTTAAACGAACATAAAACAAAATACTCCCTAGGTGATCAGGAATTTTGAATAAAAAAACCTGACCTGACCTGTCTGTTCTCTGAGCTGCTGGCCGCGCTCCTCCAGCCTCCTGGTTTTGTCCTGCTCTTCCTGGAGTCTCTGCCGGCCAGTCTGGACCTCCGAACGCAAGACCTGGCAGTCCGACTGAACCAGCTGAGCCTGGAAAATCGGAAAACGGACAGAATGTCAGCCATCGTTCGTGCGGGTTTCATCTCCCTCTGAGCTTTCTTGAGACTTTACCTGTCTTCTTTCATTCTCCACCACTCTCTCCATCTCCTCCACCCGCTGGAGAAGCTCACTGTGGGATTTCAAGGCCTCAAAGGAGCGGGCAGACTCCTGGCTCATCTGCTCTTTCATCTGACCAATGGAAAGGCTTAGTTAAAATAATATGTCGTCATGTTGTATAGATTTAGTGTTGGAAAGCAGTCGGTCAGTCACCTCCATCAGTTTCTCACTCATCTGCACTTTGACAATCTTCAGCTCCTCAGCAGCCAAAGCCACATCCATCTGCAACCAGACACAAATGGATAATAATAATAATAACAATAAACATGAATATATCAATATAGCAAAACTTGTTTTTAGCTACAAATCAAATTTCCTGGGATTTTCTTTGATATGAATTGATATTAATATTAGTACCTTAGCAGCAGTAGCCGCCTCCAGTGCCTCCCCCAAGCTCTGCACCTCTCGGCGAGCCTCCTCTCTATCCCGGCAGGCCTGATGAAGCTGGTCCCTCAGCTTCATCACCTCCCTCCTGGAGGCCCGCTGGTCGTCCTCACTCTCCTGCTGCAGGGCTGCCAGCTGCTGCTTCAGACGAGCTGCGCCGGGCAAACACACAAATGCAAAACGACGAGATCAACAAACAGTACGACGTGTAGTTGGTTTCATCTCATTTTATCCTGTTTAGTTAACAGGCGTCCATATCAGCCATTATTACCTGTGTGAGAGGGATCCAGCTCTCTTTCAGTCTGCAGGCGGAAGGTGGTGAGCTTGAGCATCTGCAGCAGACTCTCCACATGACACACCCGGCTCACCAGAGAGTCACACTGTCGCCACAGCATGCCCTCGCCCCCAGCCTCCCTCCCCAAGGCCCGACGCATCTTCAGGGGACTTAAAGGCCGTTGGGTGGGGGGGGTCCCTGTTCTCCACGGGCTCCAGGAGTTGGTCTCTGGAAACTCCCAATGAGCCCATGTCTCGGATGAGAGCTTCGGCCTGCTCCTCGGCCACCAAGAGCCGCTGGTGCAGAAGGGACAGAGCCTCCGGGGCCGTGGCCCCCACACTGAAGGTGGGGATGGCCGAAGCGGGACATTGCTGGAAAGGGGGGGGTTGAGGGTTGGAGGGGGTTCAAAGTGCAACTGCCCACTGTCAGTGTAAAACTACTTGTGCCTGTTACTCTCAGTTGTTTCCTTGCTGATATTTAAAACGTCCTGGCAAATAGAAAACAAACAGAAAACAAAGTTGCTCAGTGAGATTAAACTAAAAGCAAAATGTTGTTTGTTAACCATTCTGTAAACAAATGCTGGCTGAATCACGAGGGGGCAACATCCATTCACAACAAAGCCCCGATACGGGCCGTTTTCTCGTATGGAGAGAACCGCACTAACTCACTAACTCACTAACTAATTCAAAATTCTGGCGATTCAATGTGGTCTTGCTTATCGGCAAACAGACATACCTGTTTGAACATGACTTCAGACGCTGTACACATTGTAAGGAGACACTCTTCAATTCGGCATACATATTATATACCAAGCAGTACATATTCCAGTAAAAGTTTAGGTTTTCGAACTGGCTCGCCTGTTGTTCCCACAGTCTTCTTGCACCAAAACAGCGAGCGAGCAGCATGAAAAAACTTCTAAAAGTTTATTTTAGTTTATTTAGTTTATTCAAGTATGTGCTGTTTGGTGTATCGGGTGAACGCCGAATTTACCACTAAATCCCAAAGATTCAGTAGAGGTCTTAAATCATGGTCTACGAGGTGCGTATGTTTGTAAGCAAGTACCAGATTTTTGAATGCTAATACTAGAGAGAACCTATCGGGGTAAATCACTGCAGTGTTTCTGGCACACAAGCGACACACAACAGCGAAACAAAAGAACGCAGCAGCAAACTGGAGGAAAACATCTTAGAAAAAGATAGCGCGTTGTGTTTGACAACCCAAACAAAAATGTGAAGAAAGTTAAAAGAACCAACAGATAGCTTGCTCCTCTTACCATCATGCCTGACCAGTCGTTGCTTCCTGCACCGTCTCCATGACGACGCGTCAAACCGCTTCCTTCTTTTCAAATCTTTTCTGTTGCCTTCACATACTGTCGGAAATGGGAAAGTCGACATTGTATATAAAGTCACTGAAAGGTGACGTTTAGGGAACAGAGAGTGTTCCCTAATTAATACAAATAAAATAATATACTTTATTTGAAAGGCAGCGTTTAAAAAGCAAAAAAGTAGCAGTTTACAGAGCATAAAAATACACAAATGAAAATGGGAGAAAGGGAGAGAAAGGAGACAAGGAAAATGAGAAAACATTAATAACACACTACATGAAAAAGAGATTAGCTAAAAATTGGTCATAAACAAATAAAACCACAGTCACAGGTTTTAAAAAGACTGAAGTTATTAGCTAGCCTAAGCTCCTTGGGCAGGTTGTTCTACAGTATTCTAATATAATTGACTGTATTGTCATTCTGTTAAATGATTAGTTGTCACACATGTTGTGCATACTCATGAGGCTAGAGTTTACGAAAATGTAGCAGAGGACTACATAAATATAATTATACTACAACATTTGGCTAATAAATGGATATAGCGCTTGAGTCCCAAAATATCATTATCATTTCCGCATTTGAATGTACCCTGATTTACGACTGTAGAACTCGGAAGTAGGAGCTTAAAAGCAGCACTTAAAGGCAGCATTTATAGGGAGCCCCTTTGGTGCTATTGTATTATCTACATATTGATTTAACACACATTAAAAGTTATGGTAGTTCACACACATGTTGCCAATATCCAGAACAAAGTATCCATGCTGGGGAAAAAAACATACATCAATGCTTTTCTGGAAATAGAATTGATTTTTGTTTATATTGGTCGCTGTTTGCTGTATGATGAGCACTGACTGGAGGTACTGCTACATGAAGAGAAGTAAATCTGGTGCACATTGTGATTATGAACCCTTCTCTATGACAGTACATCTACACCCTCTGCTCTACCTTTGACCTTTACCAACCCTTATCTGCTATTTTCCTTCTGCCCTGAAGTGGCATCACTTTTTCCTCTCCTCCTTTCAGTCCTCCATCCTAATTCCTGCCCCCTCCATCCATCCACTGTTGTAAGAACTTAATTAACCAATGAATCCATCCTCCTATACTGTCACCCCTATAACCTCTAGTTATTACCTGTAGCAGGGCCAAGATACTATAATCCTGGTAGTAGGAACTAAAGGAAATTGAAATTTTACTGGAAATGCCATCACTATTTTAGCACTTTAACACTAAAGTGACAGCACTGACATATGGTTTAATTAGGAAAATAGAAAAACAGCACTATACATTGAGTGCATACAGCTAGGCGTATGTAACAGAATTACAAGAAGACTTTAAAGGAAAGACAAATACGTATCGGTTTGAAAGCCTTTGTTTTGGAGCAGTGTAATATATTTTTATCTGTATAGTTACCTTTTCAAATATGGTTTTTAGTCATTAAAATCTAAAAAAAATATATTGATTATTTCTGCTTCTATTATGCCGCCACTCAAAGAAAACAAAACATTTTCCACCCAGCAAAACAAAATATAGTTGCAGCTATGTTGCTATTTCCAAATTGATGTAGGTTATAGTGGAACTCTAAAATAGCTCACCTATTACGCCGCCGTGTGGCCGATGCACACAATTACAAAACGCGATAAAACCAGTTCATTGATTTAACTTTCTGTTTCGGTGAACTGAAAGTCCAGTCGGAAACACCAGATTCGCCTTAATTTGTCGTCGGACCACCAAACAGGGATTGCTGCTGATGGACAACAAAGAAGCGACACGCGTCTGCGACCTATGGTGAGATAACTATCTTAGTTTATTAAAACCCTGATGGTTGCCGAACCCCATTCAAAAAATGTTGTTTTGCTTGGTGTCGTTAACTACATAGCCGGCAGGACATCACGAGATTGTTTTACCAGCCGGTATGAGCCACGTTTTAATTCGGCATAAAGCAGTTTATTATAATACAATTTAAATGTTTTTAAATTGATATTATTGTTTGATATTCCCACAATCTTGCTCCACCAAAATACACACGCCGTGGATAGCGGTAGTGCAGTGTCAGCAGATTGTAAAAGTTGAAAATGTATTGAAAGTCGTGCTTGGTGTATTTATATCTACGCCGAATTTACCAGCGGGCACCATCGACCCGTTAAAGGTCTTCAATCCTGTTCTACCGGCTATGTATATTGGCCGCACATCAGCGGCAATTTGCCATATTTCTGATTGGGTGTTCTGTCCGCGCAACGACAGGACGGCACCTACCGGGACTAGGATTTGACCTGAGCTAAAAGTCTAAAACAGTGAAATCGCATACGCATATATACTACGCATAATACGCTTATTTTTAATAGTGTAATTTGACACCGGTAAACGGTTGCTTATGTGAACAACAACACTTTCACTTTCATCGTGATTGATCAAGCTCTGCTGTTTTTCCCAGAAAAGAAAAGTTGTCGCCTCCATTTACACACGAAAATAATTATTGTATGCCACTTGGAAAAAAATGACCTATGATTTGAGGGAAATAATTTTTATTTAAACTGGATACATGGACTCTTAATTTTCCTCAGAATCAGTAGCTTTAAAGAGGGTAGGAGAGGGTTGGTGAGGTGGGGCAGGGAAAGGTTGCAAGGTCAAGGGGGCAGATACATAATAGTTTGATCCGTGCTATGGTATTTTATTTTGCTGAGTAGACAACTTTGTTTGTAGCCACACTTGGTTTCTGTGGATTATATGCAGTATGTATCAGTTTGCCGATATATCAGGCCGATATTGGCCTTTTATTTCAAATCGGCCAGTCAGTGCTGCCCACCTCCATGTTTTTCCTCAACAGCTTCAAGGGTGACAGTCTGTAAAACTTGCCTGGCTGGCTCACCCTGGCTTAAGGAGCTGCCAACCCAATTCAGCTATTTTATTAGTCTGTCTCTCAGTAGAGTTGTAGTGTCCCATGATGGTCTAAATGCTGTTTCAGAGGCTTTTTCACAATAACATTCTGTGGGAACCACTGAACCACATTTTGTTTTACTTTTCATCAAGAAAGTGGTCAGATTTAAAGAAACTAAATGGACTATGGAATATATCCCAGCATCAGTATGCAACGTTATGGTAAAAAAATGACCCTATTCCCTCTTTTAGCAACAAGGAGGTCGCTGAGGCCAACTTCGCTCTGCATGAAACCCACTGCCGCCGCTTTCTGTGTCTTTGTCCTGACTGCGATGAACCAGTTCCCAGAGAGCAACTGGACCAACACAAACTGGACCAGCACACACAGGTACACACACACACACACACACACACCATGTGTTGGTTTGTTCTCTTTGTTCTAGCTTTCTAACAGTGCCTCTATGGCAGGTGAGATGCTCCAAGTGTAAGCAGAAGGTGGAGCGCTGTCACCTGATGGATCATGAGGTAAGTCAAGTCCAGTGTTATGTGCTCTTTGCTTGGGTCTAGTGTAGTATGTAGCTTAACAGTGGAAGAGGTGAAGGTGATGTTGAGCTCTCCTCTTTCAGTTCTTACCCAACTCCCAACTTCTTGTAGCCATTTTTCCCCCTTTGCTTTGTTCTTTGTCCACTGGGAATGTAGCTGGTTGTTAGTCGCTACGATCAACCCTTCGTTCTCCTTTTCTCCCCCGTCACCTAGTGGTAAATGAAAAGGACCAAAACACAAACAGTTTCCAAAAGACCATGCAGTATATCCATTTTGGGAAAAAAAAAAAAAAAAAAAGATCATTGCCTGAACTTTATCATTTGAAATATAGAGGATCCAGTCCATAAAGATGCTCACTAGTGGATTTACCTTCCACTAGCTCCACTGATAAGGGTTTTATGAAGACTGACACTGATATTTTTGGATTGAAACTAGCGGATATTTTCTGCCAATATTAAATATTTGACCATTTTCATGCCAAAAAATACTCTGAAACATCATTTAGACCACAGGACACTAAAACCCTCCATTGAACCAATTTCAATTCAAGAGTTTAATTGTCACATACACACACGAGGTGTGTAGTGAAATGCAAAGTGGCAATGCTCAGCAGAAATGTGCAAAATAACAGGTTCACACTATTTACAATAAACAGTTTTTAAGAGCTCTATATAAAAAAACAACACAATATTTACAATAAGAGCACTTTATAAAAAAATATAGTAAAAAAAAAGGGAAAATTGTATGTATAATATAAATTATAAATTATAAATTATGTGTAGTCTATACCTAAGTGTGTGTGTGTGTGTGTGCATAAGAGGGGCAGTGTGTGTGTCTTGGTGGGGGCCCTGGTGAGGTCGGAGTTCACAGTCCTGATGGCCTGAGGAAAGAAACTACTACCCCATAATAATAATAAGAATAACAGGTGTGGTCGCTCTTTTTAAGTGGTATGGGGTCTGCATTATTGGAGTGGCAACTCTGTCTCTCTCCCAGTCAGATGAGTGTGAGGAGCGCATGCAGTGCTGTCAGTTCTGCCAGCTGGAGGTGCCATGGAGGGGGCTGGCCGAACACAGCAAGGCCTGCGGGAGTCGCACCGAGCGCTGCCAGGACTGCGACCGCTACGTCACCCTGAAGGACCAGCCGGAGCACGGCCGGACCTGCCCGGCTGCTAACCCCGGCTTGGCGTCTCTTCACACAGACAGCGGAGCACCTAGCGAGAGTGAGGACATACAGGCTCAGCAAAACCTTATTAAATAAAAGATTTTTTTTCCTCCTCTTAAATCTTTACCATGCATGTTTTTACTTCCCCAGGTCAGATATCGGTGATTTGTAGAGGATGTACGGCGTCCTTCCCAATTCAAGATATAGAGGAACATGAGGTATGTCCTTTTCTAAGCATTTCTCTCACTTTCCTTTTAACCCTGACACATATTACAAGGAGCATGGAAAAAAACAAACAGGAAAATGGTAATCTCCCATTAGAATGAATGGGAGTTGCATGTCCATGAAATCCAGAAAGACCCTTAAAACTACATTTCTGACGTAAAAACTAGTCTCAGGTTAAGTTTTTTTTTAAAAACAGGAATGAAATATCTTTACAGGCAGCCCATTCATACCCAGCAAACATTTTGATGTTCAATAGATGTTGATATGATGGCCCGCATCAATGTTGAAAACCTGTGTAAATGTAGCGGCACAATAAAAGTTGAGAATCGCAGTCCTCCATATCTGCTGCCTGCATCATTTTATGAAATCGGGAGCTAAATATCTGTCTGATATCAGTTCAAAACAGTTAAAAGTTGTTTTAATATAAACTTTTACCATGTCATAATATCATATTGTGAAAATGTTTTGCTTGTTGCTGGGTATTGTTTCACTTAAGCCCAAATCCACTCTACAGTACAGACACTTACGAAAATAACTCAAGTGACTCTCTACATCCCGACAACTAGATGGAGTGTGTTCCCACATCCCGGTTGGACTTGAAAGAGGCCAAGAAAGAGAAGGAAGAGGAGAAAGAAGAGGAGAAAGAAGAGGAGGAGGAGGAGGAGGAGGAGGAGGAGGAGGCTGATCTGTACAGGGAGGAGGTGGCTGATCTGTACAGGGAGGAGGTCAGTTCTCAGCTAAGCAGCTCCTTGAAGGCAGCCTCCCTGTCGGACCGGGCCAGCAGGGGGCCTTGGGGTGGCAAAGGAGACCCACACCAGATCAGTACCTGCCCCCACTGTCATCTGGCCCTGCCCCTCATCACACTGCGTTGGCATGAGGTACCCCTCCTTCCCCTTTCCAAAGTTGGCTGCTGGAAATGATCTTACATTATATTAGATTATATTAAAGCTGCACTAGGCAAGATTCTTATCAGCTCTGGTGTCATGTATGGACACTTCTTTACGTACAGGAAGTGACTTTGGTATAAAGTGATCACCAGTTGGCGGGGTTGGTAAACATGAGCGTGCTGTGTGCAGTTTACTGATGTCGTTTTCCATCATTTCTGGGTATTGGAAGTTCACATTTTTCAAACAAGTACCTCTCTCTGCCATTTGGGGTCGCCAGCGCGCAGCTTTAAATAATCATTAGTTCTAAGCAAGTAATGCATGAAATAATACATTTTGTGAGAAACATTTCCGTACAGATAACGTCCAAGCAATGCATGCAAACTTTATTAATGCCCAGATGCAGAGAAGCTTTAGTAAGAGGTCTTTGTTTTTTTCTATTCTCTGTCTGCCTTCAGGTTAAGTGCCAAATCCACATCCACATGAAATGAAGAAGAAATCTGCTGATACTGGATAAGATGCCACAGAGATCGTAGCTGAAATTAGAACGAACAAGCAATGGAAGATGAGCATGTAGGCTGTTAGATTTCTAAATTTAATTACACGGTTTACACTAGAAATGTAATAGAATTGAGATATAAAATTGTTAGACATGGTGTTTGAAGAAAGCGAATAAGGTTCAGATGCAATACTATCATTGATGACCTGAAGTATCTACGTAAACTTCACAGTCATGACTATTCTGTAATATATTTTTCTGTTACTCTTACCACAAATAAGATAAAAGCTACTATTTCTACTACCAATTCCACTGTTCGAACTGGTGAGGTTCAAATGTGCTCAGTCAGAAACATCGCACTGAGTCATTTTCATGTTTTGTTATTGTGTACTTTCATAATAGTTAATATTGAATGTACATGCCAAATACTGTAACGTTCAGTGGCAAATACAACAGACTGTTCCAGGGTGACCTCATAATGGAGTCATGATTCTTTCTCACGTCATGAAAAGTTCTTGAATTTTTGTCATTTTGTATGAAGTCCATTTTCTGGTAATAGGGAGGCAGACAGACAACAACCACTCACAAACTCTGCAACTTTTACACCGTCTAAATCTCCAAACTTGGAAAAACAACCGAATAGGACATTTCCCCTTGAGCTTGGGGTTTGTAGACTGAAATGGATCGTCCACTCGTCCCCGAAGACCCTAAAGAGAAGTTGTCAGATGAGGAAGATGAAGAGCAGGTGGAGGATGAGAAGGAGATAGTTGAAGATGGTGAGTGGCTGGAGGTGGTAGAGGAGACAGAAGATGGGGGTATGGTGGAGGACTGGGGTTGGGCGCACCTCCCTGATGTCTGTCTTCGCCAGGCCTTCAGGTGGCTGAAGGATCGCGACCGCGTCCGTGCTGCGCTAGTCTGCTGCCACTGGCACCGCGTGATGCACTCGCCGAGCCTGTGGCGCTGTCGCACCTTCACCTTTTTCGGACGCATGTTCCCCACACGCCGTCCTGAGCAAGAGACCGGCCGTTTGCTACGCCCGCACATACGGCCGCTACCTCGAGGACCTCGAGGTGAGCTTCTGGCAGTCCTTCAACTCCCTGGTGGCGCGGCGCTTTCAGAAGACTATGAGGGCGTTCCTGACCTCTCTGCGGATGGCTGGCGCCCGACTGCGCTGTCTAACCATCAGCCACTTGGAGCTGGACCGGTCCACTTGGTGCCGGAGTGTCCGCAACGCCCTGGTACGCAGCTTGATCTTCTTTCTGCGCAGAGAATGCTCTCACCTGAACTACCTCAGTCTGCGGATGGCTCGGCTGGACCTGTTCCAAGGCCTGGAGGTGCTGGAGGCTGTGGCTGCCACCCAGCAACATCTCCACCTGGTTCACAAGCCAGGGATCACCAGCCTCAACCTGGAGGACTTCTTCTCCCAGATGGTCAATGTATACAGCTGCAACGTCTTCCCACAGGTCATCAGCAGGTAATAAGAACGAGTGTTGGATATCACTAGAAGGCTTAAAGTGAAGGTCAACAAGCCATCAGTTTAAGACAAGTCGACTGATATTTCAACTGTAAAATTCAAAACAGCAATCGACTGACTCGTCTTGGCCTTTCTAGAGAGTTACTGTATCCATCCTCGTACACACTTGCACTTGAAAATATTTCGAGGACCGTTTCAGTTCCTTGAACTCATCAACACCATACTTCCATGGGTTGTTTACTTTCAATTTACTTTGGACCACAGAGAAACCAGGAAGCAAAACCAGGTAAAAAGCATTGAAGGGTTTTAGCTGAAGGGGTATACAGGGAATAGTTTTCTGAAACAACTTCCCTATCATGTAGGCTCTGCACCAAAACAACTCCAAACTTGTCTCTGACACAATTAAGTTAGTATAGTCAAGTAAGCAAAACTCTCCATCACATTGCGTAGGAAATGTGAAGTTTTCAATTTGATAAGTAGTGACATTGATTTGATAAGCACTTTGACTACATTGCTGTAGTTGCATCATCAATAGCAACACTGACCGCTCTATTTGTTTTGTAATGTTTCAAGTAGTTTTCCCATGTTGTGAAAGAGTACACTCATCGGAAAGTCGGGAAACCGCAACACTTTTCCAAAGCAAAACCTTTAAAAATGTGCACATGTGACTGAAGCTGAAGAGTTATGGTTACACATCCACAATTGGTCAGCCCAATAACATTTTTTGCTTATTATGAAGTTCATCATGCTTATGATTAGTTGTGATTTGAATTCCAATAAAACCACATTCATTTTTTCAGTTAACTGCCCCTTTAATAGATGAACAGAGATGTAGGTCTGCACTCTCCAATTGTCTTCTCTACTTGTCATCTGATGTTCAAATCTCGCCTCCAGCTATCAGTGTTGTGCTCTTTCTGCCATTGTGCCCTTGAGCAAACCACATACTACAAACTTGCATTTGCATTGTAGGATCTATCCGGTTGTTATTCTATGAATCTATTCTACTGTTATTCGATCCTCTACTCCGTCAGGTTCAAAGGCCTAACCAGCCTCACCCTCAACTACAGCTGCGTGTCAGCTGAGCTGCTGGCTGTGCTGGCTGCTAGCTGCCGTAGTGGAAGTGGCGGCGGCTTGCTGCGAAGCCTCACTTTGCACTGCCACGTCCACGAACCTCACGAACAAGTCATCGGGGGGGAAAGGTGGGCCTACTTGGCCCAGCAATGCCCACACCTGAGTGTGTACATGACGGTGGAGAGGATCCTGGGTGTGGAGCGTCTCAGCTGCATTCTACAGAAGCAGATCCCTCTGAGGGCCGTCAGTTTAACCAGCTATTATTTCAGCCAGGAAGACTGGAGCGCCAAGCCTGCACTGACGTTGCTGCTGCCACACTACAGCCACTGTCTGCAGGTAAGGGTAGGTTAGGGAGGGCTGAGGGCAGAGTGTGTGTGTTGTCTGTGGTGCCATGAAGAACCATCCACCCATACCACTCTGTATGCGCCTAGCTGAATGCGCTTCACTCCAGTGTACAGTGGCTGACAACGTTCTCATCACAGAGGCTGACTCTGGATCTGAACAACAGGCATGAGTCGTTGGACGAGGAGCTGCTGGAGCTGGTACTGGCCTGCTCCGAACTCAGCTTCCTTAACGTCTGGGCCTTCCTACAGGTCAGCTTCCTGGACCACTTGCTGCAGAAACGCTTGGCCAAGGAGTCTGGCCTCAGGACCATCAAGGTAAGGGAGAGAAGAAGGAGGTGTGTGGATGCCGTGTGTCTATTCAGTCACATTAAAGCTGCACTAAGTACAATTATACCATCTCTGTGTCTTCCCACGCTGCCCCCCTGTAGGTCCATATCTACACCAACAAGTGCGACACTCAGGAGGAGGACGATGAACTGGCAGAGGTCTATTACCGCTACAGACAGCTCATCAACACCGAGCTCTACTATCTTGCCGTCAACTGCCCCGTGCTCTGAAACGGCGACCGACGCAGGGCAGGGGAGGATTTTGCAGGCAATACCTTCTCGTTTTCAGGGAACGCTTGCATGCAAATTCGTACTTGTATACGCACAAAGACAAAAACCATTAAACGTCATTACAGCAAAACAAAGCAAGCGCTCTCGCCTTCTTTTTACACGACACACAGTGTGTGGTGGCTAGCCGATTCAGGTGGATGATAGCATTACTAACATCGAACAGTTGTAATAATGCTAGTCAAAAGAAAAGATCTAATCCTTAGTATAAACTAAACAACAGTCATATAGGAAACCCTGTGTATGCCATGTGAAAAAAAATAGATCTCTCAACGTTTTTGGACTGATTTTATGTAATTAAATGGGGGGGGGTCCATGGAAATGTATTTCTCTCCCGTTGCTGTCCAGTTAGAATCTGTGTATGCCAATGGGCTCTCTGAGCTGGGTGCAGACGACCTCGTCAATGTAGAGAGAGTTGGCCTTGATCTCGATGTTTTCCTGCAGCTCCAGCTGGCAGCGAATCAGATTCCTCTGGTCCACCTCTGACTGGACCGCTGCCTCCCGCATTCTGAGGGTAGAGAGACAAATGCGGAGACGTCATGGATGGGTATATCGAGGCGACTGGTTGCCCCGTCGCCCCGTCGCTCAGAGGTCCCTGCGGCCGATCTACACGGTCACGGCTCTTCTGTCCTGGCCCCGCAGTGGTGGAATGAACTCCCCACTGATGTCAGGACAGCAGAGTCGCTGCCCATCTTTCGCCGCAGGCTGAAAACCCACCTCTTCAGGAAACACTACCCTGACCCTTCCTCTTAGCCTTGCCTATTTGTCGTCAATTATGTGTCTGAGCTCTTGTTTATTGGCTCTTGTTTATTTGATACACTTATTTGTCTTAGCTCTTGTTTATTTGATTCTCTTATTTGTCTCATTTGTTTAAGATAAAGTAAGTTGCTAACTTATTGCACTCTTACCTTAACACTAGTTATGCTCTTAGTTGCTTGTTTAGGAAGGAAATGCACTTACGATTTCTGGTGACTAGTAGTTTTCTTGCCTACCTATGTTGAATGCACTTATTGTAAGTCGCTTTGGATAAAAGCGTCTGCTAAATGACTGTAATGTAATGTAATGTAATGTATCTCCTAGATATCATCTTATAATAGATTAGCAGGAAGAAAGCTCTCTGCAACATTTCTGAGGATACAATTCTTTTCAAAAATCCATCCTGACGATCAACAGTGGAGGTCAACACTACGGTAGGTGGACCCTTAAACTGAATATCTTTGATAAGGTGAATCGTTTTCAGTAATGCATGTATATAAGCTCTAAATTCACATATTTGTTTTCTATATATTCTCTGATCTTCATGTTCGTTTCCATTTGAATAGCACATTAAATTGAACGAGTTTTCATTCATGTTTTTTCTACTACTGTTATAATGCTGTATTTTTTCATACTTTTCAGTCATTAATTTTCAGTCAGTTTCTTTGCTGTAACAACCCGGTTTCTCCCACAGGGATCATTAACCTTTCATCTTAGATGAATTTGCCTGACTTGTCCCTTTCACATCACATCAGAGTACGCTGTCCTTACTTGTTGATGCGAGCGGTGAGTTGCTGGACCTCGGAGAGGAGGTAGGATTGGGCTTGGTCGTGGCACTGCTCTATGGCAGGCCTCTGGCCACGGGCAGACAGCCTGGCCTCGGCCACCCTCAGAGGAATCTCTTTCTCGGCGATGGCCACTTGGAGAGCCTCCATGTTCCTCTGCTGGCTGCCAACCTCCAACAAAGTCTGGCGGGGAGGGAGATGTCAAGTTCATGAGCTCATATTGTACCTAATAAAGCCTCAAACGTATCTACATCCACTTAGATACAAGAGTCATGACATCTTAATGGATGAGGATAAAATCTCCCAACATTATAATAATCACTTTTTTTTCCATGTGCTCTCCTCTATCACAGATTCATGGAAAATTCATTACCCTCCTAAATCAGTGATCACATGATTCAGTTTGTGTGTGGTTGCCTAGAAACAAGGGGTGGCTCATTTTACCCACGGCCTCAAATTACCCCACTCTTCCTATCATCTTTTAAACCTTTTTACTATTATTTTTACCCTCTATTCCTATCCTTTAGTGTTTTAAAAAGTGCTCTACAAATAGTTTATTATTATTATTATTATTATTATTATTATTATTATTATTATTATTATTATTATGAGTGCCAGAAGGTTTAGACAATCACAGGAAAGTATTTGAAGGAATTCTAGCATACTTTTCTGTGACTGGCAAGTTACCTGACGCTCCAACAAGCCCATGGAACTCCATAAAACTTATGACAAGACTTAACAAGCCTTTATCAGAACATCACTTACCTGACACTATTTTAATTGTCCTGATGTATTGATGTCTCAATACTAAAATCTAGGGTCAATCATCATGAGTATACAGATATAACCGTTGAAGATGTCCCACTCTTTTTACATCGTTTCTGACCTGCTGCTGCATTGCTGCTCTGCCCACACTGCTAAACTCCTGCAGTACTGTATGTAAAGAAATGTATGATCGATGCAGGATGTGGTGCCTTCTACAATGGATATGTGGAACAAATATGGACTTAAACAACTTTCTGACTGAGTTCCTCTTCACGTCTTGCTCTCCTCTCTGTACCAAATATGCACCAGACAGTCATCTAACCTACCTTGGCCAGTTGATCCTCCATATGTGCCTTGGTAGTTTTGATCTCGTGGACGTTGCGTTGAAAAGCCAATGTCGTGGCCTGGACCTGCATCTGCATGTCTGCAGCCGTCTGCTCCAGGAGAGACTCCACCAGGGCTCGGAGCGCCAGAGAGTTGGTCTTCTCCTGCTCGGCCTTGGCCATGTTGAGGTCCGAGAAGCTCTCCCACTCCTCTGGGCTTACTGCCATGCTGAGGGGAGAGAGGGAGAGGACAGGAGGCCCTGAGACTTATATCTGAGAGAAACATAGAATTATCCCATAATTGTCCCCATACCCCTTGATAAGAGATAAGTTATACCTGACCTAAAAAAAATAAATACACTTCATCATAAAACAACTATATAGATAAAGATTATTCTTCATAACAACAAATGTCAGAATATGTGAGATTATGAGGGTCAAAAACCACAGAAAATACGTAGTCTATCAGGACAGTACAACAATATTTTCCCCTACTTTTCCAAACCTTTTGTCTAATTTTCAAACTTATCAATTTCTCCTGCTCGGCCTTGGCCATGTTGAGGTCCGAAATTCTTTCCAATACCAAATTCTTTCCCCATACATTCCCAGACTTTGCAGACCAAAAGGAGAGAATCCCACTTCATCTTGCATAAAGTTCATGACTGACCCCTTCTGGACAAAGGCAATGGAATTTAAAAACGTGCGGAATCAAAGGTTGTATATAATTCTCCCGTCTTCACTGAGGAAACATTTAGTAGTTCACCTTGGCAGAGTGGTCTTGGTGTCCTTCTTGGGTGTCTGCTGGTGGTTTAAGGAATGGTTGGTCATCAAGGCACAGGAGTCGTCGATGCACTGAGCCTCAAACTTGTCCTTCAGATCTTTCTCTAGGTGGTACTTGGCCGATCGGCTCAGGCTGGCACACATACACATAAACAGTCGGTGTCAGAGGGTCCGTTGAAATGTTGAAAACTACTACAGTACATATTGTATTATTCAGAGAATGATTTCCACAGTGACAGATTAAAGATTTAGGAACTTTCTCTCATTCTTCATCACAGAAGAGTTCAGGCTCACAGTTTGCAAACTGCAATGCTTACCTTGATTTTGCTGGTTACTATATCCAAAATGTACGTGAGAAAAGTCTGATTCAATGGGTTTTCATTTCAGGTCTCAAGGCAATAAAAACTAGTGTGTAGACATATGATGTCCACTGTATATCACATAGTTACATCACGCCCGGTCCCCTCCCCTACCGTATCTGTTCCGTCATCTGCTCTAGTGTGCGCTGCAGCAGCGACGCCACTCCCTCAATAACCTCCCTCTCCTTTAGCAGCTCTCTGTCCACCTCATCGTGCACCCGGTCACCTGGCGACCGTTTCATTCTGCACAGAAAAAGACAGAGATAGAGTGTTAGTCATCTCCCAAATATTCTAATCAACACTGTTTCTCCTCAATCTCCACCCCTTACTCTCCCCCTAACCCTTCATCCGTTATGCCTTCATCCCCCTCTCCTCCAGACAAAGCAGGGTGACTCTCACTAGCTTTGACTCCTCAAGGCTCACTGCACACCTAGCAGCTCCTCCTGAACTCATGGATCGTGGAGAATTCTTACTGCGCACAATGTGTCTTACCCCTAAATCTGGCTGTGCAGGACAATCTTGTCCAATCCTGCTTTTCTTTCCTTCTGACCCTGCCATCCCAACCTCCCACCTTTGCCCTTCTATCCCCTGCCCCAGCTCCTACTTTTCCTTTTATGTCTCCTGTATTTAAACCGGGTTGTCTCATTGAGATCGAGATCAAACAGTCAGCAATATTCTAAAACACAAAAAAAGAAAACGTTACAGAAATACATAACTGAAAATGTGTTTAATCAGTGGTTCCCAATACAGTCCTCAAGTACCCCTTGTCCTGCAGGTTGTAGGCCCAGCCCAGGTACTTGAGGACTGGGTTGGTGTAAATCATTGAAAGGGACAAGAAATTCTAATATCAAGTTGCTTGTCTTGCCAAGTTTAGAATAAAAATAAAGTAATAAAGCAGAGCTGTATAGATAAATACGATGCAGTACATTTCCCTTCTCGTTGTTAAAGAAGACCCTCCTTTCCCCACCCTCACCTCTCCTCCAGACAGAGTATGGTGACACTCAGAGGCTCTGCGCAGGCCTCCAGGGCCTTCTCCACTCGACTCCTAAATGTTATGAGGACGTCGATCTCCACAATGAGCTCCTCCAGCTTCCGCTCCAGTTCCTTCCTCAGGAACTGGATGTCTTGGATCCGCTGATCTGAACAGCATGAAGAAATACCACTGAAATCTACTTTTGTATTTACAGTTTTTTCACACAATAATAAACTTCCTGCACTGAACAGTAAAGCAGAGGACAATGTCGGACTAGTTGGGTCAGTGCAATTTGCAATCTGATAAGCAGATTGGAGTTTTGGTTCTCCAAACATTTCTCAAAGGCAGAACTGCTCTCCAGACAGAAATAATCTCATTGGTTGAGTTAAACCTCAGTGGGCGGAGCAGCCATGTCACTTTACAACATAACTCTAATCTTCAAATAGAGCAAGTAGACTATGTTTTTCCTACCTTTATCAGGAAGAATAATTTCTTACCCAGCCTCTTGTTGGCATGTTGCTGCATGCGTTTGGACGCCTTGTCACTTTCCAATATCAACCTCCTGCTATCTGCTGTGAGCTGCTCGGAGTGGCTCCGCGTCATCTCAATATTCGTCAGGTTAGCCCCACCGGCCTGCCGAGGACGGCCAGCCAGGAGAGACATTGTCTTCCGGTGCTGGTCAGACACTCACTAAGTCTGAAGGTAGCAAGGAAGAAGGAGATAGATGGATGGGAAAGGAGCACACAGCAGTGAGCTAGCTAGCGCCTCGGCCATATCTACAGAAAGCTATGGTTAGTCAAGTCTAAAGACTACAAACAGTTACCTCTCGCTGCCACTTGTGGCCACCAACAACTAAATGACATAGTTACATAGGGCAGCTTTAAGCATGGTGGTGCAGCATATGGTGGGTAGAGGGGGAAATGAAACCTTTTTAAACCTTATTTGACTTGTTTTTTGTTGATGGTTTTTAATTTTACAGATGTGTTAGGTCATACATAAGTTATTGCGTATGCAATCACAAATAAACCATAATGTCCAATATTTTCCATTTATGAACAGAAAAAAACTGCAACACATCATGCTAATTCATTGAATGTTTTCAGTCTTTTACCCTCTATAGTGTTTTACATGCTTTGACAGTGTAAGTTTTAACATTATATATATATATATATATCGGTTAATTTCAACTACTTGATTTTCAAAACAAATGAAAAGGCAAACCGTTTCAGAGTATCCTCAACAGTCCTATCGTTAGCACCAACAGAGAACAGTTGCTTCTCACTAGTCGGCTATCGCTAGCCAACCGGCTAACAGCATTCATAAGGGGTAAAAAAAACAAAAAAACAACCACCACCACCTAGAGACAGAAATGAACATTATTCTACCTGAAATCGTCTGTGTTGGCTCTGGTGTTAAGGGAACGTTGTCCCAGTGTCTTCTCTTCACTTTGCTCCACAAAACTGCTGGGATGTAAACAAATGGTTGCTATGGCAACAGTAGTTACGCGAGACAACCGTGTTACTGGGCGTGTCATCCCTAGACACTTTCATTACTTGACAGAAAGTAGAGACTAGATATGTTTTTCCTTTAAAGGCTGACACCGATAGCAAATATTTTATCTCTTTAAATTTGACAATTTTCATGCCAAAAAATCCAAAACCACTACAAGGATTCAGTGTTTCCCCCGGCAGGGTGGAAAAACATAAAACATAATTTACACCATGAGACCAGTAAGGCTCCGCCGATACAATAATAATAAACATATTCATGCATACCTACGTGGAATTGTGTGGATACACTGACACACTTCATTGAAAGCCAGTATGATAATAAACATTTCATTAATACATATTAATAATACACACAAATTCATATTGGAGTCAATTCAAGTTCAGGGCTTCCCATAGACAACCAGTGTAGTATTGATCAATTCTACATTGACATTGACTGGCCAATAGATCAGTGAACTGATACATCGGTCTAATCCTAATAGAAATTGTTCTTCATCTCCTAAAATGGAATAGGTTACAAAGCAAAAAAGGAAAGACACAAAGAATACAGTGAGAATTATTTAATATTTGCTTTTGCAAAGCTGTAAAATTTGTTGTGTTTTTGTTACAGTACATTACATCATTTCAAACCCATTGCTACTTGAGAAAATAGATCACCCTTGACTTTTATTAAAAAATATAAAGTGACATAAATTGGCTAATCTTAACACAATGTACAAGCGATTCCAGCAAGCCAATAATAATGACATTCATTTCATCAGATCTTAATATAGCTGAGGTTTCGTCGCCATGAGTATCAGTTCATGTTATATGATAAATAGATGAATATCGATGATACATATTGTATCAAAACTGAGCAGCATAATGCACAAAATGCAAAGCGACAATCACTTCAAAAAGGCACTTGCTGAATCCAACTTTTGTTTTTGCTAAAAATACATTTATATTCTTTCTCAATAGACACTAATAATACGACAAGTAATCAGATAAACATCACTCAAGTCAAACCTGTAAATAACTTACTCTATATCCAATAACAATAACAGTGAAATATACTTCTTTATCTTCTCCATTTTGCTGGGAGACCACAAATAGTAATGAAATGGAATGACATTGCACTTAAAAAAACTCCAAAATGCCGTTGGGTTACTAATGGAGACTACAAGCTGAAAAACCAACATGAATTAAGTAAAAAGCAAAAGTAAACATTAGTAAGAGAAGATGTCGGAGACCATCCTGGACAACTGAACTAAATTTTCACTTATCTTCCTATAGGAGCGCAGTTACAGTAGGATTTACCATTACACAAGGACTCCCAAGGACGTCCTAAAACGAAGGTAAAATTACAGTACAATTAAAATAGGATTTTCTTACATTTTCTTACATATTTTGACAAAATAAGATATTTTCTTTGACTTTTGGGACCCAATGACATTCAGAGTTCGACAACGACACAAATCTTTCATGGTAAACGTGTGAGAATACATTGTTATAAAAGACGACCAGTGGAAGCAAACAAAAAAACAACTGTTTTTTTTTTAAAAACAGATTCAAATCTGTTGCCAGGAAGGGAGTTAAAAAACATTTCAGGGTCGCATGCAGAGTTAGCAGGGTAAAGAAGTCCTATAAAGGTGATAGGACAATGTGTGTGTGTGTCTGGTGGCTTCTTTTTTTTTAATTAACAAAAGCTCCAGCTTCAGTACTGTGGTTCCCAGGACAGTACACAGATAAAGCCTAGTTCAGAACTTAAAATGCAGGCCTCACATCATCTCCTGTTTTTTTAGGTAGTTTTCAAGACCTTCCACCAACAATGACAAATTCTTATTTTCAGATTCAGCCTTCAAGACAGAGCAAAATAAAACTTTGATCATTATTATATTATTTAGAAGCATTTCTTACCAACATATGAAAGTTCGGCTTACTTTGACAGGGCGTGTCCATTTCAACATGGATATTGATGTAAACAAGTCTGACAAGAGGAAATGACTTGTTTTGCTACAAACATTGACCTGTGAATTCAAATGATGCTGCATAATGTTATTTTAATGACATAAACTGATAGATATTCCTGCATCTCACATGAAGGGTGAAACCATAGCTAGATGTCTCCACTTTGGCTATGGACGCCTGCAAAAATACTGTTTAGGTTGTCCCAATTTACTGTTAGTGATTGTTTAGTGTATTCATGTGATTTAGTCAGCAATTTGTTTAGTATGACTTTTCGGGGCATTTCAATAAATGAAAAGCAAAACTAACCATCATTAAAGGCATTCAGAGTTATGGCAAAAAGCCAACAAAAATCAGCTTCATGAACTGCGTGATTTCCCTTTTCCTGTCTGTAGCCTGGCTGCATTCAAACTTCAAGCAAATCACAACTGTTGGGGGAGTTTTCACCTCCCCAGACAAACCAAACTAAACACTCCAGGGTTTCTATTCAGTTGGTGTGAACTAAGTTTTAAATCTTTAACATATATATATATGAATGAAGGTAGCGCTCCCTTCAAATCAGTCGACCTATTTCACACTGATCACACAAACTTGCATGTACAAATCCTATAACATACCTCATATCCCATTTAACGGAGAAGTCTAACCTGTTCCTCCAAAAGCTATCTAAAATCTATTCTACTCAACGCATCCCGCCATCCCAATCTCTTCCAGCTCTAGTCACTATCGTACAGTGGGTCTTTCTATTTCTATTCCCTAAACCTACCACTCACCTTCTCAGTCAATGAAGGACTAGCAAAAACAAAATTGTGTACAGTTTACTTAAAACTATGCTTCATCTGTGTACAGAGAACCTGAACCAAGAGATCATTGGAGGAAAAAAGTGTACTGGCCTCATAGGTTTGAATAACCCATAGCTACACTAACCAGTGGCATTGGAGCAGTGAGATCAGTAGATAACCACATGAACGCACAGCATTACCTAATCTGCTCCTTCAGTGGCAGGTTAGGTAATGCTATAGTTATTACAGGCCTCGTCGTGGTCCAGGAGATGCGGGCCCAAACAGATCCATCTCTTTTCATACTACATCTTTTGATAGATCGATCCCAGAGGTCTTAACTGGCTGCAGCCTTGTCGAGTTCATTGATGTTCTCAGGCACCAAACCCTCCTCAATGGCTACCTTGGACTCGTGGACCTAAAAAGAGAGATGGTTTACTTGACTGGGAATCTGTTTCAAGTTGTGCTCCGAAAACCCTTCACGCAGAGCCAAGAGATCCACCGAATTCGACAGGTAATCCACTCACCTTGAATGGCTCACTGATCCCAATAATGCACTGCAGTGTACTGCTGAAGTAACACAGCACACATTCTCCTCCCAGCACGGGGATCTCCTCCTTACTTACATAAACCTACAGGAAGAAAGAGAAACATTGATCTCCATTGTGGGGGTTTTCTAATAGGTTTTGTCCAGAAGCACTTGAGTAATTCTGCTTTCAGACTGCTAGCAACCACATTGCCGTGCTACTCTGTGACGGTCGATTTAATTTTTCAGCACTAATTGGGACATATAACAACGCTAGTGCACCATTGGTTGCCGATGGGGTGATGTAGCCCAAGTTATACCATGGCAATTTCACCTGAACAAGCAACTGTTGTCAACATCGACCAGTGTTTCTGCAGTCAAAGAAAACAAATGAATTTCTGGCTACTGGTTTCTCAAGTTGCTTACAGTCTGAACACATGGCAAGACTGCTTGTTCAACTAGCAGTCACAGACACAGACACACACACACACACACACACAAGTTGTTACCTGTACGACCTCTTCATTCAAGGACACTTCGTCGTCTTTGACCCAGGTGTAGGTGATGTAGTCGGATACACTGGTGAAGCCAACCTTATAGAGTCCAATCCAGTCCCATGCACTGGAGGTGATCTGCTGCAGAGGCCTGTAGACAACCATGGCGTCGATGTCAGCACTCCAGTCACCCTCTGCCTCAAGACGCACCAAAGGAGTGTCGTACATCTTCCTCAACTGGAGGAAGGGGAAAGAGAGAGAGAGAGAGACTTGATGAAAGAAGGGATGAACCAAGCGACCGATAAGGGTTTTGTAGTTTGGTAACAATGCAGATACATTTGGGTTAAAGCTGCCAATAGCTGAAACTGTGCTGATATTATGATTTACTGTGTATTCACCACCTTTAAATTTGACAATCTCACCTCAAGGGTGAAGGTGCCTATGACAGGCTTGTGGTCACTGATGCTGTACTCCATGCTGCTGGTGTACGAGTCCTGCCTGATCTTCAGAGGGTACTCTTCATCCTCTTCCTGTTGCTTGTCATTCTTCTCAGCCGATCCGAGGTCCTCATCTTCATCCGACTCTTCACGGGGCAGGGCTTTGGGCCTGAGCCGCCACAGGATCCTGTCTGTCCAGGCCGGTTTACGCTTCTTACCGCTGGACAGATGGACAGAGGCGATGGAAGGATGCATGGCAGGGGAAAAAGAAAGTGGTTAAGATGGATTCAAGAATGAGAAGAAAACAGGGACAGGACGAAGAATATATGCTTGCCACGATACCGTGATTTGCCCCTAAAATATCAAGCCAGGCCAGGTATCAAGGCACCAGGTAGCAGCATGTCACCGCACAAAAGAATGGTGAAAACTACTTTCAGTTTGGAGTCAGTCCCAGGTACAGAAGCAGGCTAACTGCACAAACTGAAAGCTAGCCAACCAACTATTTTGCACATTTTTATTGTCATCAGACAAAATCTTTTTAGATATTAATACTGTCATGGATGCAAAGGGAGCTCAGACTCAAAAATGGAAGGAAGAACTTCCCACACTGAAATGTCTTCATGCAAAGCTTCGATTTGATTCTACATCGGACCAATAAAGTGACATGCTAAAGTGAAAAAGGTTTAGGTTTTTTCTTCCACTTGTGAGTGCAAGCACAACTTCCATCTAGTCTTCACTGGATATTGGGCCTACATAACCTTGTTTTACATATCCAGCAGATTCACTTTGTACTATTTAGATACCAAAACAAGTTGCTATCTTGTACCTTGAAATGTAATACTTGAGATACTTTTAGTACGACATACCCAGCCAGTACTCATGTTTGGACCCAAAATGTGCATGTTTTGAGCCGCCTTGAGCTTTTACTGTTTCTCAAGTTATCAAGACGTCTTGCATTGACGTTTAAAGTGAGATTTAGATGTGTGAGGATGTCTTGAGACAAGTACTGAAATGTCTTAAGATGTCTTTGCTATTGTTTTAAGGCACCAGACAGCTGAAGATACGGTAGATGGGTATGTACGATGCTTCCTGATCTTTGGTGTCACAGGAAATGATACCACTGAAATATTGTGTAAACCTACAACAGTGACACTGAGTTTTGAGAAACAATAGCGTACTGTAGCATGTCGAAAGAGACAGACAGGAATGGAGAGAGAAAGAGAAGTGTAGGTGGCCTAATGTAGGGAACGGTGCCAGCATGGCTCCAAAACATTTCAGGCCGACTCTCCGGAGAAAGCGGGGTTTCTCTCACTAACTCAGTCAGCTTATCCCTGATGGTCGGAAACAATCTTCCACACTCCTACATCTCCTCTTTCATGCCTCTTTAATTGGCTTGTCTTTCAGCCATCTCATCAATCTCTCGTCCCTCGTTAGTCCAAACCTGTTAAATTCCTTCCTCTGCTGCCGTCGTGACTCATGCAGCAGACGATCCTTTCATTTGTTTTATGTGAAAGCTTCACAGGGGGATTAGTGTTTACGACGGATTGGCCGATGTGTTTCTGAAGGCAGATGCTGACATTTTGGGAATGAAGCAGCGAATACCTTTGTGCTGATATTCAATATGTTTAAACTTGACAACTTTCATCATATCGGAGGTGAACGACACCGGCCGAAATGAGATTTTTAATCAAAGGCCAATCTATCAGTTTGACGTGCGCGCGCACACACACGTGCACACAATGTATCACTGAGGCTTCTATTTATGACCATGCATGTTGGCCGTTATGCAGCAGCTGTTCAGAGACACAAAAAAAGATTCAACCCCTCACTTATATATGTAAACAAGTTATCCAAGTAGTAGGATGGTATCACGTAGGTTAAATGCAGGTTAAGGTGGAAAACTGATACTTTGCTGAATAACAGCAACGGTATCGGCCCCCAAAACAACAGAATTAGAAACTGTTTTGTTCGGCGGGCCCAGGTGGGATTTTGCAGAAGCAACAAACATTTCAAACTTCTCATTGCAGAGACAACTTCTGACATTTGTCTTGCAAAGACTGTTAGTGGTGCCAGCTTGTTTACTTGCAGCATACTGGAGCTAAAGATTATAGAGAGATAACTTTACTTCAGTAGTAGCCTTTGCAATATGCGGTGCAGAGTTAAAGCTGATATACTACATAAAAAATAGGATACTATACCATTTTATATATATATATATATATATATGTATACCAACAGTATAGTGCTGTTAGGTGGCTTAAAAAGGAATGACGTGGGATATATTAAGGGACATATGGAGACAGAAATGTGTTTCGAGCTCTTACTTAAAGGCAAACCATGTCCTGTACGGCCTGTGAAGTTGAAAAGAGTTGTAGATTCAATATATACAAATAAATAAAAGATATTAAGAAATATAGTTTGGAAGATAGAGTGACTTAAAGAACATCACGGTGGTGAAATGCAAGAAGGCAAGAAATTACAGTAGTGTAAGTGTGATTGTTGTATGTTACTTGGAAGCGGTTACCTGCTGTCGTACGTGTCAGAGTTTAAGTCAAACTTGAACGTGGGCTGGAAGTCCAGAGGTCCCTCCTCAAACTCCTGGAGCATCGGCTCCTTCTTCTTCATCATGGTCAACTGAGAATGGCAACACACAAATTCCTTTACACTTCACACCAATGAACCGAGACCAATCGCATTATCCTGGTTACACGCGTACCAATCACTCAAGAGTTGTGTTGGTATCCAGGGCCGACATGTGAAGAGGCATTAACTACACTGGCACTGTTACATGCCTGGAGACGGCTCTGTAGTGCACTGTGTAAGTCTTTAAGGGTCAAACCTGGTCCTTGCTCCAGAGCAGGTTGTAGGTGTGGTTGTTGATGCAGGAGCGCACAAAGTGCATGCCGTGGTCCTGGATCCGGAAGTTGAGATCCCCAAACCAGAAGACCAGCCTGGGCCAAGAGATGGAGAAAGAAGGGGAGAGGGAGGGAGAGGGAGGGAGAAGTTGAGGGATAAAGGAAGAGGGATAGAGAGTGAATCATTCTCTTAAGTTTGGTGACAAAACTACTGGGATAATTTGGTATCCATCATCTGGGAATTATAGAAAAAAAAATAAAAAGCCTGATGAATGAAATTCACCACAGTGGTCTAAGCCAAGCAGAAAAAGAAAAGTAATATTCCAGGGTAGTGTGTGCTTCAACTGAGCAGTCCAGCAAGGCATGGACATGTGAGCTTCCTGCATTATGTAGAAAGAGAAGATGAAACTTTAATGATCGCCATGAGAAAATGTAGTCACTGCAGCAGCAAATAGTAGGAGCAAATAGCAGCAAGTTTCCTTTGAGTTCTCCCCAAAAGCTGTCCATCACTTTCCTGTACACTCAAACGACGACATGATCTGCCACGGTTGTAAGACGTAACATGAAAAGATCCCCGTGGGGGAAGCTGGGTATGGTTTTCTGCGTGTCTACTGACCTGTGGTCGAGGACTGTTGGAGCCTTTTTAGAGTCAAAGGTCTGCGTGTCCAAGATGTACTCGAACTCATCCACTCGCTCGGTGGCGTACTTCATGTGAGCCGCCAGGTGACAGTTGAGGAAACAGAGCATGTGGCCATAGAAAGACAGACAGATGGACACGCCACCTTTATTGCCCTGAGAAAAAGGAAGGAATGGCAAATTCTGTTTAATGTTCTGCATCAAACATCCAGTTTATTAATGATATGTTAGGGATGCATTGGGGGAATGACATTAAGATCATAATGAAAATCCCATTATCTGAATCTGAACTTAAAAATGGTTATTTTATTGGTTTATTAAATGGTTATTTACAGTTATTCCAGTAAGAAGAAAATCTATTTCAGGATTTTATACAGATCTCAGTTGTGTGCTACTTCCTCTTCACACGCAAGTGGAGGTTAGGTCATTTTATTGTGGAGAATACACAGCAGGAAATAACAATGAGAGCTGAACTTGACAGTAAAAAAAAACACTAAGTGAGGAAAGAAAAATGCTTCTTTTGGTTCTGTGTTTTAGCAGCGCAAAAGGTTGTGTTTTGGTGACAATTGTGGTTTCTACCCTGTGAGGACTTGGCTAATGTGTGTTCCCCAATTCCAACTGGTTGTCAAGTGTGTGTGCCGCTACGACACAAAACAACAACAAAGAAATCAGCGAATGCCAGTCACTGTGTGTGTGATGTCCAATCTTTTCACAGTTTTATCATTTATCTAGTGTGATGTACCAAACAGAATGTTTGATACTTATTATTCCACTTCTAATCTAGTGTGTGTGTGTGTGTGTGTAGGCCTGCATTTCTCACCCAGTAACGGAAAAGGCCTGTGCGTGTGTATGTGGCCTGGATGTCTCTGATGAAGGGGACGTGGTCCAGTTTGGAGAAGAAGAGCAGCAGCAGACCCTGCATTCTGATGGACGACACCTGAATACCAACACACACACACACACACACACACACACACACTTTCACCACTCAACCTGAAACTCAAAGAAATTTTACTAAACTAAAAGTTCTCCTTAATTTGGGGAGAGTAAAAAAGAGGGGGAAGATATAAATATATATATATATATAGATGCTGATTTGTACCTTGAGGTATCCCCGTGGTGTTAGGGTGGACATGAACCGGAGACTCCATGAGTCTTCAAACGCCATGTCCGATATGAACCTGGCTGGCCTCGAGTACACCTCCTGGAGACTGACAAATACACAGCAGAGCAGGTGAGTGGTGCAGAGCAGGGAGCGGAGCAGCCATACATCAAGCTGAGCATGGAGACACATAGGTATCTGTCTGTGTTGGAGCACAGCGACCAAGCACAGCTTTCCACTTTTAAAAACAAGGTGTTGGTGAGACTCGAATGCAATTGGTCGGCTATAAAACACTTGGAATATGATGCACGAGCTGTTTAGAGAGTGACATTGGATGAGTAGATAGTGAACATCCTTTTCAACTCGGGTGTTCCTTGACAGTCTATCATGTTGTGCACACCAAAGCAGCCTTTCCACATAGCCGGGGGGGGAGTAACAGAGAGCACAAAAGGAGCATTACATCCTTGTCTTGCTATGCAACACAAGTTGCTAAGGGATGACGCTGCTGAAAATAAAAATAGACAAGAGAAAGTTAGTGATTGCTCTGCTTGCTCTTGACGAGGATCATGTTCAATGTCTCCTCCATCTTCTCCATTTTGATTTTTGCCCTCAATATGCCCACATGCAATCGTGTCCACACAGTGAGAGTGTGGTTAAATTATGGGGGTAAAATAATTCTCTTGCATGTGGGTGATGCCAAACGTAATATGGCGGGCTTCTTTAGGACAGGACAGAGCGAATTTGGAGGGCAGTTGTTTAATTGGGAAGATGAGCGAGAGTGGATAGTAGAGGAGAGGAGAAGGAGCGGCTGAGCAGAGCAGTGTGACCAATGAGCTCTGACAAATACACACCTTGGTTTTCCTTCTCAGTCACTCCACCACATACCCAGTCACATAAACCCATCAGTGTGCTCATCAATAAATGCACATGCCCCGTGCCACCTACCCAATGACGTAGAGGTCTGGGCTCTTGGGGGAGTTCAGATGGAGAAGGGAGGTGACGTCCTCTGGAGGATCGGCTGTGGCCACGTTCCATGTGACCATGTGTAGCCTGCAGATAAGGAAGCAAGGAGTTATTTGCACAGCACTTTGCATCCGAAAATATACAGTACCAGTCATAAGTTTGGACACATTGGACACACTCATAGAAGGGTTGTTCTTTATTTTTACCATTTTCCACATTTTAGGATAATAGTAAAGTCATCAAAACTATGAAATAACACAAAAGGAATTATGCAGTGACCAAAAAAATTTGAAACAAATCCAAACTATCTTATATTTTAGATTCTTCAAAGTAACCACTAGGCGTTAACGAGCAAAGAAATTCCACAAATTAACTTTTCAAGGCACGCAATCACTATGTGTGCCTGATTTAATGTGGTTCATCATACATCATCAACTTCACTACTTATATTTGTCTAAGAAACTAATTTCAAGCATTTAAGCAAAAGCCTGTAGATCAAAATGTCATTGAGAGCATGAGAAACAGTCAGGTGTGTCCAAACGTTTGACTGGTACTGTACATCTTACATCAATAATAGATGTTCAGATATTGAACAAGCGATCAATAATAATCCTCAAAAAAACAAAAACAACAACATTCAGCTGCATCTCTCAAACTAGAGGAGAATCATTTGACCTTTAGCAAACAACAAAGAGCTTCATTTAGCGTGAGCAAGACCAAGGATGAGCACAGCGACAAAGATTAAGATCCGGAGCCATTACACAGCACGAGCACTGTGCTGCTACCACAAGCTGATTATCACCATCACAAAGAGACCAGTCACTCTCTCACATTAACTCAAAACATCCATAATATTGTATTTCTCATGCTCAGCAATGACAGTAACACGTTTGAGAGAAATTCAAAAGGACAAAGTTCTACTCAATCAAAAAGAACCAACAATGACTTTCGCTTAGCCTATATGATTAAGTTGTTTATTGAACCCACATGGAAAGAAAAAAAAATCACAGAAGGTTTTTAAAGACAAAATCAAAATGATTCAAGACAAGAGAAATTCCCAATTGGAAATGAAGAAGAAAACAGTAGAACACACAGAGTAAAAAAATGGAAGAGGCGACATCAGCTCTATCTCCACCTGAAGCGGTCCTTCTTAGGCTTGTTGGCCTTCTTCCCACAGATGATCAAGGCGCTGTCCAGGGTCTTGGCCACCTCATCGTGCAGCTTGTTATTGGGGTCCAAGTCATCCACACAGGTCATCAGCTGCTGGAGCCGTTGCCGCAGCACCAGCTTGTTGCCTGTTGACTGAGTAGCGTCACTGGCAAGGCTGTCGGAGCGGACTCGTCCCACGGTGCCAAACAACCGGCGGATTTCATCCATTGTGGCCCAAAGAGAGGCCCTGGAGACTTTTAGTGTACAGAGTTGGGATGCGGAGAGCAGCAAGGCCAACTGACTGCACTGGGACTGGGAGGTGAGAATGCGTCTCTTCCTGGTGCTCCACGTGTTGCAGTGCAAAAATACGAAAGCCCAAATTTTTCCCTAAAAGATCCAAGATCGACGGCGTGTGAATTCCCTTCTATTTCAGAGAACTTGGCGACGGCCAAGTAGCACAGTTAAAAATGATCCAAGATTCAACGGTCTCAAATCAGTTTGAATGGAGAGAAAAGAACAGAAAAGACCATCACAGTTTCGGTGGCTTTCATAGAACTGAACCACCGCTCAAGGACTTTGGGTGGTCTGGAGTGGGACCGAGTGATTAGGGAGCCGGTTAATCTGTCTACAAGAAAGTCTTCTTTGTGAACTAAAACGCAACTATAATCACATTGAATAACGCAATATGTGTCTTGCTCAACATTAGTCCTATTAAAACATGTTGACATACGTAAACATTAAAATGCTGGCCTCTTACACAATACACATTCTCTCTCTCACACACACACACACACACACACACACACACACACACACACACTCACACACACACTCACACACTGCTGAGCACTCAATTGCAGTTTCCTCACCCTATTTTCTTCTAATCCATATTAGCTGTGTTGTTGGGCAACCTAATCCACCTACCAGAATGCAGCCAGATTTGTAGACACTGGCAGACATTGCACTGTGTTTAGTCTTGGAGGTTATTCTAAATCAGACAGCCAATTATGCTTTAACTTCTTCCAACAGAACATAACTGAAGCATTAGATCAACTTGAACTCCAAGCTCAGCATAGGATCTGGTGGGTCTTCATTCAAAAATATGTCTTCTTTATGCTGCCTTGTTTATCGGCAAAGGCAAATACCTTTTAAGACTTATTGGGAGCCACTGATAAATTCGGCATACCTCCAATTCATCAAGCAGCAATTATTCCAATACAATAATTAATTTTATAATTGGTTAGCCTGGTATTCAACAGTCGTCTTCCACCGTGGTGGGCGGTAGCGAGCAATGCAAAACAGCTATAAAAGTTGAGATTTCATTGAAATAAGAGCTGCTTGGTGGATCACACGGAGTACCGAATAGACCAGCAGACCCTAACGATTCGGAAAATTACTTAACTCGTGCCACCAGGTAGGTACGTTTGCCGATAAGCACTGACACCTTCAATAGCCAATTTTTTGAACGGGGTTTGGCGTGACGTCCTATCTAGAAGAGCTACGTAGGGTCCAACCTGAAACTTTCTTCCTCGTCGTTTCCCTTCACATTGGTATCTGACGTCTGGGCGCCCGCCTGGTCCTCATTCTCCTCCATTATCTCGCTGAAAGGCAAATAACGTTAAGCAAATTAGCGATAAACAGTGTCAGTACAGAAACAGCTGGGGTGGAAAGAAAGTAAAACAGTAACTTAGAAATACAGATAAGTGCAATAGTAAAATAGCTGACCACTTCAGTACTGTAGGGGATGATTGAAAAATACAACATGGCGAACATCTTATATCGCTTTACTACTACGAACTTTACAACAAAGTTACTACAGTGGCCTTGACATCACCGCGCACCGCTTAGAGCGTTGTCACCTGTCTTTTGCTAGCTAGCTAGTGTAAACAAGCTTCTCTCATCAACAATAGTACGTTACTAGCTAGTATTAGCAAACTGCATCACTTCGTAAAATGGGTGATAAATACGCTTCACTATAGGCGTTCTACCTCGTATACTTCCTGATAACATTTTGCTAATAATTTGCGTTGTTTTCTTGCATTGACTTACAGTAAATTGCGGTGTGATAATACACTCGACTGGTCTGGGCTGCGTCCAACAGCCAGAGTTAACCAGAGGACCGGAAAACGAGTGATTCTTCCCTTCAAAATAAAAGCATACTCTTCTTCTGAGATGCAAAACTTTGGATATGTGCCTTGTCTACTATGGTCTTGTCTACCTGTGCTGCTGACCTATAAACTATACACCCATAATCTAACACAGATCGTATTAATTCAATGTACACACATTTTAGTACTGTCCGACTTGCTCCCCATTCGACTCCTACTCCATTAATTACCTTTTTATATTTACCCACATCTTCTCAAAGTGTACCCCTAGGAACCTGAAAGACACCGTCCTTTCCAATTCCCTCCCTCACTTTCTTCCTAGTAAATATCACAGCTTGTGTGTTTTTGACAGAGAATCGGAACCCCCATCTCATTACCCATTGTTCCACTGTGTTGATGGTATCTTGGTGTTTCCCAACAGTGAACTGAATGTTCCTATGGCCCTGCATCTCTCTTCCATAGTGATCCATCATCATACAATTTGTCAGGTTTGAAAAAAACATCTTGCATAGGTTTGCATGGCTATTAATAGATGATGTGAAAGGGACTTAAAATAATTGTATTTTCATTTGCTATGTATTCCACTTTAATATATTCATTTTTCACATTGGGGCTGTTTTACTCGAACTACGTTGCTAGATGTTTCTCAACGTTTTATTTGGACGTTTTGACCGGAAGTCTGTCTTTTACTGTGGTTACCTTGATATTCCAAGACGTCACTTCCTGACAGAACTGTCAAATTGTAAACAGGCCAACCATAGACAGGGAGAGGGAGAGGGAGAGGGAGAGGGAGGGAGGGAGGGAGGGAGAGGGAGAGAAAGAATAAAGAGAGAGTAAATAAAAGGTATTCAATTGTAAAAGAAAAAATGTCCTGAGGTTTTGTGATAGAAGGTTTTTGGTCGCTCTGCAGGTTGAACATATACGTCCTGGCACCTACTAGGCGTGGGTAAGGGGAGATGGAGGTGGGGTGTTCAAAGCCTCAACTTTGTTTTGACTCAGTAGCCCCCTCTAGTGGCAAGAAAAATCGCTTATTACACCTTTTGCTATTTCTTTCTTCCTGTTGCTTTTTATCTTCTGCCATCCTCTTTACATTTACAGGGTGACAACTACAGACATGGGTTACTGATATTACAGAATCTAACTGAAGAGAGAAAAAGTTGAAGAGTCAGTGATGTGCAGGACAGAGAGCCTCCTCCTCACCAATGAAACCAGAGAGAGACAGAGAGAGGATGCACTGGACCAGAATAGGAGGAGGCCCTACACCTCCACTACACATTATTATTGACATCAAACCATAGACATTATTGACAACACATTATGAACATTATTATTGACATAAAACCGGAGACATTATTGACATCACATTATGAACAATATTATTGACATCAAACCAGAGACATTATTGACAACACATTATGAACAATATTATTGACATCAAGCCATAGACATTATTGACAACACATTGTGAACATTATTATTGACATCAAACCATAGACATTATTGACAACACATTGTGAACATTATTATTGACATCAAACCATAGAAATATTAGTTCCTTATTTCAGATCTCATCACATGATGGGTTAAAACATGCTTGTCATGTGGGGACCCAGCAGAAGGTTGGGTTTAGAAGACGGTGGCCTTGTCCTCACTAACTGAGACATCTAAAGTGTGTTTGACATGTCAACTCCACAGATTGGTTGGATCAGTCATTGTCCCCACCATTGATCAAAATGGATTTGAGGTTTCCAACATAGAAACCAGGCCCTACATGACTGAAGACCACATACTCATCCATGCACTCACTTACACAGGAGGAGTCATTAACATGGTATTGGATTTTTTTCATTGAAATAATTGTAATTACTCTATTAGTTGTATAAAAATCTCTTTATGGATATTATTCACTATTTTGAACACTCATCATTAATGATGTTTTGCAGCACATCTATCATCCCATCCATTTGGTATAGTGTATGTCTGGATGCGGATGAGACCAACATCGCAAAGTTCTATCAGGACGTCAAGATGAACGGTCAAACCTGTCTGGTGTTTGAGATGTTGGACATCTCCTTATACGAGTACATGGAGCAGAGGGAGTTCAACCCTCTGCCACTAAACGTCATAAGGTCCATCATCCAACAGGTACAGACGCCATCAGACAGGAAGTAAATTCAAAGCTGCAGAATGTTCCACTGTAGTTCATGCTCTATATTCTATGACCGACTTTGTCCCTGCAGATGGCCACAGCATTCAAGGCCCTGAAGAGCATCGGAGTGATCCACACAGATCTGAAGACGGACAACGTCATGCTGGTGGATCATCTGAGAGAGCCCTTGAGGGTAAAGCTGATAGACTTTGGCTTGGCCCTTCTGAGGACTGAAGCTAAGCAAGGCTCTAGACTTCAGCCCCTTAAATTAAGGTGAGATCTACTGGAGAGGGTTTGCAGTTTCTCACTTCTACTGTAAATACATAGCAGGGTGTGTGTTTCCTGTCCATACCGGTGAGGACAAATGTTGAATTCAGGGCTACATAAGTCTCAGCTGTTGTGACATTCTCCTACTGATGCCTCCTTGTTTCATTTCTACCATGTTTCCCCATGTTGTATTATTATTCCTCAAAGCACGACAATGTTTCTGATTTGGTGTGCTGCTGTTCTTCCACACTCAGGTCTCCAGAAATCCTTTTGGGGCTCCCGTTTTCTGAGGCCGTGGACATGTGGTCGCTGGGCTGCGTGATGTGGAACTTGTTCATCTGTACAACACTCTTCCCTGGGGAACAGTGAACATGACGTGGTCAGTACCTTACTATAACTGGACTCTGCTCCCTTTCTACACTAACCCTTAATTATTGATAGCAGTAGCTACTCTAAGACCAGCAGATGATGATCACAGCAGACAAGTAATAAAACCATATGGAGTCCTGATAGTCTAGACTGATGTGATCCTGTGTTTTGCCTCCAGATGCGATTCATCATCGACCTCCTGGGTCAGCCAGCGGACCACCTCCTGAATGCTGGGAGTAGAACAAAGGAGTTCTTCATCTTCAGGAGGGCTGGAGGCTGGAGGCTCATGGTACCACAACACCGCTTTATTGACCAAATATATTTTTCTCTTGAACATTTTCTTCTCTATTTGAGGATATTTATTGTCAGTATCAATCAGTGATTCATCTAAAGTGATAAGATGTTTCAAATACACGTTACCTTCTTTTAGACACCAGAGGAGTATGGCGGTGAACCAAACGTCTTCTCCACAGACAACAGGTGGTACTCATTCAGATCTCTGGATGAGCTGACAGAGATAGGTAGTCCAGTAGGTGGTAGCTGCTGAAGACATGGAATTGGTTGAATTCATGACTTCCATCAACCTTTTTGCGAGTCAGGAAGATGATTCCACTGATTTCCTGTTGGACTTTTCTCATCATTTGGTAATTTAGTTCAACCTGAAGGAAGAGGACAGGGCTGAGGTCGCTGATAGGAGGCAGTTTGTTGACCTCCTGAAAGGAATGCTCCAGATGGATGCCAGCGAGAGGATCACACCAAGTGAAATCCTCGCACATCCATTCATCGCAATGAGCGACCTCGCCAGCAGCTCCCACCACAGCTCTCAGTAAGTGTGTGTGTTTGGATGTGTGGCGTGAGTCCTTATATTGCTGCTTTGCACATCGGTTATCAGACAAGGGTAGGCACTGTAGGTGAATGATTCATCAATTGATCAACTGATTGATTGATTGGCATGCTTGTCCAGTGGGAAGTCTTGCTTCCTGGCTATGAGTTTGTCCTTTTGGAAGGTACCTGAATGTACCTGTACAACAAATTTGAGCTAGCAGTATATGTTAACTGCATGTGTCCTCATTCACCAGCGCTAGGGGAACTTCCACTCCAGGTGTCATCTTGGTTCACCCAATGCCCCCAGTGTCTAGCCCCCAGGCTGTTCTGGACCCCAGCTCCCAGTCCATCTATGAACTGGCACAGCCGGCTGTGACACCTGAGGAGACTCCATCGCTGGACACCTCAGAGGTAGGAATCACTGCTTGCTCAGTGTCAATTATATATTAGCAATAATGTACAGTTGAAAATTCACTCAACCAGGAATGAATGTGATTATTGTTAATAGTACTAATCGTCTCCTCACAGGTTGGAGCTCCAGCAGCAAGCCCCACTGTGGACTCTGCTGTTGTGGCCACCCCTTCAGTTCCCCTGAGCAGCCCCACTGTGGACTCTGCTGTTGTGGCCACCCCTTCAGTTCCCCTGAGCAGCCCTGTTGCTGACCCCGCCATTGCTGTGAACCAGGTTGTCATGGATAACACCAACCTGGTTGACACAAACGCTGCTCACACCACATTTGGTAGGACATTCACCTCCACTTGTGTGTGAATTGTCAAGTCCTTCCACACTGTAGTTGATTCCATCAAGGTCACTTGAGGCATTGACTGTCCTCTTTCGGTTTTTAGAGGTCAGCAAGCCGAAGAAGAAGAAGAAGAAGAAGAAGGGAGTCAGACGCTTCTTCTCCTGGTTGAGGAGGGCATTTTGCTGCTGCGGCCACGGTCTCACCTGGGGAGTGAGACCTGTGGTCTCTATGTAGGTTTTTTTCTAGCAAAACACCTGAGAACTACGCTCAGAAAATATTCACCTATTCATTCACTCACCTACAACAAATCTGAGGTATCAGTATATGTTAACTGCATGTGTCCTCATTCACCAGCGCTAGGGGAACTTCCACTGAAGCACAGCCAGGTGCCATCTTGGTTCACCCTAACTCAGACATGGCCCCCAATCTGAGTGATGGGGAACCTGAACAGGACAGGAACTGCCCCCAAATTAGGTAAGATTATTTCCTCCAGAGCTCCACTCCCCCCTCAGATGAGGGTGGAAGAGGAGGAAAATGGTCCAGTTAGGCCATAATGTGAGCAGATCAGGGCCCTTGTGCATCCATATGTGAAATTTGCAAGATTTGATGACAAAAGGCATTAGTACGCTAG
This sequence comes from Hoplostethus atlanticus, assembly GCA_034670405.1. NCBI lineage: Eukaryota > Metazoa > Chordata > Actinopteri > Trachichthyiformes > Trachichthyidae > Hoplostethus > Hoplostethus atlanticus. The sequence goes on from JAXDDX010000025.1 coordinate 3,678,216, forward strand.
AAGTGCAGTTTTTGATCACCAATATCAGGACAGACTTGTTCACTTTGAGCACATATTGGTCTCTGCCAAATGACATCAAAAACAATGGAGATACAAATACTGCTCTTAGAAACTTGAACTTAAAATGGTGTGTGTGTGTGTGTGTGTGTGTGTGTGTGTGTGTGTGTGTGTGTGTGTGTGTGTGTGTGTGTGTTTATCCCCAGGCTGTTCTGGACTCCTGGATAAAAACACCTGGCTGTGATAACTGAGGGGACTCCATCACTGGACACCACAGAGGTAGGAATCTCTGAATGAAAAATGAAAAATTGACTCAACCAGGAATGAATGTGATTCTTGTTCATAGTACTAATGGTCTCCTCACAGGTTGGAGCTCCAACAGCAAGCCCCACTGTGGACTCTGCCACTGTGGCCACCCCTTCGGTTCCCCTGAGCAGCCCTGCAGGTCCTCCCTTGAACAATGACCTGGTCCACTCCACATCTGGTAGGACATTCACCTCCACTTGTGTCTGAATTGTCAAGTCCTTCCACACTGTAGTTGATTCCAACAAGGTCGCTTGACTGTCCTCTTGATTTTTAGAGGTCAGCAAGCCCTAGAAGAAGCAGAAGAAGGTGGATGAGGACATTCTGCTGCTGTGCGACCAAAGCCGAAGATGTGGAGTGAAGTTCCCTATGGAGGTTTTCTAGCCAAACACCTGAGAACGACTCTCAGAAAATATCCACCCACGCGTGATTGAAGACAGAAAACATTTACAGATGTAAAAGTGAACATCTGAATGAATGTGGTAGCAGCCGCACTTGAAACCTGCACTTGGCAGAACAAATTGAATCTGCCACTGCAACTTCTCAGATGGCGTCTTGGGCATCACAAATGTTCAATCTGCACGTAAAATTGTTGCAGAGAATTTGATGCCCAAGTGATTAAATCTGAGCAAATATATTTCAAGTGTGCAGCTGCTTCTCTGATTTCAGATTAACGGGTGGGTGAATATTTTCCGAGTGTAAAAGCCATCATCAAGTTCTCAGGTGTTTGGCTAGCAGAAACCTTCATAGGTCTCCCTGTGGGCGACACGGTGGCCCAGTGGTTAGCACTGTGGCCTCACAGCAAGAAGGACACGGTTCCTCTCTGTGTGGAGTCTGCATGTTCTCCCCGTGTTGGCGTGGGTTTCCTCCGGGTCCTCCGGTTTCCTCCCACAGTCCAAAGACATGCAGGTCAGGTGGATTGGAGACTCTAAATTGCCCTGAAAGTGATTGACAGTCGATCTGTGTTGGCCTTGTGACGGATTGGCGACCTGTCCAGGGTCTTTCTCTGTCTTTCACTAAATAAACCCAGTCGCTCAAAAAACAAATTCACTGTTGTCAGTTGTGTGTTTTAGCAGTAGTATATATTCACTTTTATTTTAGCTTTTATTCAGATGTAGTTAGTAGAAGTGGAATGTTTCTTTCCAACAGCAGATATGGAGACAGACTCTCTCGCCATCAAACTATGGAAGCGTATAGTTAACTTAATCCAAATGTTAATGCAAAGTGGAACATGAAGATGCAATCCAATAGCATTTTAATTTTCCACTTTTGCATGCATCATTTGAGTCAATGAGTCAATATTCATTCAGAGAATGACTGACAGGTTGGTAGACCATGGAAATGTTATGCAAAAGGGGGCGTTGCTTCTCACTTTTCACATTTGAATTAACATTTGAAATTTGTTAACCACGGGCCATGAAAACAAAGCGGGACATGTCATTGAAAATGCTGTCAAATGTCTTTTTCATTCACATTTTATTTTCATCTTCCTTTCATTTTCATTTTCCAATCTGCACTAACCTTTGGATTAAGTTAATTATACGCGCATGCACATCCAACACACACACACTCACACTCACACACACACTCACACACACACCTGGAATAGAGTTAAAGACACCCAACTTTTCCAGTTTTTTCTATTCTATTCTTTTTGACACTGGTCTAGTCAAGCTTGTTCTTTTCCAGCTTTCCTCAGTTTATCACTTGATTGCTTCAGACTACAGCTACTCAGCAGGGAGTGTATCTTTACTAGATCAGAAGATGTGTAAGGTCGCCGTGACACGAATGACAATGGTCGCAAAATCCCAAAAATGATGGAAAGTGATAAATTACCGGTGTTCAGGGTAAAGGGGTAGTTCCCATACCGGGAGTCGAACCCACGCCGCCTGGGTAAAAACAACACAATAAATGTCCTTTGTATGCCTATGATATGTGTCCCGTGAACGGTCGTTTTGGAGCCAGAGGGACAGAGGTTGTTTCTTCCATAGACATATATACATAGACGCCGCATTGGCCTGTGGATCGTACGTAAACGTGCCGGGCAAGACTGGCCTGTAAACAAATACAAGTAAACGGGGAGCTGCGGTTTTTCTGGATGAAAAGGACTATAATGTTTACATTTCTCAACCGATTTCAATGAGCCGTTTTTATATTCAAGGGTTTATGCTCTACGTGGAGTAGGGAAAAAAGTTTTGTCTCCAGTTACTTAGAATCTCAATCGTTAGGCTATAATCGCTGTGTATCAACTCTTTCTCTTTGGGAAACCTTCAAAGTGTGAGAAAAGTTAACTACAGTCAGATTTATAATATGTCAGTCGCTTAGCCGAAACGAGTAGCTTGTCATAAAAATATATAGAAATATAGAAATATAGATATATAAATATAGATGAAAATCTTGATTGTATGCTATTTGAATTTTCCCTCTTTATTTGTCCTCTGGGGATCAATAAAGGCGTATCTTATCTTATAATTGTCTGTCTTGGAGTATATCTGTATCCTTTCACTGCTATACAAATATAGAAAGCAGACTGACTGCCAGTGTCTCACTATTGTAATTTGTATTTGCCGATTTTGTTCCATTTTTCTCAATGATGGTCAATTATTAGTACTTAAAAATGCGCTATTTAGATTTTTCCCCCCCAGTATTTCAAAGTGAATGAGCTGTGTTCTGACCTGGAGCACAAGAAAAGCTAAAATGATGGGGACATGGACAGAAAAATAACTTTCTACACATTTCATGTACATTAATTTATATTATATATGGACGTCTCCACAAGTATTAACCAAGGAAAATAAGCCAAGTCCATGCTTGACAAACCTGAGTTTTTACATGACAATTAATTATTTTTTAAGTAATTCAGTTCATGTGAGCCTAACGTTGACACTGCTCTCTTGAGCGTCTAGCAGCGATTATAGCCTAACTAAGTAACTGGAGACAAAACTTTTTTTTCTACTCCACGTAGATCATAAACCCTTGAATATAAAAAAGGACTCATTGAAATCGGTTGAGATTTCAATGCTCCCGTTTACTTGTATTTGTTTACAGGCCAGTCTTGCCCGGACCAATATGGCGGCGACGTTTACGTATCGTAGCAATGGGCAGAAGCAGTCTATGTATATATGTCTATGAGGCCAACGACGCCCCTACTGAAAAAGATAATAGCACGATGTACTGTGCTAGGCCAAAACGTCTCTATTTTAATATAAAAAGCATTATAGCGTTGAATTAGAGTACTTTCACCATCATGAAGTTAATGACTTGTGAATTTGTGACTGCAGCAGACAATCAGTCTTTCAACAAAAGTAAACGAGTACAAGAGGCAAAGAATAAAAATATTGTGTTTAATATAATACACAATCTTGTGGAGGACGCAGTACTCAGAACAGTTGCTCATTCCAATAAAATACAAACAATTTAATTCAACACAGGAAAAATTAGACAAGACTTCGTTATGTAAGCCAACCTTGTGAACAATGACACTTCATGTGTCTATTGTTTTTAGATTTGTTCAGGGTGAATTTTCTTCTTATATAGTCTGATACAACCAACACTCACACCAAAGCTATAATAAAATGAATAAACAAACAATAAAAACAGTAAGGTATATTTGTCTGAAGCTAAACTGACCAACAGCACAAGCAGTAGGACCAGTATTATAGATCAATGACTGGTTTCCATTGAAAAAGAGATTGATTCCTTGACTTAATGGAATTCAAACCTGGCCTTTCACTGCAATGACTCCATCCAGTATGTCATGATAAATCAAATTACTTCAAAAATCTAAGCATAGAGTGGACACTGCATTGTCAGTTTAACAAAACAGAGACATTCAAAACAAAACAGTAGCAGATAACAGGAGATGAAAACAGATTTTCTCAAAAGCATTGTAGCCTACTGTATCTTAGTCCATTTGCCTACAAAAAGCATTTTAAGATGGTAGTTCTGTGGAGATTTTGCAGATGCAGACAGACTGCTAGTACACTAGTAAGCAAACATGATGAATCACTGACAATTGGAAAACACTAAATCAAGAACAAGAACAAAAACCCAAAAGACATTACCACTGATAAAAAAAAAGGTATTGTAGTGAAAAGTAAAATTGCATGGTCTGCAATAGGCATCACAGCCAGCCCATAAAGAAACCTCATCCTATACCCTATATGCTCCCCTCTTGAGATTTAAAAGGACTGGATAAGAGTAAGCAGGAGAGCCTCAACCTCAAAACTGATTGGTTGTTGTAGTCAGCTATATTTACACACGGTTGCCTTACAGTGTGGCGCTCTTATTAAGAGCAAATTTTATTGGGGTAGATTTTTGCTTTTCTTGATTATGCCTATCCAGAGGTTCTAGATCCAGTGTCCGAGGAGTAGAGTCGGAGCCTGTTGACTGCAGCCGAAGCCTCCTGTATCAGAAGCCGGTCCGAAGAGGCAAAGGAGAAGTTTAGAAAACGTGACAGACTGTGTAGTGTTCAAATGCAAAAACACTTTGCTTGCAATGTTAAATCTCATCAAGAGAATAATGTAATACTCACTGTGTAGGCTAGTCAGTTGCTTTCATCAACTGCCATGCCTTTAATGTCATTCGTCCTCCTCATCTACAACATGGAAAGGCACACATGAATGAGAGGTGGACAAAAAAAATTTGCTTCACTCACCACGAAGACAGATTATGAGAAGTACTGTGAGGTTTAACTTGGTGGTGCAGCGTATACTGTGCTCAGTCACCTCATTCAGCTCGTCCTTCGTCTCCTCTTCCATGCGTCGTATGTCATCCATTGATAGATCGATCCATTTGTCGATCCAACAGAACAGCTGCCTGTGGAAGTTGGTGAACAAGCGCTTCTCTAACTGGACAATAGAAATAGTGTGAGGGAGAGATAGAGAGCATGAGGAGATGATGCTATGTAATACTCTTGTACAATCTGTGGCATCTGAACTAAAAGGAAAAAAAGAAAATGTTTCCTTCCATTTTTCCTCTGTGCAGAAATTCCTATTTTTGGCCACCAGATGGCAACGTACGTAAACAAATATTTTAGTAACAAACTTGCACCTTTTGAATGATGCTCTCAATCTTGCCCTGTAGCCCGAACCATTTGAAGTTGACCGTGACCAGCTTATAGGCACACATGTGCGGACAGCTGGAGTTGTTAGGGAGCTCTTTCTGCAAACACACAAAAACATAGAAACACAAAGTTCACAGGCATTCCAGCAGGAAGAATGCAATACTATATACCACATGCATACCTTTGAACTAGTCTGCAATGTCCACACATGGACCGACGTGAAGCAGGAAAAACCAAATATCAGCACACAAACAACAACACTAGGGTGGACTATGATTTATCACAAGTAAAATTCAGGGTCAGAGATTCAGTCACTGTTCGACTGAATGTTAATGTTTCCAGCATTTTGTTGAATCCAGGCCTCAAAGAATTCAGGCTGATCTGGAGACAAAAGGGGGTCCTACCTGGTGCTACCTAGGTGTACCCAATAAAGTGGATACTCGGTGTATGGCAACAAGAAAAACCTCCTAAGCTATACCAAATAAACATTTCACACTTTCAGAATTGCCACTTTTAAGCACCCGTTTTGGTGAGCAGCAGTGAAGGACTATGGGGATGTTGTACCTTCCAGTCAGGTCCCAGAGGCCCTCTACCCGTCTTCGTTGACTTGAAGATGGCAGGATCATGATCTGGATTGTAGTCCTAAAGAATAGACGCAATGAGTGCAATGACAGAGGTACCGTGCAGCCATGAAGGATATGAAGTGACCTAACTAACAGCGACAGCATATTCTGGATACTGGGGCTGAATTTCTTTGCTCACCTTTGTCGATAGGTGACTTCTGTCAGCGATGTCGATGTTAACAACATCGGCTTTCTTCCACATTTCTCCGTCCAGTCCGTGCACCTACAGAGAGGAATAACGAACCGTCAGGATAGGCCATTTGTATCTAGATATAAATGGACAGCGGGCTGTTTAGGAGATAGTTTGGGATTTTTCTCTTAAATTTCAATTTGTCACTTCCTGTGAACGGAGGCGAATCAGAATCAAGTTTATTGCCAAGTATGTTTTCGCATACAAGGAATTTGACTTGGTGTTTTGGTGCATAACAATAAACATAGCAAGAGAAGAATAAAACACAGGAATAAAATGAAGTACTGTAAAAAGCAAAAGGTCAAGAATACAATAGAAAATAGAAAATTCACACTAAAATATATGAAAAGATATAAGAAATAAGAAAAAGAAAAAGAAAAGAAAAAGATTATGTGCAGTCCAGTGTCCGTACTGGACAGAGACCAGAATTTCATTTTGGCAAATAGGGTGAATCTACGCCGTGTCAGTTAGTGGACAGACAGCATCCAGACAGTTTAAAGTCATTCTACATTAAAAACTACCATTCAAATCTGCAACTCCTTCAAAAATTAGGGTGTTGAGGAGAATAATATTCTTCCTATCTTCTATATTTCTCCATTCTGAACCACAATCAACTCGTAATGTACGGAAATGAAAGGCATTTTTAAAGTTGCATTGTTTTATGTTGCAGCAGAATTAGTTGATGCTCATTCTCAATGGATATAGATAAAGGTACTGATATGGACAGCCCACTATCTAGGTCTTATCTGTCCTTTTGCACTGAATGTGACGTTGAGTTGTCTGATGTGTCTCTGCACCAACGTCAACAAAAGAAATATTCCTTGCATGTTCATTGTAATTGCGGCACAAAACAAGTCGTATTTCTGAGTACACTCTCACGCAGGGTGCATGTTCAACCTCAGCTGGTCGGTACCGTTACCGGATCAGATGACTTACGTTCTCCTGCTCCCCCATATCGGGCTTGTGCCACGTCTCGATCTTCAGCAGGAAGTCCTCCTTCATGTACTCGTTCTGAAGGGAGTGGAGAGACGCATAATGGGATCAATCGGCAGTTAGCACTAATGTGAACACACACACACACACACACACACACACACAGACACACACACACACACCCATGTCACATGTCCTAGCAGGTGATTTGACACACCTGGCCGCTGCCCCTACACAAGGCCGACCTGAAGCAGCTGTATGCGGAACGCTGTTGTTCGCCGCTATTAATTGTGTGATGAATTCAACCGGAGCAATTCCACCCCCCACATTGATCATTCCTCATAAATACATGTATGCATGCACATGCGTACACACAGACACATGCGCACGACAGCTGCTGAGTGAAGTCAAGCTCGTCATTGCATCGCCGTGTCTCCTTTCGTCTGAGAGGCAAAGTTACCATCTCGTGTTTCACTCGAGGCTGAACAGTGTTTCCCTGGAACAGTGCTAGGGTCGTTTCAATCAAATTTAGATTCCGCTCCCCTTACTACAGGTATAAAAGGAGACCCCGTTTTTAAAAATATGAGTCGGATTCAAAGCGCCAGCTGTGGAAATGTCTACAAAGCTTAAGATAAAAAGTTAAAAAAGGTATAAAATAAAAAAGGTACTTACTGTAATAACTGCATCAGAAGAAGAGATGGATCAGGACGAAAGAGGGATGGGTCAGGAGAGAAGGGGGAGACAAGGTTTGAAATGAAACACACAGCCTCCAATTCATCAATATTTTAATGCATCTGACACCTGATATGGTCCATGTCATATTCATAAAATGCCACAACAAATACTGTCACTTTTAATGTCTTTTAAACCCTTTTAATGCCAAACTGCTGCAGTCTTATCCTGCTGCAGTCCATATACAATGGGACCAAGAAGTATTCGCTGAGACTGGGTTGCTAACCTGCGTGCAATATTAAATAATTCATTGTCACCCAACAGTGTGTGTGTGTGTGTGTGTGTGTGTGTGTGTGTGTGTGTGTGTGTGTGTGTGTGTGTGTGTGTGTGTGTGTGTGTGTGTGTGTGTGGTGGGGACTCACTAGTTCGACAGTAAGGGTATGCATTCCAGGCCTTTTCATGCACTTCGAGAGAACCTTTCGGCGCCAATGTTCGGATAACAACTGGCACTTTACTGCAGAGAGAAAAATAAGCATTCGTGTAGAGGATTTAGGCGAGCAAACTCTGAGGTCACAACAAACCAACAAGTAGTATTCATCACCAGATGCCTGAGCACAAAATTGGGTGTCATGAATCCCTTGGTGGTTTTTCATAGGCACTTTTCTCAGGAACGGAAGTATGAAGAATTTAAGAGAGGTTTTGCGAATGAGGCCCGATGATCCTAAGCATTCAAGCAAAGCTACCAAAGAATGTCTCAGGAAGAAGAAGTTTAGTGTTCTGGATTGACCATGGCAAAGTCCTAAATCCAACTGAGATGCTGTCAGGACCTGAAGCGTCTGAAGCGTCTGTTCATGTGAGACCTCAAACCTCAGTAAGACCTCACTCCTCTGTAAGGAGGAGTGGGAGAAAATCCCTCCAGGAAGATGAAGAGACTGATCAGTGATCAGTGGCTCTAGGAGCCGTTTACCCATCGCTGATAAAGGTGCCACACGTGGATTAAAGGAGTTTTTATTAAATAAACCAGTTTTTGTTCAATAAACATGGGAAGTATATCACATTTATTTGTGCATGTTCTTTATTTGGGATATTTCCATTAAGATTGAAGGTTTAAATAAGGATTTAAATAGTTATTCTTCTATAATATATGAAATCATGACCACCCCCTGACACAGCCACCACGCTTCCTGTCCCTGTCCTGTAGAAACCTACCTATGCAGGTGGTAGATCTTGTGGGTGTACTGTCCCACCTCTCCATTCTCCTGATAGGGCTCATTGACCACCACCTCCACTCCTTCTCCTCCCCCAGTCTCGTTCTTACTGGTCTCCGCTACCGAGTACAGCTGACCAACCTGATACTGGAGGGAAAGGAGAGGAGAGGATGTTAACAAAAAAATGAGGGTTCCTCAAGGGATCTTTGGTCAGGGTAGTGATTTTACATGGAAAGGTAATGACTCAAAGAAAATACAGTGGGGTTCCCTGCAGGTTCTCTTTCCAACCAAAAACAGTTGACTGCCTAGTTCTGCCCTCTTTCTGCTTGAAGGTCTTGTCCGATAGTGAAAACAGCTGGTGTTGTGACTGGTCGGAATGAAAAGCTGTTGGCCTTGCGTGGCACGTGGTTTGAGACCACCGGTCTATGTAGAGCAGGGATGGAGGCCCAAGAGTATGCGTCTTTTCTTTCCGACCAAAGACTACACCGCATGATTTCACTGATTAGTTTCAACCAAACCAATACCAATACATACTGTTTTTTTTACTAGCACCATAAAGGTTTCTGCTTCTGTACAAGCCTAAAGACCTATTCTCTGGAAGTATATGGAACCTTTTTGGGGGGTATTTATCACTTTTCCTAGTCATTACATGTGAAAGTGGTTTTAAGTCATTTATTCTCTGTACCCATGACAGCTAAGCGATGACAGCCGCCTCATGTTGCTAAGATGTGGGTATTATCTGAACCAATTCTGTTGGGAACACCATATCCATTTGATAAATCAAAATAAGATTGACTGTTGCCTAAAAAAAACAAAACATGAACATATGGCCTAGTTAGCTGCTAGTTTTTGGCGAGACAATGCCTAGCTAGCTTGTTAGGCAGCTAATGGCTTTGAAAAAATTATAATCTAGATATCTTCCAAAACAATGTCTGTGTTGTAGCTCCCGCCGCAGTGATTACGCACAGAAACATATTCTACACTACAAATTTGGCAAAACAACAAATAGTATGATTTCCTGTGAAGTATTTCCTGTGAACACAGAAGAGTGTAAAACCCAAACTCTGGGCCTTTTCTAAAGTTCCTCCCCTTCTTTAAGAGTGTGGAAAAACAGACAGGGAGTTCAAAGACCCTTGTGAAACTCCCTACTGTCGTGATTTCAGTTAACCATTTCCCTCTACTTATTACAAACACTGACTTCAGCATATGCAAACCGTCATAGTCAGCAAACTGGTTATCCTCTAGTAACTCTTTCTTATCTTTCCTGCTCGTCTTCTTCCTCCACCTCCCCCCACCCCCCCACCCCCCCTCTAGTTCCTATCCTTCAGATTACAAAAAACAACATGGAAGAGAGCGTTGTATTTCACTACCAAGGACAGATCTGCAAAGATGTAAGCTGTGGCTGCATTGCATGATGGTCTATTGAGACTGCTGTCGGTGGAGAAACCAAGATTTGTCCTTGAAAAAGAAAAAAAAAACAATTTCTCGATTATTTGTCCATCTATTTGTGGATTTGGACAATTTGGGTGCCATGTCGGGGGAGACCAACGTCTGGTCAGTATAGCTGGACAAAAACTGGCAGGGTTGAAAAGGTTGGAGGAAGAGCACTGCTAACGACAGCTAGGCTCCTAGCTTATTTTGATAGCTGTGGATGCTCAGCCTGGCCACTGTGAGTAGGAGCTTAGGAATGTGGCTTGACATGTACAACCAGTGGGTTCTTTCTTGTTTTTAATCTGATGTAAGGCAGGCTTTTAAAAACGGATCAGGGGTGCGCTCGAGATATTCCGCTACTGTTACCAACAGGCTGCACGAGAATGGAGCCGGTCATCAATGTCAGACCAAACATGTTCAGGCAAATTGCTGTCAGTCAAGTTTGTCAGTCAAGTTTGTCAGTCAAGTGTGGCCCTACAGGTTCAAGTCGAGTGATTCCCTGGCCAAAATAAGGAGCAGGATGTGAATAAATGTTCTATTATTCTATAATGAGAATGACAATCTAAGGAGTGAGAATTTGGGTCTAATGCTGCATTCAGGTCAAATGGGAATAACCGTCTGAACAGCTTGACCACTCAAAGCAAATACTTGGAAGTGTCGAACGAGTTTGAACATGTGAACTCTTCCAAGTACTCATGCACTCATTTGAAGTTTTCTGTAGACTGGTTGCTCCCGATCAAACCAGACACTGCAATGTCAGCCACAAACAAATGTTATGATCACAAAATGATGTTCATTTTGTTCATTTAAAAATCCCATTCACTACACTTGACGACAGGTATTTCCTTGTTAGCGACATCAGAATTCAGGATGTCAGAGAAATCGGGGTCCATCACCAAAGTTCTCAAGTAGTATTTACCAGATGAAGGTGAACGGTATTTTTAAGTAGGAAGCCTGTATCTACCATTTTCCCCAATTGCCATGAATGCAACATCACATGTAACAGTAAACAGTAAATAAAAATAGACAGAAACAAAAACCCTGCAGCAAAGGTTTTCAACTGCAAGGGCATCTAGTCAGCCCAGAAGCTACCTATAGCTATATAACAACACTGCATGCCTGGGCAGCTAACACTGAATACAGTATGTGTAGAATCCCAATGATAAACCATTTGCTCTGGTGTTCTATCATCGGTAGAAATAGGAACACTAGATGTGCGTGGATAAAGGAGAAAGCCTGGGGAGTTTGAGCGGCAGTTCAGTTGATTCCCACCAAAACAAAACTGTAGAAAAGAGCAAAACAAAGAGCGAGGGCTTTAACAGACCATCATGCAATGCAGCCACAGCTTGCATCTTTGCAGATCCGTCCCTCGGTTGCGTGTGAAATACAACGCTCTCTTCGACGGCCTTTTTTGTAATTTGAACAACCGGGCTCGGCACACCACAGCATTGTGATCTCTCCAGTCTCACTTTTGTCTTGACTTGGAAAAACCTATTGCATTGAACACCACAGATTGATGATATCCAACAGTGTAATAGTATTCCCTTTAAGAAGCTGCTAACCTATAGGTTTCAGTGGAGGGTTTTAGTGTCACATGATTGTCTAAACGCTGTCTTTTATTCTGACAATATCCTGGGGGAAATCTGAATACTTTATTGGAATTTTTGGGGAATGAAAATTGTCAATTAAAAAAAATATTGAACATTAGCACAACATATCAGCTATCGACAAGCACCAATCTACAAATTTTGGCATCTGTATCAGTTGAACCCTAGCGCTTTGGAATAAAAGACCTTCCATTCTGGTTGTAGTGGTTTGTGTTTCCTGTGCTGACTCTAGGAGTCGATGAGAAAAGCGGAGAAACAAGAGATGGTCCTTACCTCATCCACCGAAATGGGCAAGACGATTCGGCTAGGAGAGAGAAACAGAGAAAGCATTATGGCACAGCTGTCCTAGTCAGCACTGAAAGAGGAAATATAACAGTAACAGTTGTTCCATTGACCTCCAGCGAGTAAATCATGATATGCTGATATGACTCAGCAAAGCAACATATCGCCCTTTAGTCAGACTGCCTGACTGCAGAAGTGTTCTGACTGCATCTTTTTAGTACATCAGTGAACACACAACGAGCAGTAGCCACAAAATTACAGTCCAACAAGTCTGGAATCATAGAAAATTCTAGTATCAAAACTGCAGTGGGATTTGAACCCAAACCTCCATCGAGAAACCAGTAAACCCTAGTCTCTAACATCAAAAAAGGATTAAGCCCATGTGCGACAAAGAACTGTAACATTCAGTTTCAAATGTGACCATACAAATTCTGCAATTCAGCTTCAGCAGACAATGAATACATCGGCACTAATCTCTGCCCAACCTTCTTGTGCATGTTTTGTCAATTGGATGTCAGTCTTCTTATTATATGATTCCCATCAGAGCACTGTTAAGAAGTAGCCTGTTGACAGTGTATTTGGTCTGACTGACTAATAGCCTACTTATGATGACCACTGGGGAGCAGCCAGACGTGTTTAGCCCTCTGCTGATGTGCACACCTGAAGATGCTACTATTACTGGAGGATGAAGAGTGCAAACTGTGAGAGTACACCTACACCTAGAAGTAATATGGCAGTGTGTGTGTGTGTGTGTGTGTGTGTGTGTGTGTGTGCCCTTTGTGTATCCTCCTTTTGTGTGCCATGATACAATAGCCAATTAATTGCCACCTGTTGCCAGTCTAGCAAGGCCTGAATATTTCATTAGAACAGATCACGGTGGAAGAGGAGCCCTCCAGGCTTGGACATGATGGCCGATTAAAACACACACACAAGAAAGCCTCCACTCATACTGTGGCAGTAACGCTAGCTAGTTTGATTCAAATACTGCTCACCATACTCCGGAGTTAAAGGACTTATTTTTAACTTTAATACAACTAGTTTTGAACAGATCTGGAACTGCTCGAGCCTCCCTGTCTTAGCCTAGCTAGACAGTAAATGATCCCGATGGAGGGATTGATAAAGTTAGGTCTTACGTTACCCCTTCGCCCACCCAGAGACTCCTCTCGTTGATTTCCAGAGTCAATGGTGTCAGACATCATTGAACCAACCGTCCTTCATTTCGGCGTACACCCATTCCAAAAAATGTGTGTATTATATTATATTATATTTCAATTATGGCGTGGTTCGCCTCTTATAAACACAGTATTCTTCCGCCAAAATGGTTCACAGCGTGAACCAATTGTAAAAGTTGAGGTTTTATTGAAATACAATGTTGTTTGATAGATTGTAAATATACCGAATTGACGAGTTAGTCACATTTCGGCATTATGTTGGTTCCATACAGGAGACATCAGCACTTACTGGGGCCATGTATCACTTCACAGACGAGACAACTCATTCAAGTAAGCCGGGTGCTGAAAACAGGGTTTAACATAGGGAAGGCCACCATAGATGCAAAAACACTATGGCTTGATGAGATGACCGTCATTGTGGAACCAGGCTACTGTTTCCCCAGCTCTATTTCCTCTGTAATGATAGTCATTTGAGAAAAGTGGAAAAAGGTCTGTCTGTCGTAAAGCGGGCCCGTTTGTCCCTCTTCCCTAACAACATAAACAATAAAGCCGTTTCACACCGTGCTGTAATACTCACAATTCTTTAATGAGCATGTTGTCTGTGTCTCCCGTCCAAAAAGTAGCATACAATAATGCCGAAAGCCCGCAAGGAAGCTTCTTCCAAGTTTCCAGCGGCCGGTTTTTTTCCTGTGCCTGACGTGTGGTGCGTTGGGTTTCCTTCCTCCTTCCAGGAAGATGCAGTGTGTCAGGGGCGCGGCGTCAAAGAGGAGGCAACACCCACCTCAGGCCAGGTAGCCTCCAGTTTCGGTCAAGTGCGATTGGTTGGCTGTTGTCAAGCCACTATGAACTTGATGGTGGGAGATAAGTATGACTTTCTGTGTATGACAATAGCTCTAATACTAATACTACTAATACTACTACTACTAACATTGCTAATACTATTACTACTATAATATGACTACTACCAACACTAATACTTCTTCTTCTACTACTACTACTACTAATAATAATAATAATAATACCAATTACTTCTACTATTATTACTATAATATGACTACTACTAACACTAATACTGCTGCTGCTACTACTACAACTACCATTAATATTACTTCTACTACTACAGCTACAGTGACTACTTATAATAGTAGTAATAGTAATTATCATCATCATCCTAATTTTAAGCACCAGTGGCCTGACCCTTAACCTTTGCCTGCTGTAGTGAAGAAGAACTTCACACATAGGTTTATAACATGTAGTGGAGGGTAAACTCAGCTAAACTCAGTTAACACACCTTTTTAATTGCAGGATAGACTTTACCCACCTTTATAAGCAGACGACAATCTCAGTCCGCCTAAATACTACCTTTATTCTTATTTCTCTCCTTGTCTGCTGAGAGGGTGGAGTGACCTACTGAACACCACGTGTGCTCCAATACAGTCAGTCAAAGTGGTCAAACCAGTGCAGAGGGAAACCACCAGCGCCGGTTCAACCTGTCTCTAACTCTGCTGCCGCAAACATCCATAGGGTCTTTCGGTCGCTGTTCCTGTTTGCACTGTTGGCACTGAGGTATTAAGTAGAGCCAAGATGTTCCTATGTGATTAATGGAACAACATTGAGGCAACTCATCTGTCACATCACTCCTTTGGTATCTCATTTGGTGCATCACATCACTATGGTATAACACAGAATCAAAGAACCGAACATTTAACTTAAATAAAATAATTCTCACGAAAGTTAGGTCATACTATGTAATGTCAAAGTGCTCAGAAAATCCTGGTCAGGTTTGAATTTCATTTGTTTCAGAGACTTGAAGTGCACTTGAAAGTCATTGAAAAATATTCTAAAAGGCGATGGGGTTTTCATATATTTTGCTTTGTGTATGAAAAGCTTTGGCAAGGATAATCCTTGTCGTCTAGCACCAAACGTAATATCTCTGACATGAATTTTGGAACAGATAAACATTTTTTCTCATTTAACTATTTACACTTTTTCCATTTGAGAAGTGAAGAAGAGGCGTTCAGTGGTTTCCAGTTATACTAAAGGCACAAACATTGCTTTCAAAGTTAAATCTTAACCTGAGGAATTCACTGGATGGGTATATATATCATTTAGCCTCTGTTCTGTTTTATGATGTGTCATTTTGTTTTATGATGTGTCATTTATTTTATTTTAAAATGCCCTGTGAAGCACTTTGAGATTTGTTTCTAGAGAGGTGCTATATAGATACAATTTTACTTACTCTTTTAAATCTGTCTAATATTAGACACAGTTTTCTCCCGGATAAGGTAGGAAATGTTTACCTTTATTTTCTGAATTAAACGGTACTAGGTTCATGAATGAACTTTATTCGTCACATACACATACATGCAGTGAAATTTTCTTTCTGCGCACTCCTGACTAGATATACACACAACATATCACCCCACACACATGCACATGCATTTTCAGGTCAGAGGGCAGAGCGCAGCCATTGAACGGCGCACCTGGAGCAGTTTTGGGGTTAAGTGCCTTGCTCAAGGGTACTTCGGCAGTGTTGGTGGGCACCGTAGCTTTGACACCAGTCATTTTTTAAATCACCAGTTCACAGATGGAATACACCCTCCTGGGGGTGCCGGGGATTGAACCAACGACCCTCCTTTTCTTCAATTCAATCACACAATTAAAACTTGTCATTCATCCTTCAGGTTACTGTCTCCTGATTCTATTTTATCCTCTTCTAGTTCAGATACCAAGAGTATTACAGTGGCAGTCTGACCCCTGCTGGTCTGAAAGAGTACTTCCTTCCTTCATAAGATCAAAATACTGTACTGTTATAGACTGATATATTGGTTTGCTGATAAGGGCCTTTTATTAACCAAGGTGTCGTCCATCTCTGATATGATGCAGTTTGTTTGATTATTATATCTATTGGAGAATTGATTGATTGATTGATTGATTGATGGATGAAGTTTACTTGTAATACTGTAATAATTTTTGGGAGAATTTCTGAAAATGGACAAATCAAACTTTATAAAATGACTCCCAAGACAAAACAAAAGACACAGCTGTACAAATTACTGTTTATTTTGCTTCATATATTGATCTTTTTTTTTCAGTTGAAACGACTCCAAACATGACTCAAAATGTCAATGACAATGGCTATTATGTGGTACAAGACAAGAAAAAAACAAATGCACAATATAAGATCATGGAAATACATAAAAAGTCGTAAACGTCATAAGAAAACTTGAAAGCAGTGTCCGAAGTTAACTTTTTGGCTCACCTGTGAAGGCTTGGTAAAATAATTTACCTGCCAAGAATAATTTTTACCAGCCAAAACAAATAATGCCACACCCCACACCCCGTTTCAACGCCATTTCATGTATAGAATCAGGTGCTGTGTGGTAATCTAAAATTTGCTCACTAACTTCTGATTGATTTATCTGCAAGAGACACATTTTTTAACGGCATTTGGTGTTTGGGGGGTGTTAATTTCGGACGCTGCTTAAAACACAATAAAACTACATTAAAACATTTGGGTAGAAATAAGATATAAAAAGGAATATGCCAGGGACGGAAAGCAAGGCATTGGTGTTTCAGCTGAAATGTCTAATTTCCCATTTTCACACACGGTCATGAAACACCCTCGATGAAGAGTAGACTCTTCAGAGAACAAACAATGAATCAATGGATACATCAATCAATTAATCTGTCGGTGAAACTATAGAATCCTTATCCTAGGGCGGTCGGCGTGTATCACATCTATCAAACCAGGAAGGTGATGGCACTGAGGGTAGGGTGAGACGTTTAAGGTATGGCAGTGTAAAAAAGTGCTGATTAGATTCCCTCTGCGGGAATGACGATATTTACCTGGTGACTCATCGCTCTTCCACCCCGCACCACTTTCATTTGTAGCCGGGCTGACTGATTCTGTGCGGTTGCATACTACATCAATCCCATCTAGCCAGAAATGGTTGTGGTTTAAGACAAACGGCCTGTAACTGAGCTAAATTCAGGATGGGTTGCCAGGAAATTAAAAAAACCAAAACATTCATGTCACTGGAGTAAAGTACTGCATCGAAGTGAATCTGGACCCGCCTGCCATCTCTAAAGGAGTTTTTCCAGAGTCGTGAAAGTTCCTGAGCGGAGAGACAAGCCTCGAACCTACCACGCTGCCCGGCGCATACAAGAGAACACGTGAAGCAATATCCGTCTGCGAATATATATGTATAAAAAAATAACGGCATTCTTTTCTGTCCCCGTGTTCTAAGTGATAATCTACGTCAGAGGATACATTCTATGCGCCATGCGCCACTGCGCAGTGAGGTGCGACAGCGGGGAGGGAGGGGGGAGCATTCGTAAATATAGCATTGAGGTTCTTTTTTTTTTTTTTTTGTTAGTCTAAGGTGCGTCGTGTGCCATTCATTTCTCACTTAGTCATTCATTAGAAGCGTCTCGAGGGGTGGCAGAGGCTTGTCTCTCGGCTCGGGCTGCGGACAGGTGGATGGATGAAAGTGAGATGGAGGGACATGGTGGGATGGAGGGGTGATCCGCTCTTCCCATCATCTGCACATAAAGAGAGGCACTCTGCAAGGTCATGGCTGTCTTTGGAAGTGCCTCTGTGAGTTACTGCCAGGCAGAAAAAAAATATCTGAGGAACTTCTGAGGAACCAAGATGGCATTTGAAGACCGAGTCAAAATGTCAATTATCTTTCTCCGTCTGGTCTCTCTACACACTCCACGCTTCTGACCGATTATTATCTGTGTGTCGCCGTTGACAGGAGCTAGAGGGGGTGCGTATTCACCGGGCTGCTATCTTCAAGCATTGTTTTTTAGTCTCCCTTTATGTCAGTAAGAGGTGAATTCAAGTTTTTTCCCCAGAGGCTCCTGACCGCTGTCTGAGGAAATACGCCGTGGTTGCACTTTGTGTTATGGTGCAGAAGTACCAGGGAACTGCTCAGGAATCGAGAGCAAGGTGGATAAATAAACCGTGGTAAACTCGGTTGGTTCTTTGGAATTCTTTTTTTTAAGAAAAGCAGCCCCTTCTTGGCTACCTGTTGTGGTAAAACTGCGCCTTAAAACAAAATGCAAGCATCACACATTGCTGTAATTTGACTAGCACCTTTTTTTTTTTTGATTTAGAAATACAGTCCATGAAATGCACACTCCCACAACCCCTTGTGTGTGTGGCAGGGCTTCAGTGTGTGTGTAGTTCAGTTAAGTTGAGTTGCCCAGCACCTCACAGAAGCACTTATTGCTACAGCGAATCAGCGACTTCTTCAAATTCTCATGTGTAGTGGATAGGACACCCCTTCCTCTGTGACACCTAATTCTTTAACACACACACACTACCTACTCAAACCACACACACACACACATTTCTTTCCTCCACAGATCACATATAGAAAACAAAAGATTTGACAACACCCTCTGTAATCATACTGCAAGGGGGGGAAAACATTTGAGAAAAACAACAAAAGTCTGGTGGAAACAAACAGGAACTCGTGAGCGGAGTGGACCCAGGGTGACAGTAGGTGAACCAGTGATATAGGACCAGGTAGAAGCCATACGTGGTGAGGGCTAAATACAGCACTGTCTCTCTGGCGTCATGCATTGTTGTTTACGGAGCCCACATCAGTTTCTGTGACCTGTGCAGACCCGTTGATATCTTACCGGGGCGGGTTATTGCTGGTTTAAAACACATTCGAACTCACACCACGTGATTCAGTCTGCATTGCTACTAATACTGCTACCTCTGGAGACCCTATGTAGTCAGTGTCTCCGAGCACAAACCCCCCCCCCCCCAAAAAAAGGGGGGCGGGCAACGCTGGAGGGGCCCTTCAGAGAGTTGGAGTCATGTTGTACCAGTTTAGACCCATTGAAGGGGGTTTTAGCAGAGAGATTTCATAAAAGTTGTCTGTGCCTTTATTTGTCTCCCATTGGACAATTTGAAAACAGTCAACAGACAAACTTGCACCAATCAGAAAGCAAAGCCGTGGAGTTTCCCGCCCCCATCACCGTGGTTCCCGGTGTACAACACTGAGGCGTTGGATCAACACTACTCCAGCACAACTCTCTCACAGCGCGGTCGCATTTCTTTCTTCTGCAAAGCCTCCCCTCCCTGCAGCTTTGCACCGGCTGGCATCTTCTTCTCCTTCTCCTTCTCCACTTTTTAAGCACGGGGAGCGACCGGCACGGCGTCACGGGCAAACGTGTGAAAAATAAAACGACAGCGAAGAAAAGAAAAGACGCGAACAGAGGAGATGGGGGAGGAGGCAGTCGGGATGATGAGATTCCCCCTCCCCATTTCTCCGTCTTTTCCCCAGTTCAGAGATGCAGGGGGAGATGGAGGGGGGAGGTTGTCAAGTCACTCCGGTTATAAGAACAATATATAAGCTTACTGATGAACCCCCCCACCACCACCACCACCACCACCACCACGTTGAACAGACAGGTGTGTGTGTGTTGTGGTCATATTTCTCACAGTGTCTAGTCAAAGTGTCAGGGAGGTGAAACTGTGTGTCACAGTGGTATGCTATCATGTTTGAAGTATGGTTGGCAGTATAATGGATACTGTGTGTGTGTGTGTGTGTGTGTGTGTGTGTGTGTGTGAGGGAATGTGAGGGATCTGTGTGAATGAGAGAATCGTCTGAGTGCAAGTGCAGACGAGCTGAGAGAGGTGCCGCAGCGTCGAGGAGGACAGAGGGAGTCCATGAATTTATTCCAACCTTCACACAGATAAGTATATAATTGACCTCCTCCACTCTCCCCTCCCCTCACCGCTCCTCTCTCTTTCTCTCTCTCTCTCTCTCCTTTCAGCATCGCTTCTCCTCTCCTTCTCCCCCCCCCATCCTCCCGTTCTTCCTCTCGGTCTAGACGAAGGCCTCGGGCTTGCTGCCGTTGTTGATCTGGACGTAGATCTTGGGATCCTCGTCCTGCTCGTCTCTGAGGCGTCTGAGGTAGTGGCTGTGACACAGCAGGTAGAGGGGCAGGCAGAATCCCAGCATGCTCAGCACCAGCAGGCCCACGTTCACCTGGAGGCGACACAAGGGTCAGACACAATATATCCGTTTGCTGATATTTAACTTATTAGAAATGAGACGATGCCGCCACTTAATAGGATGAAAATGTTGGAAGTGATTTTTCCATCGACCTCCTTCCACCATCTCTTTCCACAAACTCTGAAAGCTTTAGCTGTGTTTGCGTTGAAAGAACAGCGCCCACTTCCTGTTTTGTGCCGTAAAGCAATCCAGCAGATTTCCCGCCAAATCCGACCGGGTTGCACACAATGTAAGATGCGGCGTAGAGTCTGCCGATCTTAAGAGTCTTGTTTGTTTGTTGTAATTAAACTAATAAACCAATGAACAAAACTAAGAGAGCGGCAGCGTGTAAAGCAGCAGTGATGTCGCGTGAGGACGACGTGTTCCCATGGCGTTTGTGTCATCTTACCCACAGGGGGTCTCCCTCCAGGGGTCCCACCATCGCCATGAAGAGAGGCTGCTGCAGCAAGGCGAAACAGAGCGCTGATCAGAGACTGCATCCCCGTCAGGCTGCCAAACTGAGAGGACGGATACCTGCAGGGGACAAACGACATTGCACTCTTTTTTTCTCTTGAAGGGTCTCTTAAAACAGCTTTCACAGCTCAATACAAAATATGATGGCATTATATGGTATTATTAAGTATTATTAAGTCATTAAGTCTTGAATGCACACAGACACGTCAAACACTTACACAGCAGCATACAAGGCCTCCGACTGCAGAGTGGATGAAGCCTCTGACAATGGTGTGAAGGATGAACGACAGAATCTGAAGGACAGGGGGAAAAGAGGGAAAAAGAAAAGAGATCAATTCTCTGACTAATACCCAGTCGCTGCACGCCTTCCCTCACCCTGAAACGTCTTTCATCTTCGACAAATGAGATGCCGACGGGTTGATAAATAACATGCAATGAGCGTCACGTCCACCAGGTGTCGCTGAAATACTGAAAAACACCCAGCGCTGCATTGCCATGTGAGTCTTTCATGCTCTCCCTCTCTGCAGTGCTGCATCTCCCTATGAAGATACACGGGGGGGGTTTCAACACCATTGGTACACATGCTGGAAAATGTGCCTCCTCGAATGGCTTCGAAGGAGCCCTGATCTTTTTCTCTACGTCTCACACAAGTTACAAATAAAACAGGGATCTATCTATCTATCTATCTATCTATCTATCGATCGATCGATCGATCGATCTCTCTATCTCTCTATGTATCTATCTATCTCTCTATCTCTCTATCTCTCTATCTATGTATCTATCTATCTATCTATCTATCTATCTATCTATCTATCTATGTATCTATCTATCTATCTATCTATCTATGTATCTATCTATCTATCTATCTATCTATCTATCTATCTATCTATCTATCTATCTATCTATCTATCTATCTATCTATCTATGTACCTGAAGGGTCAGGTTAGGGATGATGCAGGTGACTCCGAAGCCAACCAGGAGTATATTGGTGAAGATGAAGGCTCTGGTGGCGTTGGTGATCTTCTGAATCTGCTTGTCGGGGCGGCGGGGCTGACCAGGCTCCCTGGTGGAATAGAATAGAATCAGGAATCAAGAATAGTCCACCACCACCAACATATCCACCCGTCCTCTTTGACGCCGTGTGTGTGTGGATCCTTACCTCTTGCCCTTCTTCTCGTTCTCGACCTCGCAGTCTTTGAGCCTCCAGTCCATAATGTAGCCGATGACCGGAGAGGTGACCAGACACAAAAGCTGGAGCACGCCGAAGATGGACGTGTAGACGCTCACTGAGACACAGACGGAGACACAGACAGAGTTATTACGCTTTCATGTCATCCCCGCGCAGGCTTTGAACATTTAATGAGCCGTGATGGATAGTTCAGAAGGAGACGCACGCAGAACCAAGCAAACACAAAGAGCGCACTGACAAGACAGCAAGTGGTTTGTTGCAGGGCTGTTGGGGTCGCAGGTTGTGAGCGTACATTCAATATATAAATGAATAAAGAAAGATGAACAAATAGATGAGAGAGAGAGAGGCCGAGGGGGAGATCTTTGCATGTTTGGCCTGAGGTCTCTTACCCACTTCCATCCTCTCCACTGCAGCAGCAGGAAGCCAGCGTGACAGGAAGACAGAGAGAGAGGCAGACGGAAAAAAAGGGAAGACGGAGGGGAGTTAACGACAAGAGCAGAGAGAGCAACCGAGTTAGGAGAATGGTCAGTTATCACACGGCAGAGACAGAAAGAAGAGGCACGAGGAGAAAGTCTGTCTCACACACAAAAGGAAGCATCGCATGGAACAGAGAGTCGGTAAACATTGACGCCTCCAGGTGAGAAGGTCAAGAAAGCAGTTCGCTCCTGGGTTCTGTTGTACTGCACCACTGTGCACCTGAACACACACACACACACCTGTGTCGAGGTTTCCATCAGTGAGGGACTCCAGGATGGTGTTCATGGCTCCCATGTAAAAGATGAGGCGGAGCTGGGTCACACACATGGTGATGAGGCTCAGCATGAAGATGGGGCTGAAGATGCTCTTCATGAACGACGGAGCTGGAATCGAGAGAGAGAGAGAGAGAGAGAGAGAGAGAGAGAGAGAGAGAGGAAACAGGTCATTAGAGTTAGACTGATATATCGCTTGGCCTTTTATTCAATGTTTATATTTATTTATTATCATTTTAGTTTCTGTGCACATTTTATTTATCGCAAATGTGCATCATTCAGTCTCTGTACTCTCAGTTTGAGTGCAGATGCCAGTCAAAGCATTGCAGCGTTTCGCCACACAACCTGCGTTGTCTCTTTCAAGCCTCTTTTCTCTCTACCTCTGTCGATGGAAAACTACACCAGGGTACCGTCAAGTCGTACTAGAGGGAGAGAGGACGTCATCTACATTTCCCAAGGCCCTCGGTTGACAAGGTAACGCCTCTTAACCTGCATCACAAAAAGCCCGGGGGAATTCGGCGAAAGCCTCGGGTCCAGGAAAAGGGTTGATCATTAATCTAAGTCGTGGATGGACATGGAGAGCGGGTGTAACGGCCCGTGCGGTAAGTGCTGGACAAACCTTTTAATGGCGGGTCCGCAGATGGAGCTGCGTTTATTACCCAGGACAACAGGTATTTGAGCCGGTCTGGCTTAAAGGAATTGTTCTGGTCGCGCTGTAATCAAACCGTGCTTATACGGCATTATAAGAGCATCGTAAGAAAAGTTCATCTGTGGTTCTAATAGGTCTTATAATCTGCTATAAGTCAAATGTTACCATGTTCTATATTTACTTCCTCTCCCTATCTGCCTTTCTGTCTTGATATGTTCATGCTGGGGTAGAAAAAAGTTATTTCGCCTGAAAAACGGGACAGGAAGAAGGTGAGCGCCTGTCGGGAGGAAGAGGAAACACGCCTAATAAGCAAATACATCGCAACCTCCACAGCCATCTGACTGACAAGTGGGCAAATTAGAGAGGACTGAGAGGGTAAAAGGGCTGGTGTGTGAGTGAGTGTGTGTGTGTGTGTGTGTGTGTGTGTGTGTGTGTGTGTGTGTGTGTGCGTGCGTGCACGTAATATGGGCCTCTTGAGAGCTCCTGACAAGATGGGACATGTCCAGCTGTTACTAAACCAACCATGGGCATCCCGACCACATACCAACACACACACACACACACACACACACACACACACACACACACTCAGACTGATGCTTGCTCCTCCAGAGCTCCCTGCCAGCGAGCCCCAGCACCCGCTGGGCGGCGTTTCTAGGAGCGTGGTCCGAACCGATTCCACGGTCCGTTTGGTACCAAAGAGCCCCAGAGGGGAGCCAGCGGGGGATCTGGTTGAGGGCACAGAGGTTAGCTTACAGGGGATCTGGGGCAGAGGTAACGGGGCATTGAAGGGGTACTTGTCTAATTGCTGTGCACAGATGTTGGGTTATGGATTGTTTTTAGTTTTTTTTTAATTGGGCGATGATCCGGTGAGCCAGTGACAACTTCCTGGCAACAGGGACCAAAACATTAGCTGGCCCGAGGGTGGCTCCACTCACGTCAACAGTAAACCGCCCTGAGATACTGTGAGAACGCCCCCAAAAAACGGTTGGATCCTCCGTTTCAGACTTACTCTCCTCCCCGGCCTTGCACTTCACCTCCAGGTCGACGGTGGAGAGGCAGAGCTTGTTGGCCTCCTGCGTGGCCAGGTCCTTGGGCGGCTGCTGCTGCTTCATGGAGTTGCCGACGCTCAGACGGCGCCCCACGGTGGTCACCTGACGGTAAAACTGCTTCCCCGTGATCTTGTGGTCGAAGCCCAGCCAGCTGAACTTGATCTTCACCCTGAGAGGAGAGACAACAAGGTGATTATGGAGACAAGAAGGCATAGACGAGAGAGAGATCCAGGTGAATACGAGCAAAGCCGGCTGATCTGCGTTTCCCGTCCTCGGGGCTGACTTGGCCTTCACTGCAATACACTGGGATTTAGCGTGCATGCGTGTAAGTGCATGTGTGTGTGCGTGCGTGCTGGAGGAATGCACTGATCTCCGTGGAGAACGCAGGCTGTGTCTCGGCTCTGTAGGATTCCAGGATACGTTACGCGTGTTGAGCTAATAGCATTAGATCTGCTGGTTAAAGAGGATAGCTGCAGGCTACGTGGATTTTTACCTGTGTGTGTGTGTGTGTGTGTGAGACATATGTCTGTCTGTCTTACGTGAAGTCCATGTCCTCCGGGCCGGGGAAGGGCTCCAGGGGCCAGTTGAAGAAGCAATTGAGGAAGACGAGGCAGGCACAGCCAGCCCACACCAGCAGGATGCTGATGAAGGTGGCACCCAGGTCGTAGATCACCTGCAGGCAGACGGACGAAAACAAAAGCACCACGATGGAGGATCAATACGCTAGTTCTGGGGTTGCCGGGTGATTCAAATCTTTCGGGTGAGTTTTGGATGAAGCAACCTGTCCGAGCGAGTGTACAGACGGACTAAGTTACCTTGATGCCGGGGAACGTGACAGCAGAGGAGGCGTAAGATCCAATCATCAGGGCGATGAAGGTCGACCTCAGGTCCCCGAACATGTTGGGAAGCTGAGAAGAGAAGATTAAATGACACGTTTCAATAGGATGCACTTTTTTAAAGTTCTTGAAAACACACGCAAACACATCATGGCTGCAATTCCAGCGACAACATATCGAGCAGTCTATAAATCATCCTCCTCCCAACACCACATGTTTCTGTGATCTCAGAGAACAACCTCTATACTTTCATATACAGTGATGGAGTGTTTGTTTGAAAAACCAGTAGCTGGTATCAAGTACCAACCATAAACGACAGGTATTCTGCACTGTACTCCAGCGTTGAGTAACACAATCCACCCTGAAACCCTATTAAAACATGATATGAAGACCTGCTGACAGCTTCGCTCTGATGGTGAAGGCCTGATTGTTAACGCAAAGTATTCAAACTGATAACCCAAATTACTCCTGTTAACTAGATGAAGGATTACATTTTAGACCTGTCAGCTGCATGTTGGACTAGGCACTTTGGTGTGATTCCTCTCCTCAGACTCCCTCTATAAATCGCTACAATCCACAAAAAGCCGCGGACCCAATTCAATCTGATAATGTGCAAAAATGCAGAAAAGAAATAAACGAAAACAAGTGGGGCTGTGGGCGTGGGGCGCTCTCTGCGTTATATGGAGGCGCTTGCTACCAGAAAGTACACTATGTGCTGCAGGGGGGTGTTTCTTGCACTGTTTCGTTCCACCGTTTGCAAGCGGAGCAAAGAGAAAAAGCCAGAAGCTTCCTGCGTGACGACACTCAAGCCCGACTTCAAAAACGTAAACAGGAAGTAGAAAACAGACCAAAGAAAACGGAGAAAGAGACAAAGAAGAAGAGTGAAGTGGTAAGAAAGAAGGAATGTTACGAGAGCATGAATCGTCTGCGTGTCTGTCAACATCACATAATATCTGCCATCTGGCTGGGTTGGACGTGATACCATGAGTGCATTTATTTTTAGCAGCAGCACTGAATGAAGCAGTTCTCTGCTGTACGAGTGGGAGGCAGGGGGGAACTAAATGTTAGACAGAGGAAGGAGGGACGGGGAGGAGGAGGGCGTAATCCCTCGACAGAAACTTCATTATGGGTCATAAACAGCAAAACTCCCCCTGAGAATCCCCCGACCCGATCCCCTCGCTCGTCCTCATCATCCGTCCGTCCATCCGCTGTGCTCACCGCAGGGGGTGCAGCTTGTTAGCGTGCTGGCTGAACCCCCTCAACCCTGATAGGCGTCACTCTCTGGGCTTAATTGGACCAAAGGTGAGCTCCAGAAACGAGTGCGCTCCCTGCCATGACATTCGCAGTAACGAGGACCCGCATTCCTCCCCGCTTGTTTCTCTGGAGCCGCGCTCAACTGGAAGAAGCCAGGTTATAGCGCTTTACAGTCGGGCCCGCGGACTGGCTAGCTGGCCTAATGACTGGTAAGACTGGGGTGGCCTCTGAAAGGAAAGGAAAGTGACCATCTAAGCGGGTGTCTAGGTCAGCAGACCCGGGCAGCGTGAGTCCATTGCATGACAAAGCAGGGCCAACTCATGGTGGCTTATGCAGAGTCAACAGCTTTGGGCTACAACGCGATAAGCTCAGCTCTGCTCACTTCTTCATCCTGCTGCTGTCGGGTCACCCAACAACTGAGTCAGCTTCGGTGACCAGTCATGTGCACGTGTTAGATAAGCTGTGGGCTGAATTTCGTTTCCCAGTGGCCACCTCAGATGAAAGGACCGGTTTATCCTTTACCTTCTGGTCTAATACGGCAGGTACGGGCTGCTCAGTTCATTGAGAGACGGTCCCTAACCTCTCTACCATTCACCCCTGTGTTGTCTTTACCGTTAGCGCACCGGGGCTTGTTTGTCTGCTCTGGGAACGAGTTCATTCGGAGGGGGTTAGTTACATTACTGTAAGGGCACAAGCCCAAACCAGAATCAACCGCAACTCGGTCCTCAACCAGGTTACGTCACGTGGAGAGTTCCCCTAGGTTCGCAGGTCTGAGTCAGCGGCTTGCTGAAATCACGAGCTTGCTCATCTTGAAGGAAGAAGTGGAAATGAACTGGTTCAGCACGGCACGCGTATGTGTCAGTGTGTGTGTGTGTGTGGAAATGGGCAGTCCAGCTGCAGGCTCAAGGCGGGACAGATAACAGTCTCTTTGTGGTCGGAGTCAATAACACATCACTCAAGCAGGCAAGGCCCGACAACTGTCACGACTGCTCAACGCCAGAGGACAATAGTTCTCCTGCAGCTTCGGTGGCGCCGTGAAGCTCATCGCTACCGCGTTGTCGTCAAGCACAAAACGTGCCCCGCGAGGCTGTCTTGTGTTGCAATTCACACCCGACCTCACCTATGAGTCCCAACCACCTCCCGACTCTTCTTATTGGACGTTCGGAGGTTGTGTCCGGGGACTCTCTAATCATCAGAGGAATGTATTGACTGTGTGTTCCCTGAGTATGATATGTGATTACGCAAGAACCTCCCAGTGTGCTGCCTCCCCGAACACAGTGTCCCGAAACACTTAAACTCTGTTAATACCAGGCATTTTTCCCTCTCCTCGCTACTTCTACCTCACCCGCTAGATTCTCTATTATCTCGCCACTGTAATATGAACATGTAGGTTCCAGCATCTCCGCAGCAGCAGCAGCAGCAGCAGCAGCAGCAACGCCCACCGTCTACCTGGTGCTGCCGCTTCCCTGAATAGCTCTTTGTTGGCTGTGCGGGTGTATCCGTGCAGAGAGCGGCAGGGTACACACAGATGGGCCCAGTGTTTGGACAGGTACTAAAGGACACCGAGTCTATTTTAGGAGCGGAGCGCTCACCCGAAGATAAGAGATCATCTGGCGCCAGGGGTTTCGGTTAATAAAAAAAACATTTTGCCTGATAAAAAAAAAAAAAAAAAAGGAGGTCAAAACGATGTCGAACGAACTCGAAGCGAGGCAGACCAGATCTATACGCAGATCTATGAATTGCAGTACTTTTTGTTTGTATAGATAACGCTGGCTACAGTCCATGATTTTCTTTTTCCCCCACTTGATGACTAAACAAATGTCGTTTTGTTTAAGGTTAAGGGTCGACAGAAAACCGCCGACACAGCGTAACAGCACGGCGACAGAAGTGGGTATCAGGCACCTGATTTCTACCAGGGATATAGTGGAGGGTAAAACTCAGCTCACACACCCACAGTTTAAGTCGGACATCAACTTTAACGAGGACCGAGCTTTTTAAGGGGAACAAATCTTAAAATCAAATTGATTCTTGGTTATATTTTTGGACGTCTGCCACCGTTTTCCCTGCCTTTTAAATTACCACTGTAAAACAAGTCGCCGGTGTTGCTCAGCGGAAGTAACAGTCTTTTAGGTGTCTGAATGTTATCTGCAGTGCAGGAAAAAAAAAAGAGATGAATGGAGAGAAACAGCTGAGAGGAATAAATCAGGAGAGCAGATCAGGAAGTCACAAAAGAGAGAAAGTGCACAAAGAGAGACAGAAAAATAAAAGTGCTTTCTCGATGTTACCGGTCTTTATTATGAGCCTACTTTGCTTTGTTGTAGACATATGAATATTTCAGGAGTTTTCAACTGTGTATTGTTGTTTTGTCCCTTAGCTTAGCAAAAAGAAAAACATGCTGAGGAGGAAAAGAGGAAACTGGACAGACTTGTCTGAGAAGAAAGAACAGAGAAATGAAAGAAGGAAGAGGCTTTGCTGCAGCGAGCGGAAAACGCTGAGAACCGGCCCTGACCGGTCCGGTCCTCGACCGGCAGGACGTACATCATAATAAAAAAAAAAAGGAAAAAAGCAGCGAGCCAGGTTGTATGCTTAGTCAACACCACCTGACGAACGCCAGGCCGCATTCCTCCATCTCTGTGATGCTACTCTCTGCTGCCTTTTCTCCTCTAGGGCTCGACCGATGCAGGTTTTTGAAGGCCGATACTGATTTATTTTGGGTGGATATTCTGCACTGATATCTTTAAATGTGACCATTATCGTGCACAAAACATGCAGAAATCACAAAGCATTCAGCGTTTCCCCTAGGAATTTCAGTCTTGCCAGGGTGGAAATGCCTCTGAAACAGCGTTGAGACCCACTCCCCCTGATGCTTGGCTCGTTCTTGGACGGGATTCTTGGTCATTCCAGCTGAGCGTGACCGCCACACCACTTCCCTGCTCCCTCATAAAGAGGCAACGTCCACGTGAGCCTGGTATCAGTGGCTGCTGCTCTTTCTGACCCAGACTGGTTTCCTTTCACGTGGTCACGCCGGAGTAAACCGAGCATATTTCCCCCACCTCACCCTGCCACCGCCTGATCTCAGCGCCTCTTTTTCCACCACTTCACCACACAAGCAATCACCCTGTTGCCTCCACTCTCTCTCTCTCTCTCTCTCTCTCTCTCCTCGTTTCCTAGAAGTCAGAGCTGGGAATGTGTCCTAGGGTTCTGTATTGAAAGCCCACGCTCCGTAGCCACTTTGTTGACGTGCTCAAAATAGCAGTCAAGCCAATCAGTGGGCCATAACAGCGTTTCCAGATGGTCCGGTGACACAGATAGGAAAAATTAAAAGGGGGGTTGGGAACAGAGGAAATACACATTACGGAGTACCAGATACAAAGTGAACTGGCTTCAGACTGGAGGACCGAAAAACCCACCAAACAGGAAGCAGAGGGGCTACAACACGTGCCGTGAACAAGAACAAGAACAAGAACAAGAGGAGGAGTTAACGGCTGTGTGTAGGTGTGGGAGGGGTCTCTGTGTGTGTGAGTGGTGTGTGTGGTGTGTGTGTGTGTGTGTGTGTGTGTGTGTGTGTGTGGTGTGTGTGTGTGTGTGGGGGGGGGGTTGTTGTTGGTCTGGGATGTTCCAGCAGGAGTGGCAGGGCAAGGTTAAAAGCTGGAGAGAGGGGAGAGACAGTTAAAGAGACCGGAGGGAGATGAAGGACAGATAGGAAGGGAGAGGTAGTTCCCTCCCTCCCCCCTCCTCATTCTCTCCCCCATCCCCTCCTTACTCCTCAGTTTCTCACCCCCTGTTTTCCATCGCCGGTACACAGAGTGCTGAGTGTGCACCCGCAGGAGAGAACGAGGAAGTGCAGCAAAAAAAAATAACAGAAAGAGGGCGAGGAGCCAAACGGTCCTCTTGGGCCCATTAGAAGCAGGAAGAGAGACAAAGAGAGGCAAGCAGGGTGGCGGTGAGGAGGGGAGAGAGCGAGGGCTGACACTCTAACCTTGGCGTTCACCCAGCAACCCACCCCATTGAAACGCATGCAAACCGGTTTGCCCGGGGGGGGGGGCGGGGGGTGGGGGGGTTGGTTGGGGTGGGTTGGGTCATTAAAGTTAATCCACCGCAGAGTTTCCTTAGTCTGGGTTTCGCCTGAGGGTTTTAGCGTCCCCGTGATGGTCTGGGCTCTGTTTCAGAGGCTTTTCCCACCCCGACAAGAGTAAAATATGGGGGAAACATTGAATACTTTTTGGATTATTTTGGCATGAAAATGGTCGAACCCTAATCCAAGCATAGAGAGAGAGAGAGAGAGAGAGAGAGAGAGAGAGAGATTACAGGTATCTTAAAATAGTCGCTTTCCTCGGTAACAACCCCTGACCTAGAGATTCAGGAAAGGGTAGGGAAAAGGAAGAGGCTGAGCAAAGCATAGAGAAGAGCTCTCTCTCTCTCTCTCTCTCTCTCTCTCTCTCTCTCTCTCACACACACACACACACACACACACACGTCACCAGCAGCAGCATAAACAAGACAGCTGTTGAGACCTGCTGGGGCCCACTGTAGAGAGGTTAGCGACACAGCACAGCTAAAACAACACACAAGCGGGCAAACACACACACACACACACACACACACACACACACACACACAGTCTCGCACACACGTGAGACTGTGTGTGAGGCCAGATATGACGGTTGTGGCAGTTCAGGCTCAGTCTTGTTTGAGGGGAACAGCTGAAACTGGAGAAGACAAAAACAACATGGCTGAGCCTTGGGGAATGGGGGGGGGGCGGGGCGAGGCCAGCTGAGCAACACACACACACACACACACACATTCAGTTCCTTTATTGCTAATTCCTGTTTGTCCAGCGCGGTGACAGTAACTCCTCCCTTCTCCTTGCTTAATTACACTTTACCACCTTATAATAATCTAACGGACTGTCCAGGCTGGATCACAGTGGTTGCACTGTATCGATAATCCTGAGGAATAACCTCCCAAATAACAAGAACAATCACACCAGTTGACTTATTATCATTATTATTAGTAGTAGTAGAAGTATTATCCCTGGTTTCAGTGGAGTTTAGTGTCCCATGATGGTCTAAATGCCGTTTCAGAGGCTTTTCCACCCTGATGAGAATAAAGTTATGGGGAAAACACTCAATACTTTTAATCGTTTTATTTTGAAAATGGTCAAATTTGATTGATAATTGAATACTGGCACAAAATATCAACAATCAACAGCTTCAATCCAAAAATATGGGTATTATTCAAAGACCCACATGGGTCGAACGCTAGTATTCCTACTCCACACTAACAACGGGTTCAAAAAATCCCTTCTCCTACTGTACTGGTGAAACAATCACAGTGGATACAGTGAAACAGGGATGCAGCGACATAACGCTACACTTGTCAACAACACCCGAACACACACACACACACACACACGCGCACAAGCGTGTGCACGTACACTAGCATGTATGTGTCCTTGTGTGGATGAATTAGTGATGAGGAGGGTCTTTTTTGGGCTCCCAGCCAGAGCAGCAGAGCAACAGTGAATAATAGATTCCTCTCTCTCTCTCTCTCCCTCCCTCTGTCTCTCTCTCTCTGTCTCTCTCTCTCTCTCACTCGCTCTCCCTCTCTCTCTGCCTCTCTCTCTCTCTCTCACTCGCTCTCCCTCTCTCTCTGCCTCCCTCTCTCTCACGTGTCCTCTCCTGTGATGCAGCACTTTCTCTTAGTGATGAGATCATCCCGAGCAGAGAGGCTTTCCTTATCCTTTCTCTACAGCGTCTACTCATCGCTCTCCTCCCCCCTCCCTCTCTCTCTCTCTCTACTTGCTGCGGTTGCATCTGTCTTTCTTCCAATCTTCTCTCTCCGTCCACTGACCTTCTCATTTCTTTTTTTTCTCCATCAGCGCCCGAGTCTATCTCTTAAGATCGGTCCAATCCGCTCTCCTCCCTCCACCTCCACCTCTTCTTCCCGTCCTCTCACCCGCTCACCCTCCCTCCCCTCCCCTCCCTGCCTAGGGCTAGACTGATATATCGGTTTGCATCGATGGTGTTTTATTAAACATCAGATCAGTAACAGAAACATCAGTATCGATACTGGACTTCACAAACCTATACCAGTCGAACCCTTAACCCCTTCCTCTTCTATCCACCGCTTCTCCTCCGCCTACTTCCTCTCTCTTGCTTCGACTGCGCCGTGGTAACGGTTTTGCTATACTCACCGTCAGCGAGGTGAAGGTCATGCACATGCCTCCGAAACCATTCAGCGCCAAAGCGACGAAGATCAGGACGGAGAGCTCTGGGGACAGAGGGAGGGAGGGAGGGTGAATGAATTGTCATCGCGGCATCGATGATTGAGAGCAGCGTGTTAGGGCCCCCCCCCCCCCCCCCCGAGTGCCCGAGCAAACACATGATCCCATCAATGTGATGTATATGACACAAGCAGAAATACGTACTGCTGGGGTCGCTGGCTCCGTAGGCGATGAGGAGGCAGGAGAAGCCAAAGCAGGCGCTGGGGAACACAAGGGATCGGGTTCAGATGAGGCGGAGGCAATACACAATACAAATCAAATGGTGTCACACTCCACATACTGAGCTCCAGAGGGCCCCTTCACCCCCTGGTATTTAAGTATCCTCATTGTGAAAACGTCCAACCACAACCCCCACGACTCTCCTCCCCCGGCCTCACCTGCCCAGCAGCCGCAGCTTGCGTGGCCCGTACTTGTCCATGACGATGCCCAGGGGCAGCGTGATGGCGGAGAGCAGGAAGGAGCCCACGGTGAAGGCCAGGTTGAGCATCTCATCCTGGTCCTTGCAGATGGGCCAGGCTGTTCATCTCCAGGTACTCCTCCTCCTCCTCGTCAGACGCCGCGGAGGTCGACGCGTTGGAGACGTTGAGGCTAGAGCCGTTTTCTGGGTGGGTGACGAAGAAGGCGGGGGGAAAGAGGAGAGAGGGAAAGACATTTAGGTCGTTCGTAATCTGTCCGATCAGGAATAATCGTTTTCCTGATTTAGCTTGAAGCTGCACTAGGCGGCGGTGACGTAACTGTTTGAAAAGTTTGAACTTCGATACCCAGAAATCCTGTAAGGTGACGTCAGTGAACTGTACACAGCACGGTCATGTTTACCAACCCGGTCGGTCTGTGATGCGTTATGAGAGGGATGAGAGAGGCAAATATCTAAGACAGTTTGGGACGCTCTTCTCTGTTGCAGCCCCACTTTGTGAATTAGTCTGAGAAGACGGGGGTATTTTTAGAGCAGCTTTAAATCTCCTTGTGGAGGACCGTTGCACAATGTTATGATCATGAAATAGAACCAGGAAGAAAAAAAAGCTGTTTACTTCTTCAGTAATTGTAGAGGCTTCCAGTGTGAAATAAATATCTTCTTGGTATTTAAAGGGAACCCATTTTGAGACGTCAGTCATGTTAGCGTTGGCCCCTCCCAGCCCCCCGAGAGCTGAGCTGCTGAGTCAAAGGCTGGGAGACGTGTTAAAGGTCAAGTAAACAAGCAGCAGACACAGTCACAACCGGGGGGGGGGGGACTCCACGCCCGAGTAGCAGTGTGCAGAAAAACACACTCACACCCTTGAATAATCCCTGGTAAACAGAGTCCTGCTGAGCTCCTATTTTTGTCTCTCAGTGCTCTAATAAACTCTAATAAACTTTGAACTGCCTCCGGTAAAACACTGTTGATGTCAGGAGAGGGACACAAAGAGCTGCACACTCATCGCTCACCTTGACTTGTTTTCAGTCAAACTGCCAGTAAAACAATAGAGACAGCCTCGGCCGTTACCACATAAACAGGCCCTGAAGGACGGCAGGAGGAGGGGGGGGGGTCATCAGTGTGCTTCCTTCACTCCTGGAGGAAAGTTGTCAACAACAAAGTCTCTGCTCTTGTTCTCCTATATGATGTTGACTCTGTGAGTATTTCTGGTTCCTAGTTGCTCTTATGGGCACTCCTCCTCCTCCTCTCCCTCACACTCTCCTATAGGCAAACAGACGCACCCCTACAAAGTCGGTTGGCTGCCAGGTGACTATATATGACCGGCTTTGTTTCCATGGTTGCCGGGGAGGAACGATTCGTGGTTTCAAAGCTGCTCCTTTATTCACCTGTAGGTCCTACTGAAGGATAACAACATCCCGTTAAAGCAATGCACAGTCAGAACAGGATGTCAAACGGAGATAATGCTGTCCGTTACAGTGTGCAAACCTACTCCAAGTAGGGGGGTGGGGGGCGTACGTTCTGGCCCAAAAATGACCAAAACAGGCTTTTCTGGTAGCTGAGTAAACTGAATCCCGCCGAAAGCCCCGCGCGTTGACAGGCCTAGTTGTGAAACAGAAGGCGAGGCCGTGGTGGTGAAAGAGATAGCGGAGCGAGGTGAAGGCATGCGCGTCCCTCTCCGTCTCTCACACACTCTCACACACACTCTCACACACACACACACACACCACACCACCACAGCAACCGGTAAACACGGGGCTAGCGCGTAGGGGACGAACGACAACAGAGTTTGACTAACATGGGAGAGGCTGCCCTGAGGTCCCGTGCAGTCAGGAGACGATCCCATCGAATCGTCAGGGAGGTTTCATTCTCTCGGCACGCAAATGGACTGCAAATGCAAAACACAGGTGTGCGCAAGAGGAGGAATATTGTAACATCCCCATTTGCTGTAGTCTTATTTATACTAGATTTTTTTTTTGCTGTATCCTATTACTATTTTTTTCTGTGGCAACATGTCAATTTCCTTCATGGGGGTCGTTATAATCTGTAACATTTTCATATAAATGTCTGTTTTGCTACTCTCTATCTTGTTATAACACAATACTGATTCAACCTCTAGCCAGTTCAAGTCCACTTGCCGTTCTAAACACCCGGTGTCAGGTAGGTCTTTCCTGGGAAAAACCCTCTGGAGACAGGAAGTGATGCGTTTGTTTGGACTAAAAAGAAGAACTGGGTAGAGAGAGAGACGTCACAGTACTGGACAAACTGTTTGATTGACAGGTGATCTCTGGGAAGGGCAGTGAGAAACACCACAGCGATGACGCTGAGAGACAAAAAAAATAGAGGAACTAGATGAGTTTCATTTTGAGATTGATACGGAGGCTGCAAAATCTGAAAGGCTCAAGCTTAGCAATGTGGGAGTCTAGCTCAGATGGACACACCAGGCTCCTTAAGAGGAGCTGAAGGAGTACTGTATGTCTTAACCCTGATGTAACACCACTTCACCAGTTCAGTGAGGGAGAGGCCGAGGTAAAGGACGAGGGGATTGGGGTCGGGTCACCGCAGGAGCCGAGTCAGCGGCAGATCCGAACACTAATCTACAGAGGTTGCATTCCCACACCCAGATTAGGACCTAATCCTAACAGGTAACAAGGCTACGTTCACATGAAACGCCTCATCGGTCAACGTTCGCTGCATCCACTGATGAACTGGAAGTGCAGATGCAGAACCAGAGTAGTGTGTTTTAGACTGTGGAAACACAGAGAGTCATCACAAATACATGTAATGGCTAGCATGTATGGGGTTAAAAGACCTCACACGCAAATGAACTCTTTGATCACTGTACAAAGAGAAGGAGAGAAGGAGAAAAGATGAAAGAGACGAGAACAGAGAACAGCCTGGGTTGTTATCAGCGTGGAGGATGAGTGGATGAATGGTCCTATCCACACAAACAAAAACCCCACAGCCCCCGACGACGACGACCAATTGACCTTTCAGCCCGTCGGGTGTCATGAACAGTCTGGCCTACAGCAGGATTATGAACCAAGAACATTTTGGTGAAAAGAGAAAGCGCTTCATTTGATGTGGGTTTTTTTTCGAACCAAGACAATTTTTTGGTTACAATAAACCAGAAACCGGCAAGAAATGGCCCGCTGAGTGCAGCAGCACACCGCACTGGCTTTGATCATAGGAAGCCAATGACAAAATAAGCTGAAATAACCTACCACTAATCCATCCAGTGGTTGGTTCTGCCACAGAGAGAGAAACCTGATTCGTGGGCTTCATTTGAAGCCATCTGCGACTGTCATCGGCGTATTGACGTATTGATGGAAATTCCTGTGTGTGTGTGTGTGTGTATGCCCAAATCTCCTTGATCCCCACCACACCCACCTCACTTTGATTAAATCTAAACGCCCAGAATGAGGCTGATGAAACAGAGACAGGGCGTTCTGAAAAGACGGCGTGAGGAGGGACTGCGTGCTAATACATAATAATAATACAAATAATAAAAAGGCTAATAAAAGGCCAAATGGGCCGTGTTTCCCGAAGCATTACAGATGTGTTTGTGTGTTGTGTAAACTCGCTCCTTAGCTGAAATACTCCTGCTCTGCCATTTGAGCAGTGGCAGACTGGATAAAGGAGTGTGTAAGTTGAATTGTTTTCCATTTTTATTGTTATATTCTTTTGTATTCTTGTATTTATGAATTTATAAATATAAATGTATACATTTTATAAATCTGACTGTTATTGTGCCAGTGACCATTGGTTTTAGTTACATATGTGATTAACTGAAATGCAGTGCAATATCTCTAGTTCACAGGTACCATTGCAATGAATCTTATGCAATAACATTGCTGTCAGATGATAGATACAGGACACAGGAAGTGATGAACCAAAACTAAAGTAAGCGAGAAAGCTTAGGTCCGAGAAGCGTGCAGTTCACTGACTGTAATCGTCGCGTGATACCTGAGTTTTGAAGCCTGTGTTAAGTGTTAAGGTGACTCACCGGGCCCTCGGCACAGGTAGGAATAGAAACCCTCCGACTTGAGCATGATGAGCAGGGATCCCCAGCCCAGCAGCACGGCGGAGAACAGCAGGTTCTCGATGACCGCCGTCACCGCCATCCACCAGCGCCGGGAGAAAGCCGTGGCCAGGGTGGGAGCCATCTCAGCTGGGTCGGAGGTACCACCGCACCGGCCTGACTGAACGAATGGATGGATGGATGGAGAGAAGGGCGGATGGTTAAGCCTGGAGGACACAAAAGGTGGAATAAATTGCAAAATGGATTAAGGACGGGCTAGGTGTGATGTAGAATAGAACAGAGGAGTTGTTGATGAAGTGGATCACATTGTTAATGTTGGTGATGCATTTCATGCTTGTATGTTTATATACAACTTATGGAAAAAATTAAGAGACCACTCCAATTTTTTCTTAAATCAGCATCTCTACATGTATGGCAGCCATTCCATTCCAGTGTCTGTTGAATTGCAACACAGGCACAACTCATGTCAGTAGTTTATAGAATAAAACAAAAATTGTACTCAAACACATACCTATAAATAGTAAAACCAGAGAAACTGATAATTTGGAGTGGTCTCTTAATTTTTTCCAGAGCAAATATACAAGTAATAAGACTGGGAAGAGCAGCTTGTGAATGAATGGACTGTACATATATACACAGTTAATGAATGGCAGTGAATGAATGTGAAAGGGAATGAATAAAGTGCAGGATGATAGGTGAGGTGTTGAGGGGCAGCACAGTCCTCAGGTGAGCTGTAGAGGTTGAGGGCAATGGCAAGACATATAGACATATACATAAATAATACGGTAAATAACATGAATCTCTGGTTCTCCCGGTTTCTTTGTTCTTGTTTGATGATGCTGATGATGATGTGGAGGAAGACTTCTCAGAAGAAAACAACTGAGACCGTCGAGTGCCAAAGCTACGCCCACAGGTAGCTAATAACTCCGCCCCGGACATACATGATTGGCTGACGGGTTTTATAGGGCTTCTCCCATTGGCTGGGAGTGACATAGCTGCTAGAGCAGCTGCACGTGAGGCCAATGCTGCATTCATGTCCTACGGGAAAGATGGCAGATACGTGCTACCTACTAGAAAATACCGTTCACCTCAGCTTTCAGATGGTAAATACTAGCCTACTTAAAAACCTGAACCCAATTCCGCCGACTGTGTGAATTCTGACATCACCAACCACTTTGTGGATTTTTTTTTTTTGCTTCAAAGTCCGAACGTGTGAACACTCCC
The DNA here is from genome assembly GCA_034670405.1 of Hoplostethus atlanticus. Classification (NCBI taxonomy): domain Eukaryota; kingdom Metazoa; phylum Chordata; class Actinopteri; order Trachichthyiformes; family Trachichthyidae; genus Hoplostethus; species Hoplostethus atlanticus. The sequence continues at coordinate 3,716,882 of JAXDDX010000025.1, forward strand.
AATTTATTGCTTTGAACCGTTATATGTACCAGTTTTTCCCACAGGGCGTGAATGGAGCACGAGTTCCAGCCGGTTCGAACCAGTGCGGCGCGAGATTCTCGGTGTAGCGTTTCTTATTGTTATTGAGAAGATTTCATCGCCAGACAAATTATCCATAAACAAAACCGTAACAGAAACCTTTTCATAACTAATTTTAGATAATTACGACATTCCCGATGAGATTATGCAACCTCTTCGTCGCCTGTTGACATAACATTTATTAACATCATTTCTGAGCCACTGTAAGGATATGTTGGGGCGAATGCTAAGTTGGTGTCACTTATCGGCGCTACTGAGGCTATGAAGCTGCATATGCGGATGCACAGCCTGGACGTAATGGCGTCTTTCCCGGACTTTGTGGTTCTTAAACGCAAACATTGAGATAGCGCACAAAGAACAATAACAAGAGTATTCTGCAGTACATGGAGAACAGAGCTGGAACTGGTCTGAACTGGACTGAAATCATCATCCGCACAATACGCCTCCCCTCCCTCCATCCTTCTCTGCCCACACAACAAGCCAAACAAACTTCAAAACACACTTCCGGTTGTACCTTTCACAATAACACACGTATTGACGAACGTGATTTATTTTCTCTGGCGTAAAACAAGGCACAAAAGAGAAAAGCATGTCATACTGTGTCATGTTTGCTTTTTATAGCTTTAATAATTCTGATGGAGACCAAAAGGCAAGCAAAAATAGCCAGAAATCTATTTGAAAACCACAGCTCAATAATCTGTTTTGTACATCCATACACTTGCTGCTCGTTCCTTTTAAGGAATACTTTTATTTTGAAGGCAGGAATCTCCCATTTCCCGTGTTATTCTGGTTATTTCTGGCTGGCTTGACACAGCTCTCCCACCCTCCGCAAGTTGCGCTCAGCTGTTTAGTATCAACAACAGTCCATTGGAATAACCAACATCACCGGTCTACTGAGACAAAGAAAAGACAACTAACGGCAAAAAGCTCCCGGGTACAGCAGTGCTGTCTAAGTCAGTCTGATTCCCCCCCCACACACACACACACAAAAACTATTGCAGTTAAATCAGTTACTACCAATATACCAATATATGATTTCACAACTTTCATGCAGGCTTGAATACATGCTCGATTGTTGTCACACCCAAATTACATAAAGCTGGACGGCAGGAGTGAGGGGGTCAACACAGGTAAATAAGAAACCACAGAACTGTTCATCACATCGGATCAAATCAATTACAGCCCGACGCGGATGTTTTGGAAGTTACAGCAAACGAGACTGTACACAGAAAAGGAATGATCCTGTTTGAATCACCAGGGGGGAGAAATAATAATAACAACAACAACAATAACGCAGATGAGAAACATTGACGATGCTGAAAGTTTATGTCAAATATATACGGACTGTGTTGCGCGTTTTGCGTTTCCTCTATCTAGTCACTCAACAAAGGAGGGGGGGGGTGCTGAGAGGAAAGGACTCAAATGAACACAAACACATCGGTGCAAAACAATGCTTGCGGTAGATCACGTAGACACGGTGATTTTTATGATAGAAAAACGAGCCGGATTAGGATGCCCCTCGCCTCCAGGGAAGTGCGGTCGCCCGGAGCTGCAGCACAGAGCATCCTCGGTGGTGTGTGTGGGAAGAGCATACCTGCGTGTCTGGATTCAGGAACCAACACAGCTGCTCCTTCCTCGGGGGAATGTGTCTGTCTTTGGATGTCCTGCTGCTCTTCAACAGGGGTGACAAAAACACGCCAGCACTGGATGTTCACACGCAGGATGGGGGTCTTTGGTTTCTTGACATCAGTATTTCTCCCCTCATCTCTCATTGCCGCTGCTTTATAGCGGCGCAGGAACGGTGCACAAACAAGCCCGTCTTCCCATTGGCCCGTGGGTGAGCTAGAGACCGGCCCGAGCCAATCAGCGAGAGGCAATAATACAGTTATTATTTCCCACAATAATAATACGTTGTGGGGAAAACAGTCGAGAAATATTTGGACACAAACGATTAAGTTGGATATAACGCGTTTGGTGAATATCAAGAACAACTGGAAACAAATGGAACAAGTCCAATATATGTAATACTAACAACAACAATAATAATAATAGCAACAACAATTATAACTATAACAACGATAATAAGAACATGAAGAACTATAACAATAATAAGAACGATAACTGTAATAACAAGAATAACAATAATAGTTAAAAACAACAATAATAACAATAACATAAGAACGATAAGAACAATAACTAATAATTAGAATGATAATACGAATGATAAGAATAAAATGCATATAATAATCGACATATTTAATATGTTTTGATTTTTCTAATATTTAAAAACTTTTAGGTTATTATGCCAGATGCATTTCGCAAGGCTGAAGGTTGGGGTGAAGTTGAGGCATGTCACTGTTGTCATGTTTTCTCTGCTGCATCACTTGACAGTGTAGTTACCGTGAATGCACTGATAACAAAAAAGGGTTTATAGTACCAGAAAATGATTTAAGTTCTTTGAGTCATTATGGTTTTATACGGAAACCCCTCTTTTTTCTGGGAGTAATAAGTATAGGAATGATATACTACTATGTACTACATACATAAACCTTCCCATCAACATGTGTTATGACTTACAGCTTCATTCCAAACTTGTGTTTCCCAGAAACACAGGAGAGGAGGGTTCATTTGGTCCGCTGCTGGAGAGGAAAGATACAAAACAAAAAACACTGGGGAAAGTTTACACGGAGGGCGACACATAGTGGTTGCAAATAGACTAGGATTAGACTCTGATTTAGACATAAAAAATGTCTTATTTGCTTTTTATTTAAAGGATGACACCTCGGAGAATATTGATGTTTCAAGTAGTGGCTTCCTCCCAATTCTCCACCAAGGCTCTTACACCCAACAAAATCTCAACTATTGGGTTATTATTGAATTATTAGATTTGAAAAGTGAGGAAGACTACATGCCACACACACACACATGAAGAATGAAGGCGTCAGACATCGTTATTTTTCAGATCTTTATTATCTCATCTTTTAGTGTGTTGGCATAATTATACACGGGTTTGGTGCATACAGTAAGTCAGGTATGATAACAGGAGTGCATCTGTAAATCAAAAAACAAACATCTGGTTGTGAATAAAGCTTAGGGAAAAAAACAACCTTTAGGGGGGGATTGCTGGAGAAGACAGTAAGTTTTAGAAATAGCCTGACACTAGCAGTCAGCCTACAGCGAGGACTCTGCTCTGACCAGCTAACAGATGACAGTCAAGGAGGTATTTCTCATATATTCCCATAGAAATCTGCTGTATATCTATCGACCAACAAGGCACGTTAGCAACAAGTTCGCTTTATCCCCCCCCCTCAAAAAAAGAAATATTTCACATACTCAAACCTCACTTGGTTTGACTCTCATTATAGCGCAGGACACATACACATATAGATCTCCCTCCACGAAAACAACATTCAAAACTGACATTATATCATAAATCATACAACGTAAAATCACTATAAACCGATAGGGGTCACTTCTTTGGCTAAATATAAGCGCAGTAGCACGGTTCTGCCTCGGCGTATTGCACCCGTCTCACCCCAGAGCCATCGCAAGGAAAAAGTCGCGCCATTGAGCCGGAGTCGGTTTGCCTAAAGATGTTTTTTTGGAGCTCTTTGTATCATTGAGGCTTTCAGTGGCACGACTTTTTCATTACATGTCTTTGGTCTCTTTAATAGACTTGGTCAGCTTGAAAGGAGGTTAAGGGGTCAGAGGTAGGGTTAGACTGATATCTTGGGCTGATATTGGCCTTTTATTAAAATCAGATGTTGATATATATAATTTCTTTGGCATTAAAATGGTCAAAAGATCAGCTATTAGCAGCTTCGATCTAAAAGCATCGGTTTCGGACTTCAAAAGCCAATATCAACAATACGGATTTTCTGCTAACCCGCTTAAAAGAATTTCACTATCCTCAGTTTCAGTGTTGAGTTTTGGGTGTCACATCATTGTCCAAATGCTGTTTCAGAAGCTTACAAGAATCCTTGTATTTTTTGGTCAAACTGAAATATACTCAATATCGGCACAAAATATTGGCTATCAGCGGCTTCAATCTAAAAGGTATCAGTCAAACCCGAGTCAGAGGGGACAGGGACAGAGCAGGCTTGACAAGCGAAGCAGAGAAGTACGGCAAAGCACAGCTGGAAGACCGGAGGAAGTGTGACGCTGGGGCCTTTGACCGAATCGGAGCACGTGGTGTGATCCCGAACGAGAGCTTGAACCCACCGGGAGATCCGGGGAGATCTACGGTGTGCGCGGCTGCTAATGGACGTCTCTGAAAAATCACTTGTCTGTAGCTTTAACTCTTTTCCAACTTTGCGCCCTGAATCAGAGGACACCGGGTTCCCATCAACAGTTGACACAACTCTATTCTCAGAGCGTTATAGTGTTAACGTCGCAATACACGGCACACATTTTTTGTATCAATCATTAACAATAAATTAGTCGAAGAACGGCACAAGCATCTAGGGACAAGGGAGACGATGAAAGCAGAGCCACCATAACTGTTTCCTGTCTTTCCTTTCATCTGGTTTCTTTCTCTTGCCTTTCCCTTACCCCTTTCTCACATTCCTTATTCTTACGGATCACATCTCCTCGTTTTCAAACATTCTGCACACAAATAGGCTACAGCCACTTGAACTATATTCAGTAGTATATCCAAAACTGATTCAGCGTCACAGAACGACGAATGGTGCTTTCAGTGTGTCTGTCCGTACCATCTCACCACCACGTATCAAAACCCTCGGATTATCGCCTCATAAAGGACAACCGTCCTCTTTAGCGTTTTTTTTCCTCCTCGTCTCCAAACATCGCCACAGCTAACCTACATAACATCAGCCTTGTTCTAGAAATTTCCATGCTTCCTACAACAAGTCATCCGCCCCAGTTAGAAAAGCAACTTTGGGAAAAGGCAATTGATTCGATTAGCAGAAAGACCGGGAAAAACCTGAACAGGAAAGGAAAAGCAAGAAAGCAACAGGCAACAAACTAACCCTGATTTTCACTGACAACAATCTGCTTATTGTCGTTGTCATTATAGTGTCTTATTCTGATGCTTCCCTCATCGTTTGCTTGGTCGTGTTCCCAAATTAAGCAGGAAAGACACTCAACTCGTGGCGCGAGAAAACCGCACCAAAATATTTGTTATTTCTTGGCTTCATATATAAAATCAGAATATTCAAACAGCAACAGTATTAATCCCAAAATATATAATATATAAACATAAATATATCAATTAGTTTGCTGGACTTTATTTTTTAATTGGAAGCGCGCGCCATCCATGGTGGTGACAGCTGGCATCTGATTGGCTTAAGCAGAGCGGGGTCTGCGGTCGTCTGATTGGTGGGTAGGAGAGGTCAGGCGGATGTAGCTCCTGGTGTGGTCAGGTGTGGCCATCATCTGGAGTTGAGTCTGGGGGCCGTCTGGAAAGGATCCCGACAAACATCACATCATGTTAGACGCAGGAAGTTAAAGGATCCTCTTACACCATTAGAGATAATCAATCGGGGATTCCAGGAATTATTTTGGGATGACGTGTTCTAGTTGTTTTTTCCTTGGTGTACCCACTTTGCTGAAGTTGCCTCATCTACTTCTACTTCAGTTAGTGGTTTCCTGTGTTTCTAAGAAGGACTTTCAACAACAGCCAGAGAACTTGCCTGGACTTGCTGCATTCAACTGTTATACATGTAGGTGGAGAGAGGACTAGTGACATGATAGCATAGTATGCACAACATGTCTTGTGGCTGCATTGCATTCTGGTCTATTGAGGCTGCTGGTGGAGAAATTGGTGTCTCTTCCTCTTCTCTGATGGATTTCTCCCTGTATGATTGTTGAACGTCGGTCTAGAAAGAAGCCCTTGCTCTTTGACTCTTGAGGGGCTGACACCAAAACAGCTGATGCTTACAGTTGCTGCTTTAGATCAATGAAGAATGTTTTGCTATTAAACTCCTCCAAACACCACCAAACAACAAAATGGAGCCAGAAATGCAAGGTACATCACAAATAGCTGATTTTTCCTTTAACCATATTATCTTCGTGGGAAATGATGACACCAACTTTGGGAAGACTACTTTCTCTCATACTTTCCAATCACATTCACAGCAATTAGATGTTTTTGTGACTATAGTTAGATTTTTTATTTTGCCGACATTGAGCTTTTGTTGAAAAATCAGGATAAATCTGAAAAATTGTGATGGTCTAAATGCTGTTTCAGAGTCTTTTCAGTTGCAAGTTTGTCATTATGAAATTCCCTGTTAGGGACTAACCAATCAATCAAGGCTATTGTGTTTGTGGAATTTGATTAAAAAAAAAAACTAAAAAAAAAACTGAATTTGACTGAATGAAATAAAACATGATGCCCACTCACCACAGACAAGTGTCCGTTCTTAGTCTTGGCCACCAGAAGTTCTGACCCGGGGGTGAAGTCTATGATCCCTTCTTTCCCCTGACCCACTGTGAACGTTATACTGGAAGAGGGACAATCAGACAGGATTAGCTAGGTAGCACCTAATTGTGCTTTTTAAAGAGGTCTACAATCAAAATAGTGGCATTTGTTCGTGTTCCCAGAGGTTCACCATGTTGGAGTAACGCTCAGGCATCATGCCAACACACATAAGAAACAGGGCCACACTTTACTTAGTGCTGGTGCCGCATTACAAGCAGATTACAAACCCATTAGACGTACAGATACGCTATGCAACTATATTCAATTTACTATCATATCATAAACTATACATCTGCCCCATAAAGTACTGAAACCCCTTCATTTGTCATGAGTTTATTATAGCATGCTCTGATTATAACAATGATTATGCACTCAAAATGTGCTAATAGGGGGCTTATGATGCCTTATGAGCATCACCAAAACAGTTTACCCCATCTTTTCCCTTCTACTCTCTGTGTTGCTGCTTCTCACCTGCCCTGGTTGATGTTGATGCTGTTCATTTTGTCGGCGCAGATGGCCACCTTGGTCAGGGTCTCGATCACATGGTCGCTCTGCAGAACCACGTCGCCCTGGGGAGGTAAAATGATCAAACCGGCCAGACGTTTAAAAACCTCACGGGAGAGCTTATTCGCGATTATGCAAAAGGTACAGCACAAAGCCATTGCTCCGGTCGCGTCGTGCGTGACAAAGGTGTGAGGTGTGCCGTCTCACCTTCTGCTTGTTGTCGTCACTGGGCACGTGCAGAACGAACAAGCCATCGCTGAGAGAGCTGACTGAGATACCTAGAAGAGGGAAGGAACAGTGGTTAGTGTTCATTCATGCATGCTTGTTCAGAGAAGCCTGCGTAAGCCTCTATGCAGAAAAGTTAGTTTAAGGTTATGGGGCATCATATTCCCACTACTTGGGATTCTATCGAGCAAAAGGACGACAAGAACACTGTTTGCATCAAAATTTCAAGGTAAGAGGCAATCGCCATCTTGGTGGCAATGTAACACATTGCTGTCCATGTCCAAAGAAACACTCCCTTCCTTTAGCAGCTGTTGGCCAGTTGTTGACCCCTGACCTTTTAGAGTTCCATATTCGATGCACTGCTTGAGCTTGGCCTCCTCTACAATAATGGCACTTTTGGCGGTCAGCAGCAGCTGGCGGGGCCGCGGCTTGTAGCCCTTCCTGTCGTACTTGGTGACTGGCACTGCATACTGGGAGGAGGAAGGTCAAAAGGTCAAAACATTGTTGAGGAGGAGACTCGTTTACAGGCAGGCTGGATTACAGGCTGGATTACACATGAACCTCTGACACCCTGTGATGGAGTCTCCCTGTTGCCTGAATAAGCACAGAACATTCACCCTCCCTCCGGGTTTGACCGACAGTGAAAACCGTTTCCATGCCAACTGGTTTAATAAGGGAGTAAACCAGGTGTCTTAACCAGGCTTCTCATAAGGGAGTATGAGTTTAACAACTTATTCCAACCAGGTTATGACGTTTCCATGGATCGACCCAAAACCAGTTTAACTGAATAACTGAGTTAAGAACAGTAATCTCTGTGCATGTAAACAAAACCGGTGATTGAAACTCTAAATTTGCCTTCTTAGGGATCAATAAACTGCAATGCAAATATCAGGAATGTGATCAAAATCATACATAGCAAAATCCAAAATAATGAGAGAAATGTTGGAAAACAGTCAATCCCTAAAGTGTGCAAAAACACTGAAACCTGAAATTGAAATGAAAATGCATCATTGCAATATCTAATCTGACAAAATCCAGTCCAGTAGCTACTAACCTTCATCTTCTCATTGCCCAGAGCCTGCAGCACCTTGGGGTTGATCTCCTCTCCATCTAAACATGAGGAGACGTGCTGTTAATATAACATGCGTGCTGTATGAAGCCTGTGGCCGTTTTACAGGTCGATAGTAGTTTTAGTAGAAAAATAACCGGAGGGAGGAGTGCTTACTGAGTCTTGTACTGACAAACAGTTTGGGCACACTCTGCGGGTAGTTGTCCTTCTTGTCCTTGAAGATCTCGCTGGCTATCATCTTCTGTTCCATCTGCACAGAGAAATGTGAGGGTGGTGGAGCAAATGAAGGAAGCAGATAGACTCGCGTTTGGCAGATTCACGGGGTTTAGTAAGTTATAAACATGACAAAAAGGCTCTGCTGACGGCCGGGACATCCTTTACCTGGTGCTTCCATTCAGGGCTAATTCGCTTGCAGTAGGACCACACCATGTTCTGCATGCACAGCTTACGCAAATGCTCTGACGCCTGGAGACAGAGACAGACAGACACAGAGACAGAGGGACAGTCAAACTCATTGGTCGATGGCAGCCATATTGTTCATCCAATAAGGCCCGTTTATATACTATTTTTGTACCTACGTCCCCTCCCACCTTGAGTTATAAGCCATTATGTGATAGGCCACACTAAGATGCTCCTAAGCCACGCCCACACCAGCCAAGTACACAACCACACTTTGTATTTTGATAGTTTGATCTGATGCATGTCCACCAAATTTTGTGAAATTCCATCAGTCACATTAGAAGACAAACATTCATGGCACTTCTGGCGCCCCCTATTGGGAAATTTCAAAATACCTTTGCTGAAATGTTTGTCATCTCCGCTGAACATGTATAACTTTTGTGATGATTTGAACAAAAGGTCTGTGAGTTATGGACTGTGTTATGGGCTTGAAACCCGACTTGGCTGTTTGCAGCTATATTTATTTTTATTATCATCCTGGGTTTCAGTGTTTGTTTTAATGCCGTTTCAGATTTTTCAGAGCTTTTCCATCCTGCCAAGATTAAATTTCTGGGGGAAACAGCCTTCTTTTTTTTGGCATAAAAATATCAACACAAAATATCAGTTTTGTATTCTCACCTCAGTGAGAGCGGCTGGTGGCGTGGGCCAGCTCTTGTCCAGGACGGTCTTGGGAACGTTCCTGCGCAGCTTCATGAGGAAGGAGTAGCGCACATAATCCAGGAAGTACTCATTCTCTGGGCAGCGCTCCTGGTGGCGGTAGATGAAGCCCTTAATGAACCTGGAGGGGGGGCAAGGAGAGGTCAGAACGAAGAGACAGAAAGACGGCTGTCAACTATAAGACCTGAATGTGTGTGAGAGGCTTCGGTGTTGGAAACAGAAAAGAGAAGAGGAAAGAAGAGATTTATGTTGGTTGGTTAATACTGCTCTTGGGGGGAAAACCTTGAATCTCCAAAATGTTTTTTCAGGAACTAAGAACAGCTTGACGACCACGTATGTTTGAGTTCATCTAATTAGTTAATTTAGAGCTGAAACACAAGACAAGCTAAAAAAGGTGTCTAACTAAGGTGGCGTTATTTGTGCCTTTAGGTATCCTGCTCCTTCTTCATGGGAGTCACCGCAAAATGATTTAAAGCTGAAAGAGCTGGTCTCTCTATGTCACTCAATGGTGTTAAATAAATACAAATAATAAATAAATAAATACAAGTTGTTTTGGAAGGGCTAAACATTTGGAAGGCTATTTTCGCATTACATTTCTGGAGGCTATGATTTTTCAGAAAAAAAAGGTCAATAAAACAAAATGTCAAAACAACAGAGTAATCAAGTTCAGACCAATATATATACAGTCAAATGAGATTAGGCTCATTTTAAAATCAGATTGTAGCGTCCACTCCCTTCATAAGGCCCATTGTGTTGAAGATGACGGGTATATAGTTCCCTCTGCTGGCCTGTTCCAGTATGAACTGTGTACCTGCGGATAGTATTGGCAGCCTGTCTCCGGCGCTGGGCCCTCCTCCTGGCCAGGATACCCCTCCACCACGCCTGGATCAGAATAGCTGAGGGTGGTGACATTACATATATTATAACTCACAATTAAATATTAAAATTACCTGGATTTTGTTGACACACGCTATGGTTATCAACAAACCGACTTCAAGAGATAAAGACCATCCGGTTAGCAGGCTAAAACGCAGAAGTTCCCTCACCTGAGTTTCTGAGTTTTTGGTATTTGGACTTCTGGCTGTAGCCTCTCCATCCTGCCTGCAGCTTGGTGGCTTTGGAAGGCAAGAAAAAGAGAAGTTAAGAGAGAAATGGTCCAATTCAGTGTCAGGATAGTTGGGAATAGAGCTATTATCATGATCTGGTTGATCAGCGTCGTGGGCTCTCACCAAGGCTGTGCTTCCTGGTCTCTAGCGCGTCCTCAGTGGCAAACAAGGTCTTTGGGAAACGGATGAAGATTTTGGATCTGAGATGAGGAGTTAAAAAGGGAAAAAAAAATTAAAATCCATTTTATTTATACAGCATATTTCAATACAATAGTGAAACAAGATGACCAAGGGACGTAAGAACAGGAAAAGTAATGTTTAAAAAGTGTAGAAAGTTAAAGAAAAATATGGTTAGAAAACAAAACTACTTAATCAAAAGTAGCAGTTAAAAGGTGTGTTAAAAACCTCCAGCCATTAGTATTTCTGATGGGCGGCTGTTTCTTTTTCTCACTGTATATGTGTGTGTGTATGTGTGTGTGTGTGTGTGTGTGTGTGTGTGTGTGTGTATGTATGTGTGTGCATGTGTGTGTGTGTGTGTGTGTGTGTGTGTGTGTGTGTGTTGCTGACCTGCCCAGTTTGTACTCCTCAGGCTTGTATCCCAGGTGCTTGACCAGTGTGGCCACTCCGTCGGACAGTTTCCCCTGCCAGTTAGGCCACGTGTTCGGACACAGAGACTTGTACCTGGACAGACACGAGGCAAACAGTCAGCGGAAAAGTAAATGGGGGAATCCTGGTACGAGGTTTAAGCCCCTGTGAGGACAAGCATCCGCCCTGACACACTGCTTTATTACTCTCTAATGAAATCTGGAGCTCATTTCTCACTCAAGTCGAGGGATTGACTGACATCTGATGGCAAGGTCCTGTCTGAAGGTTTTAGTCTGAATATCTTGGAAAAAAATATTTTTAAATATGGTATTTAGTCTTGTTTTTGTTGTTGTATATGTTTACTGGAACACAAGAAGGGACTGACATACTTGATAATATATGTCGTGGATTAATTGGTGTCCATGTGATTGTACCTTAAAAATATCAATAAAAAACACAGCAGCTGATCACCTCTGTAGGAAAACCTCGTAGCGGCGTCTGTAGGCGAAGCCCGCTCTCCTCACCCTCAGGTTCTCCATCAGGCCCAGGTACTTGACCTGGTGACGGATCAACACCTCATCAAATCGAGCTGGGAGAGGGGCAGGAGAAAAAGTGAGAGGCCAGGGAAAAGAGAGTTGGGTCATGTTGAGTCAAAACAAACTCAGAAAAATGTAAGATACGTCGTTGGGACAAAATGAACGACGGAAAACCAGTAAATGCTAAACAGCAAATGTAGGAGTGACGGAGGACAGAGAGACAGTATGAAACGAACAAAAGGCTAGCTGTGGAGAGAAACAAAGGCCAGCTCAATATACTGACAACCACACTGGGAGTTACACAGCAGCCATTGATGCTGCTGAAAACAGTCCAAACTGTTTGTTTTGGTTGAAATTAGTAAAAGCACAACATTACCATGACATTTCTGCTAAGCTGCTTGAAGTATGTCTACAAGCTGGCGTGAAATTGTTAAAGAAAAAACATTACAGTGTAGGCACCACACAATATATACACAGTATGATAGAGACACCAAACAAAAAGTAGACCTGAAAACATAAAATCATAAAATGCTAGGTTTTCTCCTGAGGCTGCACCAATCAGACGTTCAATCCATTACTGTTGATGAACAATATAGATGTGTGGGCCCATGCAACAAACAGAACTGAAATATGATCTTTTTTTTCCCTCCATTAATGAGCGCTAACACCCTTGCATGTGTAAAAAAGGGGGAATGAAGAGGTATATTTTGATAAATGACATGTTAGATGCAGCTAGAGGTATTGGATTATGTTCTATTATAGGGAGGAAATTCTCTGATCCGATGTAGCACTATATATTTTTTCCTGACTAGTCTCACTATTTGCCAGGATGGCTGAGTTGGTCACCTGCTTCTGACAAGCAATTTTGATATTCAGTTAACAGAAGGATTTCTCCTAATATGGCTGGAATCACAGGGGCGGTTTCCCCTGTGATTCCAGCCATATTATGAGAAACCCTTACCTCAGCCCAGTATCCACCAAATATCTATCGATATAACAGTATATATATATATCGCTGCATCCCAGTTTTGTACCACACCACCCAAACCAAGACTGGAGCTCCTACCTGCTTGTTTGGAGTCATTGGGCTTGATGCAGCGGATGTACGACGGCTCCTTGGACATGAGGATCTCCATGAGCTTCGCCAGACTGGCCTTGAACTGGGTGGCCGCCTGGAGGGGCAGACACAAACACCGAGGTAGTTACTAGTCACCCGATGAGGGGATGGAGAGATGAAGGACAGGAGAAGACGCTAGTCAGGAACAGAATAGAAAGCAGAGGCTGAAGAGTATAAAATGCAAACGTGGAGAAAAAGACGACAAGGAGGGAAGCAAGTAAAGGAGAGGAGTGACTGGTGTGACTGGGAGAACACTGGTCCTAGTGTGGAGGACTGGGACTGCAACTTGCCAGCCTGTGACAGTATCCTGTTCAAGTGTGTGTGTGTGTGTGTGTGTGTGAAGGGCACACAAGTGTCAGGGCATTCCTCAGTGAGTGGGAGGCAGCAGAGAATCCCCATCAGACCGCCCACTTCAGACAGGAGAGGGGAAACACACCACTGTTTGTTTTGCTGTGAGAAAATATGCCGGGACATACAAGAGCATGATGGTGTAAAGTGTGTGAGAAAGACGCAGAGGGAACACACACAGACACACGTAGAGTGATGTATCTCACCGTATCGGGGCGTTTCTTGTCAGTCAGCTCCTCCCTGTCGAAGCACTGGGTCAGGATCTTGTTCTCTGACATACACATAACCTGCACACACACACACACACACAGTTTACTTTTGAATCGTTCAGACGCCATCTGCAGAGCTACCTTCGCATGTCCACGTTGTGATTCTATTACTGTTTTTGTCGTCACGCTGCAATAGATTTAATCCACACCTAGTCTAAGCTCTCACCTCTTTCAGGTTCCTGAACAGGAGGTCGTTGTTCTTGTCCAAAAATCCTGAGGGGAAGAGAGGGAGAATTTTAGTTTAGCTTGACATGTACTGACAAGTCAAGCTAAACTTCAGCCGCTACAAATCCAATACATCACTAAGTATTAGGAGTCTTAGACCATTAGAGTTGTACAACCTGAGGAATTCATCATTTGTTCTCCATGACATAAAGACATAACATATTTCAAATTGACAAAGCATTACTGACATGTTACTCTTGCTATTGGATTTTATTATTGGACATTCTCCAGTAACAACACCGTTTTGCGTCCGATACCGTCATTATATCACCACTATAACACCAAATCTCCAAGGACATGTGGTCACACTGTGGGTGGTCTGCTTAATACTTGTTTCCAGTGAAAAGTGGAACATTTTGATGCATTTTATGGTATTTACAGCTACACGGGTGCTTACATACACACACAAACCACACACACACACACACCGTTGACATTGTAGTTGACCTCTCCAGCGTAGTGCAGTAGTCTGAACTCGTCACGGTTCATCACCTTCCGGGTCTTTCCATCAGCCAGCTTGTGACTGCAGAGGAACACACACACACACAATACGTCACTTAACACATAAATTAATTGGACACATTTTCAACAGTGCAGGCATCAAACAGCCTCAGGTCCTGTGAACATTTTGTCAGACTGAACTGGTTTGAGTTCGACTGTGGTATCGGAGGAGTTACACAAGAGAATAGAGGGACTGCAACTAACGTGACAAAGTGGGGGTGTCCTCCTACAGTGTCCTCCAGCTTCTCCAGGAAGGTGACATCGTTGGCATCCCCTGGCCTCAGACACTCCTCGTCCTACGATGGGAGGAAAGAAAGATCTCCATCCAGTCATTATCAACCACCAACACAAACAAAAAATCTTTTACATTGCCATAAAACCACTGATTAATTGTGTAAAAGACCCTCATATAACTGACATCAGTTTGCTTGCTACATACTATGATGGGTACTATGAATCATACGGTTTCATGTCAGCCTAAAATGTGGGTATACTCTATTCCGTAAATGAAAAAGTGTGTAAACTGATCTGAGGTTTACCTTCCACTGCTCAAACCAATTAACTCAAAGTAAAATATGTGGAAATCCCTTGTTGCTTGCCAGTGATAGCTGTTCACACTCAATTTCTTAATAGGTTCAACATGACAACCATATCTTGCCATATGTTTTTCAGGATTTTGGAGTAAATCTGCTTCCAGTGTGAGTGTAATCTAGACTGAACCCTGCCCGGAGGCTCCATGGGTAGAAGGGACTTGAAACTATTCCCAAAGACAGCAGAGGGACCGCAGAGCCTCTCCTCACCAGAATGGAGATGATGCCTTTGTATTTCTCCTCCACCAGGTCACAGATGATCTTGTTGTTGAAGTATTGCACCGGCTCCCACTAGAAACATAAGCACAGCTTCTGTTTAGAGATCTTTTCAAAATAAAACCTTGCCTGGCAAAATGGGGCCGATGAAATCATCATCGTCAAAACAATTAAGGCAAATCTGCAACTGTATCATTAACACCCCTGGTACTAACTAAGGTTCGACTGATATGGGTTTTTGAAAACAATTTTTTTTGGGTCTGAATTGAATAGCTTGAAATTTGACCAATTTCATGCCAAAGAAAATACAAATATTCAGTGTTCTCCCCCAAAGTGATATTCTTGCCTCTGAAACAGCATTTAGACCATCACAAGACACGAACACTCTCCACTGAAACCCAGAATAATAGCAACCATATCCATCACATCAGAGGGGGACGACACTGGATCATATCTGATATTTGATAAAAGGCCAAAATACTCAGTCCAAACACAATTAAACTATTCTAACCCGTTTAATGACTCTAAATTAAATTATCTGCAGAATTCGAGGAATCCTGCATTCAGACACGCTGCTTACCCACTCACATGTCTGTACACACACACACACACATACAGAAATCCAGAGCCTCAGTGAAGCAGCCTTAGGTTATGTTAGCGAATAATTTCCACAGCATGACAGAGAGCGGCCCACAGCCCATATGTCAGATGATAATAGGCTCTTTGAGGGGCAGGCGAGGTGACTGAACAGACATGAATTCAACTTTCTCCCACAACCTGTTCGCTCTCACTGCATTTATATTGTACTGGATCACAAGAGGCCCTTGTTTCATCAAAGCACAACAAATGAAATGGAAAGAAAATAAATGGGGAGGACAGGGAGAAACAAGAATGCAAGGGCTGGAGGTAGAAGTGGAGGAAAAAACGAAATAGTATATAGTGTTTACCCAACGAAAACCTTGTCACAGTGATCAGGAGTTGTATTTTAATGATGTTCAAAGTGTGCTTCTAAGTCTGAAAGGTCTTGAATTTTCTTTTAAGCAGGATTTTGATATTTAATTTCCTGAATGGGCATCATTTGAGATGTTTACTGTGGTTAAATAAAACAATGTATAGCACTAACAATGCCAGGGTGAGGCGTTGGATTCCTACTGGTGCTGCAGGTACTAAGTCCAAACTCGGGCTGAGGGCGAGGGAAGAGACAGAGCGATAATGGGAGGTGAAAGCAAGAAGTGAAGAGCGCAGTGAGAGATGGAGTTGAAGCACAACAGATGAGAGGTGAAGGTGGAGTGAGAGAGGATTGACAAAGAAGAACCTCGCTTTAAGATAAGTATAAATGCAGTGAGTGTCCTAATCCAGTACATTTACAGATTTAAAGGTGCATTATGTCCGATTTTACTGCCCCATGGCACAAAATGAGCATAGGGGCTGGTAGTTTTATTGATCAATACCAGTGACTCAACATTTACTTGGTCAGGTGCTGAGATGTCTGGGATTGACCTCTTCACTGATGTTTCCACTCCAATTAGCTAGCTAGCGCCTCTCCATTGTGAAAATGTCACTTTTATATTTCTGTCAATTACAGGCCACCGTACACTGTGCCGGGAACCTGTCGATGTTGCTGCAATTCCTACTGGTCGCTGATAGAAGTCAGTAAAAGTAATAAACTCAAATCCAATCCAGAAACAGTCCGGAGAGGAGACACATATTAATGCCAGGCCAAAGACAGACTGATGTGAGAGCAGAGGCGACGACCAGATAGAGGAGAACTGACCGTGATGCCCTCGGCCTCGTACTCCTCCTGCTCCGACTTGAGGGTGAGCTCGATGAAGAGCTGCTGCAGCTTCTCGTTGCAGTAGTTGATGCAGAACTGCTCAAAGCTGGAACACAGTGCAACACCACCAGACACGTTAGCCGTCAAGTCAAATGCCTTCCTCCGTTTCTACGGCTTCTTCTTCTACCTAAACAAAAATCAATCTATTTTCCATTTCCCTAATGGCTCACTAAGGGGGTCTTAAAGGGGTCTTTCAAGGTTGATACCGATATTACACTTGTCTTAAAAATCTGTTGCATCGCCACCTCCCACCTTATTAGGGAGTGAGCAATTTTTTTCATGGGCCATGAAAGCCGAACAAACCCCATTGTGTACTTACAAAACTACATGAGCAGCAAAGGGGCGATCAAATGGTTTTTTTCTGAACTCGATTAAGGATTATCACACAGATTGTAGGCGAGGAGACGCCCATCACTATTACTAACAAGCTGTACCTGTTGTGCTGGAAGACCTCAAACCCATAGATGTCCAGCAGGCCAATGACAGAGGAATTCTTGTAAGAGTCATCCTGAAAAAACAAAACAAACACAGAACAAAACTCATCACCGTCAATTCTCCTGATAGGACAAACAAGAAGGCAGCGACGATACCAAAGGAGAAGACCTACCTCAAAGCAAAAATATGTTACAGGGTTTGACCAACACGAGTTTATGAAGGTTGAGGTGGAAAAGCCCCTGAAACAGCGCTTACATCATCACGGGACACTAAAACTTAATGGGAGGGGAAACTAAAGTACCATTGCAGGTTTTACAAACTGTTTTTACGTAGCTGTGGTCAGGGAGGAACCTTCTTCATACGGGAGGTGGACGACATGACTGGTCAATATAAAACGGCCAGTATCAGACCGATATACCACTGGTACGTAAGAACTACCACATACAGTCGTGAAACCCCAGGCTACAATATGGACTACACTGGAAAACATTCTCTGACTAACTTGTAAGATGATGCCATATCCACAAGGTGGCGCTGTGGCGTAATGGAATGGATGGGAAGGTGATTTTGGCTCATAAAAAGGAAGATGAAATGAAAGTTACCTGCATCTTCTTCAGTGCAGTTGAGCCAATCCCCATCTATGCACAAGCAGCAAGCATGTGTGTGTCCATGTGTGTGTGCGTACCGTGTATGCCAGCGAGTCGTTGATCTTATTGACCAGCCAGGTGAAGGTGCGTCCATACACTGCCTTAGACAGCGCATCCCGGGCTGACGATGCCTGCTCCAGGTTCAACGGGCTCATCAACTAGAACACACACACACACACACACACACACACACACACAAAGGAGAGATAAAGACAGACAAAAACAGAAATACAGAGAGAGACACAAGAACAGTTAGACAAGTTACAATATAATTACCCAGACCAGACATTACAATGCTTAGTACACACACACACACACACACACACACACAGTATCCAGCCTACCTCCTCTCCTTTGGCAATTATTTTCTTGTGTGTGAGAGCCTCTTTCAGCACTGCCCCGCTCACTCCTAGCAACTGAAACAGCAGCACAACACAACATTAACCCACATGGCAGCCACAACGGTGATCAATTATCTCCCACCACGTCAATAATGTCATTAAACCTAGAGGCAGTAATATCTGTTGAGTATGTCTGACATGGCGCATAGCTGGAAGATTGGAGCGGGAATGAATGGGAGGCATTCTGGGAAAAGTGTGGATTCCAGGCTATTTCCTTTTAATTGGATCAGTTTTCACCCGGCGTCTTTAAGAATATGTCTGGATGTGTCTGCTCAGCGTGCTCAGTCTAAGGAACTAGATGTGGAGGAGGCATACCTTAATCCTATCTGAATATTCTGTAAAGAACTGATCCCATTTTTATCGACTTGTGATCGGTGTTCAAGTCCAGGGACTGCCTAAGCAGCCTTGCATCGGCTTTACATCCACTGATCATGTGCTGTTGGGCCGTTTCCCATTACACCTCCTTCTACCACTGCAAACATACTGACGTCACCATGTTCGAACAAACACAGCAATGTTATTTTAAAGTGATATGTGTAGTTTAGGGCCATTGTGTGTCATGCTGTGAAACTCTTAAGGTGACAATTTGTCTCTGCACACAGACAAATTCCTTAGTGACGAGGTGATCAAAGTGATTTGGATTCTCTTCAGTGGATAGCCGATCTCCTTTGGGAGAGTGTGCATGTGTAGTGTCTAGTCTAGGGCCTAGGGCATAGACACCCTGGACATCTGTAGTATTGAGTTTTTCCCCAGTGGTCCCTGCCTGTTTGGGCTAGTCCATTTAGGCATTTAGGCACTTTTTTTCTCCTGCTCAAATGCAAAGATCAGCTGTGAGCGTCGCTAGTAACAGAGAGTTCAAAGGGCGCAAGGAGCAGGAGTTGCAACACAAAGTTTGACTAACCTGAAGTAGGGGATAACATGGTGGAAATAAAGATAGGCAAGACAAAGTAAGTGATTGCTCAGCTTGCTCTTGAGGAAGAGAAAGAGGATATGGGTACATGACGTCCTCCGAGGGAGAACACAGAGTTTTACCATCTCATCCAAGAGATCTGCCAAGGTAGTTCCCGTTTCAAGGGCTATTTTTGCATTGATGTAATGCACTGCATAGTTCACGTTCAAGTTGGAGGGCCCAGAGCAGCATCACAAAATGCTCCCACATCCAAAACATGAGGTGCATAGTTTGGAGGAGATGCACACTAATCAAACCATTGAAAATAACTGAAAAAAGGCACAGTGTGGAAAAAGGCCCTATGTGATGCCTGTGACTGCCTCATGCTAACATCAATGTGCAACAGCATAATTCATATTTAATATTCCAGCTATTGGGCTGCCTTCAGGCGCTCTGGGAAATACTGTATAATGAAATGAGTAAATATTATTTCCGACCAACAAGTCATATTTACAGCTTCCGAACTGGGAGGTAGCATCTTATAAGGACCCTAACCCCTAACCCTTGAAGGCAGCACATAACCCTCAGCCAGAGACTGGTACTAGCCAAAATGGGAGGCAGCATGAAGCCAGTGTAAGGATGGATTCAGTCAAAGAATAACACAACGCCAGTATAAGGCTTGCTAGCTACTTTACCAGTACATTTTTTTTACTCAATTTGTAAATGCCAAATTCATTTTAAAGATGCTACAAAAAATAGGCTATAGGCCTATCTTGAATAATTCTTTGTTCTACATGTGCCCATATTGTGAGCGGCAGGGTGTGTGGGTCAGTCGTGGTGGGATAGTGTGGGTCAACATTCTCAGGCTGGGATGTTCCTGGGCTTGAACCTGGCCTGGGACCTTTGCTGTCGCATGTCATACCCCCACCCCCTTTCCTGTCTCTCTGGGCTATAATCTACTCAATGAAGCGACAATGCTTAAAAATAAGTCCAGGCCTGTTTTTTTTTAAACTCCAGATCCCCTCTGGCCGATGGGGAGTGTTTAAGAAGCTGCTAACAAGCAGCGCCTTACCCTGGCCAGGTACTTGATCTGTGTGTCAGACGTGATGCAGGAGTTGCCGTTGTCCTCGCTGCCGTACCGCAAATTCCCCAGGTGGAGCACACTGGCTACGATGTTCAGCAACTCCTACACAGAGTGACAGACATGGAGGGAAAGGGAAAGAAAGGACAAGCCAAGAAAGGGAGGGAGATGTTGGGGTTAAAGCCAGAAGAAAGGCAGGAGGGAAAAGAGTTACAAAGAGAGGGATCACAGGGAAAGAGGAGGATATTGAAGGTGAGGGAGGAATACAAAAGGTAAAGGGATGATATGCTTAGGTGTGATAAGATTACATGGATTTGACTTTATTGCCAAGTGCAAAAGACAAGGCTATCTTTATGACCGACTTGGCAGATAAGGGTAGCTCTGATTAAACCTGGGTTAAGAATTGAACAGGATAGGAGTGTAGCAATCTGCTTACCAGGCAACCACACACACACACACACACACACACACACACACACACACACACACACACACACACACACACACACACACACACACACACACACACACACACACACACACACACACACACACACACTGAGCGGTGTGAGATCTAAGGCGTTCTGGATGCAAGCCCAGACTCATGAAAATGTAGCAGACTCCCACGCAAGGCATAAATGACTTCTCACCATACATACATGTTGTACATTAACATGCACACACTTGCTCACACAGACACACACGTTAAACCCACTGGCACACAAAGAACAGTCATCTCTCTGTGTGACAAACATTTACTTTCAAATACAAACAGCATCCATACTGTAAGAATGAGATTAACAGACTACCTCAGCCCCCTCCGGCTCTAGGAGTCCTCTACATAATGAAACCTGCAGCAAAGCCTGTTTTATAGCCTTATACTGACATAGTGGTAAATATAGTGACATAGTGGTTTATAGAAATCCATAATGTGCATTCATAGTGTGCATTCACCCCTCCCATAAACATAAAAAGGATTTTCCCATCAACACAAGTGAGTTAATCCACTGCAGTGTGGGTGGTGATGTGTGTTTGAGTGTCTCAGGTGAATATGTTTGTCTGGAGAAAACCTCACCAGGTTTTTGTTTTGGCTATACAAAGAAGTGCTTGGTTTCATTTACTCAAAAGTAATGGAACAATATATATTATGTAATATGCAATTACATGCAAAGCTACACAACATGATGAACACCATCCTAAAATTGCACAATCCATGTCTCAGTTGTCTCAAGGATTAAAAGACTTTTTGGGAAATTGACTCGTTGGACATGTTAGGATAGGAGCAGCACCAAATTCACCTCATGTCTCTGGTCGATATCTCCGATTGTGCACATGCTAACATGTTAGCATACAGTACACTAAGTGCCTGTGGGCAACTAGCAATATCTAACATAACAAGACCTTTTAGTAATCCAGAGTTGGTGTTTCAGTGTTCCTGGAAAATCCCTCTTTGAAGGTGCCACATGACGCATTTGTAAACATCAATATATGATTGTTAATACCTGACACCTTGGTATAATTACCATAAACAAATGACACCATGGGCGAGGTGATTGGTAGCCTCCATCTCACACAGTCATATTGGTAGTGCTTCTGTTTCTCATAATTACAGCCACATTTCTCAGAAACCCCTGTTCCTGTTGCAAAGAGGATGTTGCTACTCGCTCCCACCCTTGGTGTCACTCACTCTGTGTGTATTTGTTTTCTCTTTGGCTTTACTGAAGAGGATAAACATGGTGGAAGTGATTTTTTCCCCCTCTGCCTTTCACTCCATTCACCATCAGCCGTTGCCAGACACTCTGAAAGCTTTAGCTCCGTTTGTGCTGGAAGACCAGCTCTGGTATTGGTAAATATGAACCGTAGCATTATACCACGTACCACTAAACAGTGCTTTTGTACCGTAAAACAATCTCCCTTTGTGCCGTAAAGCAATACAGCAGATTTCATGTAAAATCCAACACAGTGAATTATTGATGATAAAATGCTACATGTCTCCTCCCCTTCATGCGTTCTTCAGGACTGAAGTGGATCTAGGGGGTGAAAGGGATCAGAGCTTCCACCTAGATTTACCTGGTCAGTCCAGTTCATGGAGAGTGTTCCTCATATTTGGTACACAGAGTCTTCACACATAAGACCTCCCACACTACTTTGGCCGATGAGCATGTCGGGGGTGATGTACGTAACTACGATTGGTCCTTACCTCCACCTCGTCCTCGTTGAATCCAATCACACTCAAGGCTTTCCTCACCACCTTCCAGTCGCTGCGATCGTTGATGGAGCTGACTTTGGGACAGTTTCCCTGGGGTAAAAAAAAACACAAAAAAAACCACACACCATTAAGTTATAGTCTATCAACAGCACCAACAACAACAACATGTAACACACACATACCAGCATACATTTACACATCAAAACACACATATTTGAGGCGAAGTGTGTGTGCTCAGTGGCTGTTTTTGTGTGTTTGTGTGTGTGCAGAGTACAGGGAAGGGTTCAGCTAGTGCCTAAAGGCAGCTCTTTCCCCTGAGGACAGCTCCTTCTGCAGCACTAAGAGCCTCAGACTAAGAGCCTATTAACCAGAACTCCCACTGGGACACACACAGCATACAGCATACAGACCAATGGCTTCTGACAGTGTGGGGGAGAGAGAGAGAGAGTATGCCTATGACAAGTCTGACAACCTTAACCAGATACTGGTAATGCACAGAGTTCCTGGCCAGACCGAAACACCTGACGTACATCTATGACTAACTCAGTAGTTATGTTAACTGGGTACTGATACTGACAAGGGTTATTTTCATGAAGATACAGATATAAATAGGAATCTTCAACCAGGTACTGCTGCTACTGATGGTTATTTCTCACACAGAGGGAGTTATAAATATGACTCTAGACTGAAATAGATACTTAAGTTTACTGTTGAGGGTTATTTTCATATAGATACAGATATGAATATGGCTGGTGGCTGGTACCGGTCTCTCTCCACGTTGAACTGACCAATACATGCAAAAATGACAAAAAGAGAAGAATGTCACACTAGATGCTTACTTTAACCAGGTACTGGTACTGCTGTGGGCTCCTCTCCAGGCCCAGGCGCCTCAGCAGGTCCTCCTCCCCTCCCTCGATCAGCTGGTAGAAGATGTGGAAGTTCCTCTCTCCGTGGTTCTGGTGGACCACGCGGGACTTCTCCAGCAGGTAGTTGAGGATGTGGCCACCCACCGGGGCACCCTGCCGACGGGACAAGGGCCACAGAGGGAAGGGGGAGGCAAGGGAGGGAGAGGACAGGGTAAGGCTAGGGTACTGAGGTGTGATGTAGGGTTGATGTAACATGCAGGTTGACCGGGAATGTGTAGCCCATAACAAAAGAGGCCATGCAGCCATAAACAGGGACACGGGAATGACCCAGACATGGAATAAAATCAAGATAAATAAAAATAAAAAAATCCAAGAAAAAGAAACCCACATACTGGATTGGTGCTTACGGTATACAATAACCATCCACCACAAAGAGAGAAGATGAAACTTAAATGGGATTATTAATAGGAGTAAAGAAAAAAATTTAATATAATTAAAAATAGAGCAAAAGTTTACTGGAAAACATTTCTACTTTACACATTCTAGTGTTGAAAATATAAATAAATATAAATATATGAAATGAGTATGAAATGAACTCCAGCATTATTAGGGTCTTGACAATAACAGCAGAACATACTGAGACAGAAAAATATGTCAAAAAATGTCCATAGGTTGGGAAGTTGAGAGGGAAACCAGAGTGCATCTTTACACTTAACCAAACCATTTCAGTCTGTTTGTATCCGTCTTTCCATTTTAACTGACATACCACTGATGAAGAACTCTATGGGTAGCCATAGGAAAATAAAGGCTTTTTAATTTCAATGTGTAGAAATAACTAAGATTCTTGCAGCATCTAGCTTCCCTCTAGAGGAAGATATGTGAACAGTGTTCACTCATGGGGTAAAGTAGCAGTCGGCATGGATCAGTGTGTCCTACTCACCTTAAAGTCAAACTGGATGTCCATGTACTTGCCAAAGCGGCTTGAGTTGTCGTTACGCAACGTCTTGGCATTGCCAAAGGCCTGGAGAGAGGAGAGAGGGATAAGCAGAAGGGGAGAGTGAAACAGGGGGGAGAGGAGGAAGAGGGGAGGAGTGATGATTGAGGGATTACGAGGCAGAAAGGAATGGAGAAAGAACAGAAAGAGAAAAGGTGTAAAAAAAAAAAGATGGACAGCAGACAACAGGGTAGCGGGGAGACAAGGAGAAAGCCAGAGGTGTTAGAGGGCCTGCTGTGTCTGTCTGGGACAACAGGACAGATTACAAGGCAGTGTGTACACATATATACAGACATCTGGAACACATCTGGCCGAGACATGCCAGAGATCAAACAAAGTGCTTCCGTACACTACAAGCACCTCTCACCATTACCAGACCTTCATTATCCCATTAACAGACACAAACAGAGGAACACGTCGGATATTTACTGCTCCATTCCCTACAGCTCTGCCTATTTCTCCAAAGAATAGCAGTGTCCTTCATAGAGGCTTTGTAGATATCTCTCATATCTCTTACACATCTGGCACCATCATGAAGGTCCTGACCACAAATATCTAAACCAGGCTAGAAAAAGAGATACCTGACAAGGTTGTTGTGGTGTGGGTGCAGGTCAATTCAGTAATGTAAGTAAAGTAAGTAGCAAAGTAAAACTGATTAGTCTGATAAAGTAGATTTGTCTCCAAATGTAGGTTACTATGACTCAGTAAACTGTCTTGTCTTTATCCCTAGTCTCTACTCCAAAACACTCTGAGTTGGAGCTGGAGAAGAGTCAGCTCAGTTAACCTGAACAAACTGTTAGCTAGCTAGCTAGCCAGCAGGCTAATTTAGTTCATAACATGTGACTACTAGCCACTGCTAATGCTAGCTGCTACTTGCTACGTTAGCTAGTGTGCTAATCAGATGTGTTGACAACAAGACAGTGATGGTTAGCTGAACAGATACCATGGTTAACTAGCTAAAAAGCTGACATTATGTAAACACAAAATCAACCAGAGGTATCAGCGATGAAATGATCAGTTCCCAGTCAGAAACAACACCTTGTACTGCTTGTAGACGTGTCTGCCTATACTGTATGCATGTTGTAATGTAGTGGTCTTCTATTCCTGGTCCTCAGGAGCCTCAGTACTGCTGGTATTATATCCTACCAAGTAGTTAATTGCATTCACCTTGCTCCCAGGTGTAAATGTGTCCCCCGATTACAGGGCTTTTCCTCCTGGTTCTCCGCTACATGGATGGTTGACTAGTCGTTACTTGATGATTAATATCAAGCTGTGAAACATCCTAACTTGCGTGTGCGTGGGTATACACTTAAGGTCTCTAGTAATTTTGAGCATATTTATAAATGCATATTTTGGGCTAGTAAAAGTTATGTTTGACAGGATTTTTTTTTAATTTACCAGCTTTTGGCAAATGAGGATACTGCTGACTGGCTGATATCAGATTTATAATAAAAGGCTAATATTGAGTCTGTTGATACGTCTGGCTGTGTTACAGATGGAGTCAGCTATCTCACCTCCAGAACAGGGTTGGACTGCAGCAGGCGGTCTTTGATGGTCTGGACCTGCTCGCTGGCTGGACAGGTGACAGCATAGTACTGAAGGATCTTTTTGGATGCCTCAGTCTTCCCAGCGCCGCTCTCCCCGGAGATCAGGATGCACTGGTCCTTCCTCTCCGTCCTCATAGAGCGGTACGAGTTGTCCGCCACTGCATAGCTGGAGGAGCGGAGGGAGAGAACCGATCAGACAGATGTAGGATGTTTGGAAAAGTAAGACAACTGGACAAAACAAATGAGAGATTGATACTGAGACAGGTGTGGGACTGGAGGGAGGAAAAGAATAAGGTAAACATTTAATGTAGGAACAGCAGTTAATGTTCAAGATCATTTCATGGATCTGAATAAATAAATACTACAATTAGACTAATATATCAGGCCGATATTGGACTTTTAGGGTGATGCTAAAAGGGACAGGGGTCATTGATCAGCCACAATGATGTTCCCTTCAAGCGATGTAGCACTTGGACGTTCATGGAAGTCAACTCTGGAAAGTTTTCCACGAGATAGCGTCCCATAGTGTGTGTGTAAACGGAAAGACAAAGGAGAGCCTCAACACCGGAGCGCTAGTATGAATCATAAGGTCCAGAGTGGAGCGCAGCCTGTTTTAGTTACAGTATCATTTATCAACTCGGCGCTGCTATCAGTGCTGCTATGTTGTTTCAGCCTGCTTAGACACATTACTGACCACCGGACTAAGTACTGCGAGAAGAACAGGTACACCGAGTGTGATGGGGGGGTCAGGTTGGGGTCAGAGGAATACCCTATCTCATCAAGGGAGGACATTTCTTGCCTGGTACCACCACTCAAGTCTCTCTCTCTCTCTCTCTCTCTCTCTCTCTCTCTCTCTCTCTCTCTCTCTCTCTCTCTCTCTCTCTCTCTCTCTCTCTCTCTCTCTCTCTCTCTCTCTCTCTCTCTCTCTCTCTCTCTCTCTCTCTCTCTCTCTCTCTCTCTCTCTCTCTCTCTCTCTCTCTCTCTCTCTCTCTCTCTCTCTCTCTCTCTCTCTCTCTCTCTCTCCTCCCCCCCCCCCCCCCCCAGCCCTGCCAAAAGCACATCTTTCTTTCCACTCAGACGGAGAGAAAACATTTGGCCACACGCTCAAGTGCTGAAGTAGAAGGCGAGGACAAAAAAACCCACTGGAGCAGCCAGGGCAGAGAGAGAGAACCAGTGAGAGATTCGGGAGTGTCTGAGTTTACGCCACTCCTAATCTCATAATACACTTGGTTGTTTCACGGATGACTGCCACGGTCCGAGAGGGTTGCGTAGGGAATTCCCTGGCCATTACCGTGGCAACCCTCCACACAAACACTCGGCCATGTGCCATGACGTGGTGCATACCCTCAGACAGACAGAGACGTGGACAGTCAGCCCGTGAGAGCTGGGTTATGTAAGCCAGCAGACTCTAGTAGAGCGGCCATACACTGAACATTCACACAGGTTCAACAAACATTAGGTCATACTAGGGGGGAACAAATTGCTTCTACAGTAGATATTTTCATGTTCGGGACCAATGACAAGGCAACAGTAAACTTGTCGTCTCCCTGCCTGCCTTTTACTCTTTTTTTTTTAACTTTTTGGGCATCTCCTATGGAATTATCTCATTCTGTGTGTCAGGGTGGACGCTGGTATAAATGCTGGATGTAAAATGAGCTGAGATATTTTTTCCCCTCGAGACTGGCTGACACTTTACCTTCATGTCGGTTCTCACATCCAAGCAAAGTAAGAGGTGAGGAGGGAATCCATTTTTATTCTCTGGGCATTTCCAACAACACTGCTCCCTCCATTCATCTTCAGTGCGTAGGAGGATGCAATAAAAGTTGATCCCCCTGTAACCCATCACCTTCTTTTTGTTATGTCAGTGGATATTGGTCTACTTTGTCTTTTATACCCCTCTCCTCAGCTCTATCATCCATGGTCACAGGAATATTCTCCTACATCTGTTTTCAGGGCACTATGACTCTGAAACCTGCACTCGTCGTTTTTGATTGCTTGGAAAATTGGTCCTAATATTGGTCCTCATCCTAAGTCGTTCTGGATCCGAGCGTCAGCTAAATGCCTAAAATGTAACAGGGTTGGTTTGGAGCTGAACGTGTGGAGAGGTTGTGTGCTTACATGTGTGGTGAGACCTCGTAGAAGTTGACCCCGCGGTATCTCTCCATGTGGTTCTTGGTGTAGTTTTCCAGATCCTTGTATGGGTTCACCGACACCAGCACAGAACCAATGTACGTCTGATGGAGAGGGCAACATACTGTCAGACATTACCAGACATCGATATCCTTCAATCCTTTACTGTAATTTGGTTCACACCAGTTAAGATACAGTGAAGAGCACAGACAAGTCCATCATGCTGAGCTAAAGTTACAGGGACTGGAATCAGATTTGTTCTCAAAATAAGACAATTGCATGCAAACACACACACTCAAAACCCCTCTCCCCCACCACAACGTCCACTCACATAGATGAGGTTCTCCTTGAATCGTTTGCGCAAGTTCTCTATGAAGGCGGCCTCGCTGGTGTGGTTCTCCAGCAGGACAAAGTCCTGGACGCCCACCCGGTCTCTGGCTGTCAGGGCCGACTCCATCATAGCCCGCACCCCGTCACTAGCCACCACCTGGGGGGAAAAGGAGGGGGAGGAAAGGGAGCGTTATTAAAGTTATTGAACAGGATAAAGAGTCCAACAAACAATCACTCCACATCATCCATCCCCATTAAATGAGAGGAGAGAGAGAAACCAGTAATCAAAACCATGACGCAATGGTGCACTGACAAACTAGGAGACAAATGGACTTAAAACCAGTGGGGGCAGTGGGCAACCTTGTTTTATACTCCATGCCCGGGACACTGAGAGACAGGTACCGATACAGGGATCAAAGGACAGAAAGTAACAGCTGGGTGTGGAATTCAAACCCTGAAGCAGGGAAGCTGGCAGGGAAAGTTTCTCATCGAACTGTGATGACATATTTGAGAAAAGAGCTGTTTTGGAGGGATCAGAACTAACTAGTTAGAGGGATACGTCAGTCTTTTGGTAAAAATCAGATATCGGTATTGTGCACCTCTGATATGATGCTTTGTTTGATTACATATTTACTGTACAATTGATCAATATTGCACTGGTTGTCTATGAGAAATCCCTTAACCTGAATTGATTCTAATGAAACATTTCAACTGGATTCCACACAAGTATGCATGTTTTATTATCGTGGGCATCAATGGAGAGGTTTAGTGACCCGTGGGCTACATGTTGTTTCAAATGATTTTCCACCCTGCAAAGGCTAAAATTCTGCACTTATAAAAGTTTAAAAGACACTGAATACCAGCAGACAATCAGTAGCTTCAATCCAAAAACTATCGATATCGGCCTTTATAAACCAATATCGGTCAGACCCCAGAACCAGAGTTATCTCTGTGCGTGAGTAAACATGAATAAGTTCATTCAGCCCTTCCTGTCCCATAAGCTCTCATAACATCTTTTAGGACTTAGACCAAAAAAAAAAGAGTCCCCCCCCCCCACCACAGTTTTGGCCCAACAACACAGGACATTCAGACCAACGCCAAGAACCACTGTTTGAAGTAGAACAAAAAAGCCAGTAAGAGACATCATACTCAAACATCACAGACAAAACGTACTAAAACACTTACAACAAAACCCTGTGATTGAGAAGTTCAGTTGAGTGGAGGTTTGTTTTTTGTTTGTACACCGTAAAACGTTTTCTTTAAGAACACTTCCTCAGTAATCTCAATCTTACCGCCTCTAGAAATAGAGGTGGAGTAAAACCCCAGAAGTGGGAAGAAAAAAAAGTTATCACTTCAACCGAAGTGCAACAGGCCCCACCCGAGTTCCACGTCTAAAAATATACAGCACCAATTCAACATTAGAAGGGAAGTTAAACTGCAACACTTACACTATTGAGCTCGTTGATGCGTTTGCCCAGGAACCCTTTTTCTACAATGGAGGCTTGAGTTTTACGCATGAGGTCGCGAATGTTTCCCAAATCCATGTTTAAGATGTACCGAGCTCGACAGAACTGAAAAACGACTCGACCGGAGATGGATCAATAGAGTGGGGACAGGAGTACAGAAAAGTCACCACACAAACACAGAAAACACACACACACGCACACACACGCACACGCAGTACAGCAGGTGTTGTTGTTGTGTTAAGCAGTACAGTAGTCTTCATCCCTCAGGAGACACAAAGAAGAGATGGAGAAAGAAAGAGAGAGAGAAAGCATGAGGGAGGAGAGAACCTATTAATTAGCCCTAGGTGAGACAGCTATTTTAGCAGGAGGGAAAAACACTGAGAGGAGGGAGATATGAGGGGAAGAGAGGAAGACGAGAGGTGAGATGGGGCGGATGGATGCCAGGCTATTCCTGCTCCATCATCTCATCTGACTGTGCTGGAAAGTTGACAATACTCCCTGAAATTCCTCCCGACGCAACGCGGGGCTCATTAAATCACCGCAGAACGGACACGCTTGGTCAGATTTACTACGTTTCAATGGAGAGTTTGTGTGTGACATGATGGCCTAAATGCAGTTTTAGACAGGAATGAAATTCTGGAGGGAAACGCTGGAAATATTCAATGATATCTAGATTCATTTGTATTTTATTTCAGTTCGTTTTTGCAGCAGACATTTTTTGTTTCAGTTTAGTTTTTTTTCCTTTAGATAGTATTTTCAATTTACTAGTATATTTCCCATGCCTAGTTTAGTCTTAGTCTTAGCCATAATAATACTGGTGTGGACCTTTGTCTGTCTGTTCACAACACAACTGCAGGGAATTTACACCACAACAGGTAACATTAAACTAAATGACAGTAGGTAGCATTCCCCTTGGGTTAATGCTCTTTAATTAACTGCACCACCCGCAGACTTTACAGCCTTCATAGTGCATGGGCGTGTGTGTGTGACTTGACAGCCATTTTAAGGAGATAAATAGCATGGCTAATAGAGAGGCTGTTGAATCACCTTTCATGTTTACGATCTGATGACTCAAGCTTTCATTGGTACATTGGTCTTTTATTTCATTTAATCCAGGTTTAGAAAGGAGCCTGTTTGCTGTTAGAGGTTATACCTAGGTTAAAGCTAGGTTTTGGACATTAAAATAACATCAAATAAATAGGATGTATTATACATTAACAGTCAGACTGTGACCCTGTGTGTGTTCACACCCCCGTTTGCCTGAAATTGGCTTTTAAATGACGTTTGGAACATTTTGGGGCCAATACCATTTTTTGTGGGCGTGGCCAGTGGTGAGCTGGGTTGTGGCTACCAAGGAAGGAGGAAAAGCAGTAAGAAAAGGAAGAAGAGCAAAGAACATACAGCAGACAAGACCTTTTCAAAAAACACACTGAACATCAGCATTGCTTTTTTTCACCGTCTGCTTCTTCAGCGCCGGTGGTGGCTTTAGGTTGCCTCAGACTAGATGCCGTTTCAAAGAAGACATCAAGATCAGATCTCATCAAGATGAGTGACAAGTGTAGGGGGGAACTTGACCAGCGGAGGGTGGGGCTAACAATACACTTCCTGCCTCATTGTGAAAGGTTGCATATTGTAGCTTTAAGGTTAGGGGAAGGGAAATTGTGAAGGGCTTGGGAGTGAAAGTGTGTCAGCGTTAATAGAAACATGTGCATGTGCTTGTATTTGCAGTAACTCAATCCCAACCCTCTCCCCCTAAGCTTTCCCTTGACGCCTTGACTTCTTGTGGCCTATTGTTTCAAACACCTCTTGGGAAGGCACAGAAACTGCAGCTGTGTGTGTGTATGTGTGTGTGTGTTCATACCCTGAGAGCTGAGTGGTTATGACTCTCTAAGGTCTCACGAAGGTCTAGTTAGCCAGTCTGCCCTGTGGCCATCTGACAGTAATGGCTGCGACTCGAGGTGCAGCTGCTATTTGTGAAGTTCATGGATGGAGCAGCTATTGTTTAGAAGAGTCTCAGGTACGCAGGATGTACCCGCTTGTATCGGCCGATCTACTTAATAAAGTACCTGGTACTCAGATCACATGCCAATCACAGTGTGTCCAGTACTGTGACTTCTTTTTCCTTGGAACCCTTTTCCTTCACAAACTGGCTAGAGGTTGGATCACTATCGTGTTATATCAGTGATAGAGAGAAGCAAAACGGACATTTATTTATGTGAAAATGTGGCAGATTATTACTTAAAAGGAACCTCAACAAATGTGGGCGCCAGAGAGGAAAGAAACCCCTCAGCTCCATCCGTTTCCTCTCCCCTCCTCTTCCTCCTCTATACATTTACCTCTCTCGCTCACTCTTAGTCAGTCTCTCCCCAACAACACGTCTCTAGCCTTCTCTCTCCATTACTTCATTGTTCCTCAATGTTGCTTTCGGAGTTTGGCCTTCCTGCATTCAGCGCCACACATCGGACCTCCACCCATTCCCTCAACGTGAAACACACACACACACACACACACACACACTCTCACACACACACCACTCGTGCCCCCTACCCCTTTCCTTCATGCAGTCAGGTTTTCCAAATCCTGTGCAGCAAACAAGGCAGCCTGGAGCCAGGTTAGTGGGAGGAGACCTGAGGAGGTGAAACGTTGCCTGCTGGGTCCACTACCCCTCTGCTATGGTTCGACCATTATGGCTTTTTGAAGGCTGATACAGATTATTTTTTTTGGTTGAAGCTGCCAATATTTTGTGCCAATGTTCAAGAACTTTGAATTTGATGATTTTTATTGTAAAGTATTCAGCTCAGACGTGCACTGATGTTGATTGTTCATAACGGAAACGAGTACTGAGTACTTTATGCGGTAGATAAGCTAGTATGAGTACTGATCCAAGTAATGCGCACACTTTTTTTTTAAAGATTTTTTTTTTGCATTTTGCCTTTATTTGACAGTCAGTAGAGAGACAGGCAAGATGAGACAGGCAAGACCAGGTGAGAGAGGAGGGATGACATGCGACATAGGTCCCAGGCCGGATTCGAACCCAGGACGTCACGGTTATGTGGTATGCGCCTTAGACCACTGAGCCACCAGGATGCCCAGTACTGCGCAATTTAGTCAGCTTTGATTCATTCATTTGATCAAATTATACACTGACTACTGTATAACACACCTCAATCAAATAAAAAATATTAATAAACAGTGATAATCCCATAATGACAGTAACTGTCTCAAAGGGCTTCACACATTTAAATGAAAAACGAGACTCTGTGCACTTTTAAATGAGATGCAATTATTTTGACGTACTGAGTCAACGTGTACAGTATCTGTGGATAGGGTTTGCCGTTCTGTGATGAATACGTGCTGTAATATTATGGCTTTATTCTGAAATACACAAATTTGACTTAACTTAATATTGTACTTCATCTTGAACCTCACTCCCTTTTACAGTTTGTGTCCTTATCCTACCCATATACCCTATATGGGTCCTCACTTTCCCTCTCTTAAGACAGGACTAGAGGGGAGCAGCCAGAGGGGAAAGTGGAGGGATTGGATCATTACGCTTGACCGCAACAATAGCAGCTCTCTCCTTGACCTTTACATCGCCACGGGCTCAGATGTCACACCGCTTATGTAAACCTCATCTTAGCTGCTGCGTTCGATGCAGCACAATACACAGCGGACGTTGACAGCAGGATGAACGGTTTAATGAATAACAACGTTATGACATTACAGCCATCTGCACACCCTGTGCAATCCACCGAGAAGAGATAAGACAAGTGTTAAAGTGTTTCTACTCCACTGGGATCGGTCGAGGGGTTGGTGTGTTTATGGCCTGGGCTTGGTTTCAGGGATGCACCAACACCACGTTTTCACTTATACCAAGTAATTCACTTTATGTACTGGCCAATCCAAAGTACCAATCTAATCCATTAATTTTATTGAACTATATATCTGTCAACATAGTGCATTATTTTTGCCAAAAAATGATCAAGATGTAATCAATCTTTCTCTATTACAGAGAGGTAATGTCCTGTGTGTGAAAAATGCAGAGAATTAAGCGGTTTTGCTTTGATTTCTAACATGTGGCTGTTGGTATGGGATTTTAGTATTGGTCTTGATACCAATACCCGTTGTCGCCTATTACCCCCAAATCCTTGTTCCTGGTATTGATGTTGTGCGTGCCGAGCTAGACTCAAAACAGAGTTAAGACATGCATTAAACTTACAGAAACTGCATACATACTGATGCTCAAGTCTGATCAGGTTAGTAAATACACTCCTCGGTTTAGCATCTAAAACCCATTTTGTATGACACAGCTACATATAGTGGGCCGAGTATCTTTATCTCAGATTAGACGGGCTTGAAAGAGTTATTAAACAAATAAGGGCTCCAGAGCACTTAAACCAGCTCAAGTCAAATATGTGCTCATGCAAAAGATCCAGGTT
This sequence comes from Hoplostethus atlanticus, assembly GCA_034670405.1. NCBI lineage: Eukaryota > Metazoa > Chordata > Actinopteri > Trachichthyiformes > Trachichthyidae > Hoplostethus > Hoplostethus atlanticus. The sequence continues at coordinate 3,751,074 of JAXDDX010000025.1, forward strand.
AAACATGCAAAAATGAGAAGAGCACTTGGGTTTTTCCTGTCTTCTCTGTCAGAGGATTTGCAAAAGTCCTGTAACTAAAAACAAACCAGCGTGGAGCGTGTGGTTCTGATGAAGGAAACCATTTCTTCACCACTCAGAGTGTTTTGCCCCTTTCTACATTTTTCCACTATGATTCAGTTGTCTGGCACTCATCTCTCCTCTCTGCTCATCTGTTCTGCTCTAACTGGTAAAAATAAAGGGGCATGAAGTGAATAAATAGGCAATACTGATGCCAAGTGTGACACCAAAAGCCACAGTGGAGCTGACGGTGTCCTGGTTTTGACAGGACCACAAGTCAAACCACAGGCCTCAATACACAAGGAGGTGGATGGTCCACGGCCATAATGCTTACTAAATGACAGCATAAGCCTGCACGGTTAGCTATCTGTCAAAAACAGAGGTTTGACATCAATCTACAATAGAGTACAAAACTGAAAATATATGTAGCCACAAGGATCGGTGGTAAAAGCAGGCATGATCAAAGGTTTGCTAAAAGCTGATGAGTCCTTGATGCACTCACACCACACACACACACACACACACACACCAAGCTCATTAACGTTTTTCCATAGTAACGCTTGAGTTACTATGGAAACGTCCTCCAGGCGTAGCGGTGAACGCGTTAATTTCCATCCGAAGAGACTCTGGGTAGGCTGTGCTGCAGAGCGGTCAGACAGGTCTGACGAGCTGACTGACTGACAGCCTGAGGACACACAGGCCAACATAACACAGGCAGCTGGGCCGGGGGGGGGGGGGGGGGGGGGTGGGATATGATATGAGGGTTGCTTTTAGACGCTCCAATAGATCTCTCCAATAGATCTCCAATATATTTCTAATGGGAGAGTACTGTTTTCCTGCCTTTTTGATGCCAACCTCTGACCTCTGGAGGGGGACATGTGAAGAGAATTCCCCCATGGAGATCAATAAAGTATCAACAATATTGTTATTATTATCATCATCATCATCATCATCAACATCAAGCCCCCCCCCAAAACATTGTAAACGGCCCACTCTGTTTTTTAAGTTTTAAGAGTAATCGTCACACATTAGTACCTCCTGGGGCCGTCGGCTGAAAACTTGTTTTACTAAACATGATCTCTGTCTAGTGCCTTTCTCTTTCTTTCATTCCTTTTTAATCCTCGTTTTCTTTACATTATTTTTTGTCTGTTTTTTCCCTTTTAGGCTGCAATGCAGCATATCTACAACTTGTCATTACATCATTAGTTGACCAATCACGCCCCACCCGTCCTAATCTCCCCGTCAGGCGTGTCAGGTCCGTCAGTGCTGCCAGTTTGACGCAGAGAAAAGTAGAGAGAGGTCCGGACCGGAGAACTCACATCTAGATTATCTAGTCACCGGCGGCCGGACTGTTAGCAGCAAATCAACTTGGACAATTTATGAAATGATTAGGCTACATGGCGGTGCGGCCCGTCCAACCGGCCCACAGACCCACCGGGATTTGTCCCGGTTGTCCCGATTGGGCACTCCGGGACTGTCCTCGTGTGTAACCATATCAAAGGCTCAGGATAACAAGAAAGCAAATGGTGCAAATTGCATATTTAAATAATTTTAAAAAAACACCTCCCGAACATATAGGAGTGTTAAGGTAACATGTAGGAGTATTAATGTGGAAGCATTGTGCCAATTTGACCGTTTTATGCGGGAATATTGCGGAGTTTTGGCAAAATTGCAAGCTCTTGCAAGTATTGCGGCAATTAGTTGAACTTCGTGAATTTTTGCGACTGCAAGACCACAACATCCTGGAGGGACTGATACTGTAGCTGGATGGATGGCTTTTTAGCTAATGGTAACTAAGATACTACCATGGATAAAATGGAGCATTAAATGTTACAGCTAGTTAACTTCCTCTTTATGCTTTAGCAGATTTGATGCAGATTGGTAGCATGGCTGAGCGGTCCAAGGTGCTGGATTAAGGCTCCAGTCTCTTCAGGGGCGTGGGTTCACATCCCACCGCTGCCAGCCTTTGATTTAGTTAGGAGTGCTTCCATCAAAACGGTCTGCCTCGACTGCTCCGAAGGATTTGTGTCGTGTGCATCCAGGACCAGATGCTAGCTGAGTACAATCAGGGTGCCTGAAATCCTCCACACATTTCTCTGCACTTTTGTACTGCTGTAACTGTGTGTGTGACAAATAAAGTACAAGTACGCACAAAAGCTACTCAATTACAATAACGAGCATTGGTTTCACCCTAGCCTTTAGGCTAGTACATTTCTCCTGCCAAGACAGTGGTGACAGTAGGCTGGTATCCACCCAGCCTGTGGGGCAGAAATGCTCCAATTAGTTTTAAATAAACAGGGATGCTTCATTTTGTCCCTTCAAGAAGAGTTACTACTTGACGCACACCTTGAAGTGGCAAGAGGACATGGTCTATACAAAGTTGGACCGGCCCAACATAAACTATCAATTGAAATGAGGTGAAGTCACATGCCCTGGAGGCAGCAATGACAACTCTGTCAGGAATCTCTCTGTTTATTGTACAAATCTGTCTGTCTGCCTGTCTGCCGGTTGTCATCCTCCAACCCCCACTTCTTCAACTGTGTCACTCAAATCAATAGCATTTCCTGTCAGTGGGAAGCTCTCTTCATGGCTACCGAGACACAGCAGAGAGGCAATAAGGACGCAAAGCAAATGTTGCATGCATACAAAATACACAGAGGGATATATTGGCATGAAATAAAGCCCATTTTTATTCAAGTAGATCAGTATGAAATTAGCATTATACCCTGTTGTAGAAACAGAGAAAGCGTCAACTCCATATGGACTGTGTCTATATGGGTCTAAATATTTCTAGAACTATTGAAGATCCACTGGGCGGTTCTACTGTACGAGATGTCTTTGTCTGCTAGGTCGATACACTACTAGTTATCAGTGAGAAATTGGTTCTGAATCCCTCTGCTCTCAAGTGAGTCACACTGTCTGACACGGTGACAGTCACAGAGGAAAAAAAACACACACTTGTTTCATTAACATGCTCACTCTCACCCTCAGCGACTGCCAAACAGTCCCGCCCTGCCACACAACACCACCATGTTATTGCCTCACCCTGGATGATGCAAACACACACACACATACACACACACACAGGTGTCAAATAGATGCAAAAACAAACAGATGTGACATCAACACACAGTCACTGCTGAGGTCAAGTCCAACTGACAACTGCTATGGTAAAGTGAACCGCACGATTCAGGCCTCATAAGAGGAGCATGTCAAGTGAATGAAGAAACCATGCCACCTCATACACTGCCATCAACACCCTCCCATTCTCTGCCTCTCTCTCCCTTTCACTAACGTTACCTCTCTCTCTCACTCTCTCTCTCTCCTGTGTCCCTTGTGGTTCAAGAGCATGCTGTCAAAGTTGAGTTACGTAACTGGAATGCTACTCTAGGTACACCTTATTAATCAAGTGGCTCCCGAAACTTCCTCATGCGCACATTCACTCACACACACACACACACACACACACACACACACTCTCACTCACACACACACTGCCCCTTCAACAGCTTGACCAACAGTAGGTCTATGTTGTGCATATGTCCTCACCTTTTACACTCTTGAATGGAAACTCATTCTTTGCATACCTGTATGTGTATGAATGCAAGTGTGAATAGACACACACACACACACACACACACACACACACACACACACACACACACACACACACACACTATATCTTGCATACAAAACACACACAAACCGTAACTACCTCTGAATAGCAAACCATGAAAAGTATCCTGCCTTCACCAAGTTCTGACTGACTTGGGTGGCTGGGTCTCTTACCAAAGGTCGGTACTTCATGGCTCCTGCTCGTCTTTTTATTTATTTTTTGGTTTCACCTGTGTTGATATTCCAGCGATAAGAATGTGGCCTCCAGCACCACGTCGTAGCGACCATTTAACCGATGGTTTGTTTTTAGAAGCGCTCCCCTCCGTCCTGAGAGCCAGCTGCCATAGCTTCTCCTCTTACTGCTGCTCTCACACTCCCTCTCTTTCTTTTGCTCTCCACTCGTTCACCGACTTTCTTGTTCTCCCTCCCTCCCTACAGAGGATATAGTCCCTGTGTTGGGTGACACACACCCCCTCCTTTCCTCTCTCTCTCACTCCACTTTTTTCCCCTCTGTCCCCCCTCTTCTCAACTCGTAGGATCTAACAGGGACTTGTGCTGAAAGTCAAAACGTACCACAGTTCCTGTGAGTTTCTTGCTCTATCACTCTCTCTCTGCTCTTAAAGTAAGGCAGAGGGTATAAAAGCACACACACACACATCTGGCCTTAACCACCCCTGGAGAGAAGAAAGGATGAGAGGGGAAAAATGTGTCCTAATGCAGAAGGGGTGAGTGTGTGTGAATCAGAGCGTGTGTGTGTAAAGAAATAGGAAAACTGGCAGGTAAAAAAAAGGAGTAAATGCAGCGTGAGACAATAAACAATCATCTAATTGAGCCAAGAGAGTTTCTCTTTCCTTCCCTCTTTTCAACATCGTTCCCTCACGCCCTACTCTCCCCACACCAAGCACAAACCAAACAGGCAGCCAAGAGACCCACTGCCATAAATATGGATCTTGAGGTGCATCCAAGCAGGCTCACACACACAATACATACTCACATACACACAATACATACAATACATACTCACACACACACAATACATACTCACATACACACAATACATACTCACATACACAGACACAAGCATGCACGCGTACATGAACACGGATGCACGTGCAGACTTCCCATCGTTATATATCATTATAAGGAACGCAATTACTCAAGACTACTTTTTGCACACACACACGATCAAAGGCCTCGGCAGTCTAATTCATCTGCTTGTTAATACTAATAACAACTGACATCTTACAGGCGGTGGGGGTGTGTCGCTGAGAACAAAGAGGAAGACAAGCTTCCACTGCTGCTGGACTAATACACACAGAGACTAACAACAACAGTTTCAAGTCTATGGTGATCAGTTAGAGTATCAGGTCTCAGACGAGGCTCGTCTGTTGCAGCTAGCAGCTCCAAGACCGTCAGTAATCTTGGGGTAATCAGTAATCTTACTCAACCTTAATTCGGTTCATTTGGCCAGGTGAGAACAGCAGAATTTGAACTTTGCACCAAATAACCGCACAAGACGCCGGGAAATACGGGTCTCAGTCCTCTCAGTTCCTCATGCTTGGAAAACCTAGCGAAAATGAAGCGAGGGCAAACTGCAGGCTGGACTGACGCTCATATTCAGATATTTAATTGTGTTCTTAACTAGTTTGAAGACAAGAGAAGGTAAATTACAGCAAAGAGCGCAGACATGCTCATGCTCAGAGAAAGCAACATGACCTGGAATCAGATTTGTTTTGGCGCTCCCTGCCAGCAAAACAAACCTAGCAGGTTGACAGGTTACCAAAACTGTCAAAACCGTCCATTACTCACAAGTACCTCGTCCAATAAACAAGCTACTTTAGAGTCCATGTGACTTGTTTACAAGCCCTGGTTTGATTGTAATTGGGCAGTGTGAACTAAAAACAAACTATGGACCAGAGCAGAGAAAACTGTGGGAGTGATCACAGCCTAGACACAACTATTAGTCCAGGCGTACTACGCCAAATTGTTCAGATTTGCGTAGAAGCATGAAAATTGGTGTACATGTACAGTTTGATGCCCTGAATGTTTACACCAATGTTTTCATGGCCAATGGAATATAGTGGTGCTAAGAAAACTGATTATCAAAAAAACTCCTTTAGCTCAAATATCAGGTAGAAAGCAGGTAGAAGCCTGAGGTTATTGGTATGGCATTGAACAACAGCAGCAACTGCTGATAAAGACCTCCAGACTTCCCGATGCTGGACAAACCAGGTCATTCCAGTCTACGGTGGAAGCAGCTAAGGCTTCCAACCTGTAGCTTCAAAGACCAGAGCAGGGGCAGGAAAGACAGATTTTATTGGCCTCATTAGGACGACTAGCTGCTTCCCGTGGATCTAAGAGAATGGAACCATAAACCCTAACAGAGCTGCTGCCCTATGCTATAACTCTAGGGCGATCTCAGCTTTCTTCAATGCTTATACCCACCACATTTTAGACTGACACTTGGGTCTTTAATATGATAGGAAAGAGAAAAGACAACAAAGTACAGAGGTGGTGGAAAAGGATTCAGATTCAGATTTCTCATTTCAGAAATCTGAATCTCTGCTATCATCCCTTCACCCTCCATGTCCCTCGGTAAGGGTGAGAGGGCTCAGGTAAAGTAGATAAAGTCAACGCCAAGTTCACTCTATACCCTGCATTCCTTCATGCCTCCCTGCAGCTCCTCCGCACAGGAACAGAAGGGCTCTTCACGGGCTCTTCGGTTAAGGTAGTGGCTCTATATAAAACCGTAACTTTTACTAAAATAACCCTGATTTGTTAATAAATAAATAAAAACAGGCAAATCAGAATAAAGGACGCTGCTTTTTAAAAAGTTATGTCAATGTCTGATTTAGAGCATTTCATACGTTCTTACTGTGGAGAAAACGTAGGACACTCCACACTGCCCTCTGCTGCTCATCCTGAACTCAGAATCAGGCGTTATTAGGATTTGCTGAGACAGACATCAAATGCCTGACAATAACCTCCTATTCACAGCCCCCATCTCCCTGCTTGCTTAGAGGGAGCCTGGTTTGTTCTGGGCTTAGCAGTGTCTGTGTCAGAGATTAAACTCTGTACACCTCCTTTGATCTCCCCCCTCTCTCTCTCTCATTCTTGTCTCTCTCTCTGTCCCTCTCTTCGCTGCCTGTATCAGAGCCCCTGACTGCAGGAATCTGAGTAATGTTTTCCAGACACTCTCTCTCTCTCTCTCTCTGTGTGTGTCTGTGTCTCTCTCTCGCACCGCTGGGCAAGCATACAGAGGACAGACAGCAGGAAACAGGCAAAGATACAAGAGAAGATAGGGGCCTTACAGTTGTAAAACATTTAACATATCAAATAGATTAATTCGTTTAGTCATCTGTGCTAATATATCTGGCTAAAACTGGGTAATGGTTGTTTTTTTGTTTTGTTTTTTACACTTTTTGGCATGTGTACAGGCTGTAAAGGTGTGTGTGTGTGTGTGTGTGTGTATGTGTGTATTCTGCAGGCTCATGCTGAAGCAGCATATTTGTGCTGAGTTGGAGGGAGGAGGGGCTGTATCTGACCACCAGTATCTCGGCTCAGCTGTCGGACTTTAACCCTTTCCCAACCACACAGCCATTCCCAGAGATTTTGTAACTCTCTCACTCAGCAGTGACTTTTCTTCCAGCAAACTCAACTTTAAGTGAACACGGCATACATTTGAACACGTATAGCACTCATATATTGACTGCAAGGCATTATTATTAATCTAAGAACTATCTAGTTGGTTTTTCTGATTAAATAAAAAAAAAAGATAGATCGCTAGATGTCTATGCTCTACAGCTTGTCTTGCTCTACACTTTCCTCCACTGGTTTCATCATCTTCTCTTGATACATCACTCCATACGTAAAACTGTGGCGTTACTTAAGGGTTAATGATTCTGAAGTTTACTGTGCGTGTGTGAGGGTGTGCCTATTATATGAGGAACTCCTAGACCATTAAGAAGTTTAAAGCTGAGAAGCCAACAAGTGTGCCGACTTCACTGCACCAGGGCTAACACACAAACACACACACACACACAAACAAACCACACACACACACACACACACAAACAAACCACACACACACCTAGTAGTGGTGGTTCTGGTCAGATTCCTTCCCCATCGGTTCCCAAAGAGTCTTTGCTTCCTGTTCAAAATATAGCCTACAGTGATTTCTCTCTCTCCCTCTCTCACACCACTTCAGGGAAAACACCAAATTAAACATGATGTTGTTTAGTTTGAGGGGAGGAACATACTGAAATCCCACTGACCACTTTCTGGCAAACTGGTGTGACCTTGAATCTGTGGGAAATCAGAAATGGGAACTTGAGAGTTTCCCTCCCACTCTACCTCTCTCTCTCTTTCCTCCTCTCCCCTCCCCTAAAATTTTGTATTCCTCTCTCACTTCCTCTCCGGCTAAGTTTGTTCAAAATGAGCATGGATATATATATAGACATTTTTCCATTCTCCCTCCATCGCCCCACACCATCCAGAAATACCACCGGTCCCCAGCATCCCGGATGTGTTCAATTAGGTCACGCTCTCTGAATGCTGCTCACATTACATGACTCATGTGCGCCAAATATTGGTTAATGAAATTGTGTCAATCATGTGAATGCTACTGCTCACACAACTTACATTAGCTCTTCCCCATTCTAAAAGCATTTCCACTAATGCCATACTCAGCCAGATAAACGTTAAGTGCGTACTTTTCATTGTACTGAATAACACATAGGCCTAATAGTGCATAAAGGGAGGAGATTTTGACTGATGCTATAAAGTTTCATTGCACTGAACACACCCTGGGATGACATATCGGTGCTAAACAACCAGTTAGTAATGTAAGAGAGCCCATGCCGTGATGCTGAAGGATGCTGATATACTGTATGATGTCAGTAATGCAATGTAGGACCAGTCCTGGTAACAAACCAGCATCATAAACTAACATCGTCTTACGCTCCAAGAAGATTAGGTTGGGAAAGAACTAAACTGGGATAGGACAGTATTTACCATCAGCCATGTCAGCTTTTGCATATTTGCCTAACATTGAAACAGGCTATAAATAGGATATAAAACTACATCCAGGGAACAGGTGTCTGCACTGATAGTTTCTTTTTCCTGCTTAACCCTGTGTATCAACACTATGGAGCTGAGATAAAAATGATGGGCAGTACAATATAATGGAAAGAAGAATAGAGGACACACCATTGCATTCTCCTTTAAAGTGTATGGAATCAAACCCCACAATCCATAAAAAGGTTCCCACACAGACATACTGTATTACCTCTGCATCTTTTCAACAGCATGACCTGTCCAGAGGAATGTCCTCTGATCAAAACGTTGACGGTACAGTACATACAGTCCATATGACTACCACACCCATCTCTCCAAGCCCTACAATATCCCACAGAGCCACTAGAATCACTTTACGTGTCATCTAACACCCCATTCCCTGTGCAGCATCATGCTATGGTTGGCTTTCAACCAAAAGCAATACGTCTGCACTCCTGAGATGAGTAATATGTGATGTTAAAGGAATACACCAAGTTTTTGAGAGGCCTGTTGGTCAACTTAACTGTTTAGTGATGAGAACAGAGACACCAAAATCATCCAAAGGTCCCCAATAGATTGTTGGCTCCGGTGCAGAATACACTATGTTGAGTGATAGTAGCCTTCATGCTAACACTTTAGCATACACTATGTTGAGTAGCCTCATGCTAACACTTTAGCATACACTATGTTGAGTGATAGTATATGTAGCTCACATTGCACACATATATATATTATAGTATTATCTCTCATATACACGCTAGCTCACATGGCATCATAAGGCATCATAAGCACATTATAAAGGACAATGTGGGTGCAGGATAATTCATATAATCAGAGCTTGATATAATAAACACAAGCTTGATATGATAAAACACAAAGGTTTGGCGGTTGTATAGTAGATAGTTACTGACATAAAACGGATGTTTTTATTGTAAGAAAAGTTTATCCATCCTTCTAATGGTTTTATAATCTGCTTGTAAAATGTTACTGAGATTCTAAATTATACATACAGTGTATAAATGAAGACCAAGACACTACGCAGAGCTCTCTTCCATCACCGACCCAAACATGACAAAAAGTGAATTACATTACAGCAGGTCTGGCTTCCATCTTGACACTCAACAATTTCCTCAACCAGATCCAAGTGGCTCTGGTAATCGGCACGAATATGAACCATTTCAATATTTGTAAGCTTATAAACTGTTGGCCCCTCTTCAGTAGAACTGTCACGCCAAGATGAGCAGAGACCTTTTGTTTAAATACAAAAACAGATCAGGATCCAAACTAACGCACTGCCAACACGTCAAAGCACCCACACATGCCCCTTTGAACTGATGTTTGCTTGAAGGTGCAGTAAATCTGCATGTAACACACCCACCCACACCTACACCCACACGATCCTGACATTTGCCAGACTGTGATTCCACAACCCTCTAATTCCCCTCACCTTTCACTTTTCCTCTCCCACGCCCTTCCTCACTGCTTCCTTCCCCCTTTCCAGTCTTTCCATCTTTTCCTCTTCTTCTACTCCATTTCTTTGCATGCAAAACAGAGAGACTGATATTATCAGTTTGCCGATACTGTCCTTTCATTAAACATCAGCCGGTCGATGTCGTCCACCTTCGATATGATGGATTTTCCTCCCTGACCACAGCTAGTGAACAGGTTTTGATTATTATTTCAGGTGTCTGACCAGAGGAATCATTCCAGTGTGGTGTGGGAGCCTTTTCCTCAACAGCTTCAGAGCTGCTGACACTTTAAAGAGTCTCATTAGTGTCCCATGATGGTCTAAATGCTGTTTCAGAGGCTTTTCCACCCTGACAAGAATAACATTCTTAGGGAATGTAAATAGTTTAATGAAGATATTGAATATTGGCGCGAAATATCAGCTAATGGCAGCTGCATTCAAAATCCCATATCAGATCAATCCTAGAAGGGACCTTTCGGATTAACATCGAGGAGGAAGGAGGGAGGGAAAGAGGGGATGAAGCGGGACTGGCAGAGGAGGGAAGGGAGGAAAGGGAGCGAGGAAAGAAATGAAGAAAAAAAAATAAATGGAAGTACAGGGCGGCCATGATGTCAGAGCGAAAGAATGCAAGCCATGTGGGCGGCAAACACAGTGGAGAAACAGAGAGGAGAGAGAGGGCAGCAGAGAGAGAGACAGACAATGACAGAGAAGCATTGAGAAAGAGGACGAGAGGGAGGAAGTTGATGACAGATAGTGAAAGTGTCGTAAAGGAGAAATGAGAAATTAGTAACAAAGATATTGAATATTGAAAGGGTGATAGAGGGACAGAGAGAGAGGTGATTGTGGTTAAGAGAGACATGATAATGGCGACAAAGAGTGCTCAGGGCAGGAGGACAGATCCTCTGTGTGTGTGCGTGTGTTGTTGCCCCAGAATATCCTTATACTTCCTCATAACAGACCTACACACACACACACACACACAGACACACACACACACACACACAGCTGACATGCCTTTCTAGTCCAGGGGCAGGTGGTGACTTGTTGAGGAGGGGCTCAAAACATTTCTCTCCCAAGTCCCGGGAATGTTGTGCCATCCCAACCCCCATTCCCATCCTCCTCTACCTTCAGTATCCATCCATCATACTCCTCTCTCTCTCTCGTCTTTCTCTCCCTCCCTCCCTCCCTCCCTGACCTTTTCTCCTGTCTCTCTCCACCACTCTATCTCCATCCTTTCCCCGCTTTCCACGACTACTGCCTTTTCCCTACCCATCTCTTCTTCCTACTACATCTTCTCCCTCCCTCTTCTAGCTCTCCATATTTCCTTTCTCTTTACTCTGTCTCTTCCTCATCTCTCCCCTCTCTTCCCTCCCTTTCTCTCACCCAGTCTCCTCCCCTATAGGCCTCTCGGTCTTATTTATACCCAGCAGGCCTTATAAGGAGAATGGCTGCAGTAGGTTTCTGCTACACAGCCCAGTACAGTAGACTAGGGTGTGTGGTCGCCGTTGGGATATTGGCTCTTACACAATGCAAAATTATAGTAATAATACTAAAATATATTCATGCATACTAGCCAATGAAAATGTCTTATTATAATCAATTCAGGTTAAGGGCTTCCCATAGACACCCAGTGTAGTATTGATCAGTTCTACAATAACTATGTAATGAAACAGTCTGCATCGTATCAGAGGTGGGCCACACTGACTGGCCAATATCAGATTTCCAATAAAAGGCCAATATCGGCCCCATACATACCGTCTATTACCTGCCTGTGTTCTGTACTGTTACTTTGAGGTCTATCTATTTATTGAGATCTGCTATATTGAGAATACTGCTTCTGCATTAGTGAGCTATACTTTGCTGCCACAGTACACTGCAGAAACACATGACACGTCTGCAGGAGAGCCAATGTGTCTACCTGAGAACACAATAAAACACGGAGGAAAGCAAAATGATGAGACAAATAGGGATAGACCAATATATCGGGCTGATATTGGCCTTTTATTAAAAATTAGATATATCGTCCAGTCACCGCCGATATGATGGAGGTTAGGATTTTCCTCAACAGCTTCAGGGTGCCAGTCTGTAAAACGTGTAATGAAACCTGCCTCACCCTGCCTGAGGGAGCTGATAACCCATCCTGACAAGAATAACTACTTTTCCTCATCCTGCTCTCTTTCATCCTCTCTTTCAGCCTGTACACCGATTGGTTCAACCATCAACAGGCCACAGCCAATCATGTTCAGAGGCCACAAACTAAACAAAGAAATATTTAATTTGGGCATATCGCCCTGTGGCCAGTCCCCAGTTATTGTATTGCATCAGAACAGCTTGAATGTGTTGCTAAATATCAAGAAAGTGAATTTCCTGTTTACTCCGAGCACTTCCTCTTTGCTGATTGGCCATTAATAACAGCCAGACCGCAGGCCAAAACAAAACCAGCTAATTATGGAACACAGACACTCTTCAGTATACTGCAGCCCAGGAGTTGCTCTCATTCATGTCCCACGGTCCCCTCCTCACCTCATTTTAAACCTCTAGTTTCTCTTCCATCTTCCTCTCTTTTCCTAGTGTTTTGGGGCTGCTAATCTTTAGATGTGTACTTAGGGACCATGTTGTCCTCACTGCTCTTAGAGTGACACCAGTCTGACAACCACAAACAGTCAAACTGGCCAGACAACCGCTGACCACATCCACACACACTCACACTCACACTCACACAGCAATTACTAGCTTTGAGTATAACCCACTTTTAACAAAAGCCACCCTTAAGAGTTGAAATGGATAGGAGTGTGGCAATCTGCTCACCAGGGATATACTAGAACTGTACGCACTCATATCTGCACACACACACGCACACACACACGCACACACACAGTAGAGTCATTAAAGTGCTCAGCTGTCTACACAGGGGCTGGTTGAACACATGGGGAAGAAAAGGGGGAAGAGGCCGATCGCGGGAAAGATGGAAAGAGTGAAAAAGAGAAAGAAAACATTTTAAAAACGGGGGGACAGTCTGGAGAGATCGCTCCTCAGAGTCCATCAGTTCCTCATTAAAACGCTGTAGATATGTCAGCATCCACCTACATTAAACTTGACAAATTAATGGGAATTTATGTGTGAACTGCCTGAACTCCGAGAGGAATCCCCCCCCCGCCCCCCCCCCCAAGATCCACGAGTGTTTAGGAATCTGGGCTTGACAAGGGGCCAAGAGAATAACTAAACACAGACTCTCTTCCAACACAACAGTATAGCTCAGCAGTTTGGACACACACACGGAGACACACACACTTAGGTTAGGAGACGACAAACACACTTCACTTCACTTCAACGTCTCTGGAATCTTCTCCTTAACCATCTTGAGATTTATCAGCAAAGGGCTGGGTGCTGTGATGGAAAATATACACACAGCAGCCGTTGGGGCATTGACACACGTGACACATCTTACTATACTTGTGAGGACCTTCCAGCAACTTCATTCATTCCCTAACCCCAATTTAAACCTAATCCTAACCTAATGTTACTCCTAAACCCAAGACCTAACCCTAAACCAGCAAAATGTCCTGTCAAAATGAGGATTTTCCTCATCCTTCTATCCTCATGAGGACCTTTGGAGGTAGAAGGACATACAAACTAGTCACATACAAAATGGCAACACAGAACAGACAGACTATTTTGGTTCATGATGTGGCAGGTTATTTAGCTATTATTAGTCTGAAGTGACCAGACAGCTACGCAATCACACACACACACACACACACACACACACACACACACACACACACACACACCCCTCCAGCTGTTCCCGTGTGTAAATGCCACATTAAAAGGTGCTACATGTAGCATTTTAACCCTCAATATATCATTAATATAATTAATTATCATTAATCAAATTAATAGTGATACCTTGGTAGAATTACCGTAAACAAATGAGACAGTGGTGGAGAAGACTGGTAGCCTCTATCTCATGCCCGTGGTGTTGTTAGTGCAAGTGTTCCTCAAAATTAAAGGGGGGTATTCTACTCATTTTGGGCTATTTAAATCTGTTTCCAGGGGTCTTGACAAGATGTTTTTGAAGTCGATATCAAAAAAAAATCATAAAACCAGCTTCTGTGGTGTGTGTTTCAGTCTCCATTGTAAAGAACAGGCTGTTTTGAGGGCGTGGAGGTTGTATGTAATGAGCACTGCTCTGATTGGCCGCTCTGACACGCCTCACGCCGTGAGTGAGGCGTGAGGCGGCCAATCAGAGCAGTGCTCATTACATACAACCTCCACGCAATTGCCTGGCGGAGGCGGAGAGCAGAGCGCTCATGCTGCTCAAGGTAAACAAAAGCTGACGCAGAAATCTACCATAACCATGGCTGCCGCTCCAGAACCAACACTGAGACCGGACATGTTTGAGCCGGAGTCTGACCCAGAATGGGAAGAGGCAGCTGAGCGGTTCCACTTAGTTTCTCAATGATAACAATTCTGTGTAATATTGTACTTTGTTTTGTGTATGTGGGTGTGTGAGCGACACTCTCTGCTGTAGCCGGTCTGTTTATGGCTCATATCCATAAGCTTATTGAATACAACTTGCAGACAAGCTAGGATTGACAATTTTGTTGAGCTAGTTAGCCAATATATTATTGGATGCAATCTATTTGCATCCAAACAGCGCAGCCAAACAACCAAACACGATTGTACTAATGGTGGCTAAAGTTTACCAAGCCTGACACGTTCGACAGACTTATAAAACAGACACTGGTCCCAACAAATAACTTAAAGATGAGTCCTGACTCCAACCAATAACTTTACTTTACTTTTAATGACTCCAGCTTTAGTTTTCTTACTTCTTCCACGCCCAACAAGCCCGTGGCTAGCCCCGCTAGCTCGTTAGCTAACCAGCAGTGAATATACTAATCAGACTAATTTGGTAAATTAAATCAAAACATGGTGACACTTACAGATTCCAATTTTGCAGATGGGTCACGTACCTTATGAATTGCTCCATCTTTAAGCTTCAATTTAGATGCTAATCCTGCCGTTGCTCAAGCAGTCTGAGGAGTGATCATCACATACAGAAAAAATGAGCTAACTGTAGCCGGGACGTTGCCGTTAAAAATAAAATTAATCCACTCTGTCCTGGCATTTTCGCGTGTTGGGAGACTGTGCAGGGATCTATGTTGCTGCCTGCATCCTACAAAATAATAACTGGAGAGTTGATATATCTCCGTAGATATGTTGTTGTTTTAGCTTCACTAGTCGCAAAGTAATGGTGCGTTCCAGTGTACTCGGAAAAAACGGTGTCCGAATGTGATATGTGCCAATTCTCTTCACTAATGGCGCTGTAGTAGTTGATGTTGAGTTTAGATGCTTGTAACATTCTGAGACTTGCCATACAAACATGAGTTCGCTGCGGGCGATTATGTTTTCCCGAGCAGATGCACTGGAACACATTTAGATTGGAAGTTAGGAATACCGACTCGGAATTATCGATTTCCGAGTACAATGGAATGCACCATAAGCAACGGCTTGCGGCGCTGCCGAGAGCTGCGTTTTGAGACGAGGTAAATGGGATTGGTTGTTCACCTGGGCGTGGGCATGCTCTGAGAGGGGCTGGATTATGTTAAGAAGCGCCCGTTATGACATATAAAGGGGCTACTTTCTGAAACGGCCTGTTTTTCTCCTATCTTTGGCACCATTTTTGGAAAAAGGAAAATACAGAAAAAGGGGTTGATTTCATATTTTCTCGGCTACTTAGGTCAACAATAACCTGTGGAACATGTATAAGGGCCAGGAATAAGCCGTTTTCCATAATATGACCCTTTAAGACTACATTTCCCCGTTGCTTCCTGTTGCAAAGATGATGTTGTTACTCGTCCCCCTCCCTGGCTTCTCTTTACTGAAGATAAACACATTGGAAGATTTTGACTCCCACCACCAGAAATTCTAAAAGCTTTAGCTCCATTTGTGCTGGAAGAACAGCGCCCTCTTCCTGTTTTGTGCCATAAAGCGATATCCCTTGGTGCCCTACAGCGATCCAGCCGATTCCCTGCCAAACACGACGCGGTGGCACACAAGGTAAAATGCAGTGTAGAGACCAGTAGAAGCTGCCAATCTTCTTGGCAATGGTTGTGTTTGTTTACAGTAATTATACTCGTCTCAAAATGAATGTGGCAATGATTTAGACTTGTGTTAAAATGGTACACGTACACTGTAGCACCTTTAACTTGATTTGACTTAGAGTCAATCCAACAAATTATAAGGTTTTAATTTCATGTTCACAGCAAAATTGTGCCAATAAATAAAAAAATCCCTACTTATCATCCGTTTGCAAACTAAATTCCCAAAAATGCTCTCTCTCAACTTCACCACAGTGCCACACCCGACCACAGGCCAAACTATTCCCACTGGGGACAGATCTAAATGAACAGTTGTTCCAGCTGTCCCTTTAAAACAGCAGGAGATTCCCTCTCTTACACACACACACACACACACACACACACACACACGGTTGGACTGGGTGGGGCCGTTGGGGTATGTTAGATGTGTGCTTAGATTAGCCTATGATTGATAAGAGCTATGTGGGCCACAGTTGTGTTGATGACAAAAAACCTTGCAGCTCCTCCAAGATGCATATTAATCAAACTAAGATGAAAGAACAAAATAATGCAGCTACACTTGGAGAATAACAGACACAGTTTTCATGTTAAAATGCAACCAAGGTGGCCATTGGTCAAGACGTTTTAAGATCATTTAATGCCAGTTAGAGTGAAATGTAAGACCAATTTCTCAACTGAAATGTATATGAAAATGATTGCATGACTGACTGCAAGAATGATTTTTTACTTCTAAAACTAAGGCCGTATCAAGAGCTTCTTAAGGGCTTATATTGCATAATTTGAGACATTTGAGACTTTTTCCAGGACCTGCAGACACCCTGACACCCTTTACTGTCGACTATACATGCAATCCTGTAACCCTGAGGAAGGCCGTTACAGCTGAAAGGCCACAGTGCAGCAATGGACGAGATTGCAGCACAGACGAATCTTAACCTCTTAACCTGGCAAGCATTGCAACCCGTTCCTCACAGGGCTCTAACGCAACACAGGGAGGGACTGCACGTGAGATCGAGTGGTTTAATTAGGATTTCACATCCAGGACTGTAGCAACGGAGGGAGGACACATTTACAGTGTGCTGAGGTATATTGGTATTTGCCTTCAAAAACCTGTATTGGTTGAACACCAGTTTGTACCAGCCGTCCTTATCTCGCTCACCGACTGTGTTTGCATTCCTTCAGACTCCATAGGCCTCTTTCTGTCTTTGTTTCCGTCAGGCGTCTGGCCATGCTTTCATGCCACCACTCTGACATTTTTTTTTATCCTCTTTCCATCTATCTCCCTCGTCACTCTCTCTCTCCCCTGGTCCAATGACATACCTCTGCTTGGTATTGCACCGATATATCACAGTTCCACGGAACAGACTTGGTTAAAGGTTAACTCAAAGCACTGAGGAAGAGAGCGACAGAAAAAGATAATCTTGACCAAGGACGTTAACTTACCCAGTATAGCCCCCCCCTCCCCACACACTCACACTCACACTCATACACACACACACTCTCACACACACACACACACACACACACACACACACACACACACACACACTCTCTTGTTTCCACAAACGCTGAAATTTGCCTTCAGTGTCATATCGCATACAACACAAAGTGGGTGGGTGTGTCACTACTACAAACATTATAGTTAGGAGGCAGCTGGAAAATCACAGGTATGGAGGAGTGAAGCTGACATAATTACAGAGATGGTAAGGGACAGGATAACAGAATCTGGAGAGCTCAGGTCAGCTTGTCACAATTACATGGATGGATGCAGGCGGAGGAGGTATGATCAAACAGAGTGAGTGTACAAAATACTGGGAGGACGCATGAAACAGACCGACCAGGTGAACTTAATTTCCCCTCTAACAATTTTAAAGCTGCAATGTGCAACTTTGTTGACATTAAAATAACAATAAACAAATAGAATATATTCCACATGGACAGTCTGTGTCTGCGACCCTGAACGTAAATCCCCGTTTTCCTGAAATTAGCTTTTCAATGATGTTTAGGAGATTTTGGGGCGTGTACAGTTACATGTACAGGCTGTGGGCATGGCCAGTGGTGAGCTGGGTTGTGGCTACCAAGGTGAGGCTAGCGGCCACAGAGCAGGGAAGTCATAGCAACAACAAGGAAAAGAAAGTACAATGAAGCTGAATGTGCAGCAGATAAGACCCATTCAACCTGTGGACCGTAGGCACTGATGGGATGTTGGTCGTGTTTACTGCAGATTGGCCGGTCTTCAATGCCGGTGGCGGCTTTATGAATCCCAGTTACATCAGCCTCAGGCTAGATGCCGTTTCAAGGTAGACAGCTCATGCTGATCAACTGAGGGGGAGGAGGGCGGGACCAACAATAGACTTCCTGCCTCAAGGCGAAAAGTTGCAAATTGTTGCTTTCAGTTTTGAGATAACCAAGACATGGATTGTGCAAAAGTGGGTGTAACTGAATATTCAGAATGTGGTCCTAATATTTTGTATGAGTGTAGATTCATAGGTATGTTGGAGGATCTATTTTGAGACGCGTTACACAACACAGTTCGCCTAGCACACTAAAGGGCTGAGGAAAGGGGCGCGTACTTCTTGGACCACTTGCCTTCTCCATCGGTGGGAGGCAGGGCTGGACTACAATGAGTCACTCATTAATGAGTCAAATAAACACCACAGATTATATCTGTACAAGGATTACTGCTGCAATATTATTAGAAGGCCTTGACTAGTTCAGACGGGGGCTTGTGGAGTAACGCCCAGTAGGTTGCTGGGTAGCTAAAGAGTGACCTAGGTGAATGCTTTTATACAAAGCACCTATATTTTACTATTTACTATGGGTGGGAATAAAATCCCCTCACCCTGGCAGAGTCATTGCCATGCTCTCTTCATGTTGCTACACAGGACTATTACTCTTAGACGGCCCACATAAGTGCTTATAACTGACCACCTACTGGATAAAGCTCAACAAGTCACCTTAAGTCCATTCACGTCCAATAGAGCTGAGCGACCTGGGAAACTCAGCTGATGTGTGGAAGGTCAACAAGCTTGTCGGCCAAGAAAGGGGACACACACACACACACACACACACACACACACACACAATTATCAGGTTAAACAAAGTGAATGTGTGTGTAGGACAGAGCAGGATTAGGATGTGAAGAACAGCTGGTCAGCACCGTGTCAGGTGAACATGAATGAGCAGCTCTACCCTCAGCTGACACCAACACTCTCAGACAAAATCCAATACCTTGCACTTCTTCTTCTTGGCTGCAGATACATTCAGTAAATATTGCAGGGCCACAGGCATGACTATGTATTCTACTGTCTCGGTGTTGATTAAATCCCTCACACTGCTTGCATGTGATGTTGGTGATCTAGGAATTGAAGCTCATCGTAACTTTATCTGGATGAAAGCATCTGCCAAATGCCTGAATTGTATAATGCAACGTAGTGTAATCAGAAACTTTCATCAGTGGAAATCTAAGACTTTTAAGGGACGGTTTAATGCCAGTTCGAATGAAATATAAGACCAATTTCACCACTGAAGTAAATGTGAAAATGAAAATAAACTCGTCTCTGCATGACTGGGCTGCTTTGTCAATGGAAAACAGGGGGCAAAGCTTTATTCAAGACCTTCTGAGGCCTTGAATAAAGCTAATCGAATTGAAGACATTAAGATTTTTTTCAGTCACCCTGCATGTACAAAAATGGCAATGAAGTTTGACTGAGTTCCAGGGTGATTTCCAGTCCTATAACAGTCGAGGCTGCAATCCTGAGGGGAAGCAGGACTCGGTCGCTCTAACATTTGGTCCCTGCAGGGCGGGGCTCGCTCTTAGGCTGGACTGGCTTTGGGAAGTCGGAACGTTTCTCAAAGAAAAGGCTCAAACTAACCAAGCATACCACACACACACACACACACACACACACACACACAAATCCTCTATTGAGACTGTGAGTCATGGAAGTACAGGTAACACAGTCTGACTCACTGCCAGGCACAAAATTCTCATCTACTTTCATTCTACCAAACCATCTTTCTATTTTGCCCTCACATTGATCCATCATTTCCAATACACTCCTTCACGTCTCTCTGGCAACTGAGGCACTTAAAGCTGCACTAGGCAAGGTTTTTATCGGTCTCCTAAAAGCGAGCACTCAGTCTAGACAAAGCTGGATTTACCAACATCTCTTATCCTTTTCATACAAAGCATCAAAGACCAGCCAGGTTGAACATCAGTGTGCTGTGTGTGGTTTACTGACGTCACGTTACAGGACTTCTCGTTAGTAAAGTTCAAACTTTCAAACTGTTGCCTCTCGCAGCCATTTGGAGCCCCCAACGTGCAAAATTGCCTCGTGTAGCTTTACAGCACATTGCCTACATGGGACTTATGGAAAAGAAAAGGTGGCTAGACTACGATCTTCCGTTGGCAATTAGTAGTTTTTGAAAAAACAAGTCAAAACTACTTAATAACATATTCATTTATCTTTTACTCTCTTATGCAACTTCCATGAGGCTGATTACCTTTATTATTCAGTATGTTATAAAATATGTAACGCTCTACTAAACAAAAAGGTGAGTGAACTCAGCTTAATGGAGTTTACCGTCCGCTACATCGCTGCTTATGCCAAACGAGCACTCAAACAGTGAAATGCACACTAATGCAAACACTACCTCTCCTCAGGTCTCCTACAGCCTGGCTAGCTGAGTCTCCAGATCAATAGCCATGCCCAGCCAGTGTCTCCTCTCCAACACTTTCCCATCACTGTCTGACTCTACTTCCCACACACAGCCACACTTGGCTGGCCAGAGTGACGCGCTTGTAAGTGTCTTGGAGCTGGTGTATCCTGATTTCTCAATGTTTCTCTCACTGGAACTACTTAAGGTTAGAACTACTTAAGGTTAGAACTACTTAAGGGCAGATACTGACCTTTTTAATAAAAGAAGGGGGATTTTTAGGCCATGAAGATTCAAAGATAGTGAACAATGGCACAACATGTATATTGGTCCGACTAATCTGGAGTACCCTTCAATCAACCCATTTATGATTCTTTCATAAACGCCATAAACGCACTTTGAACTGGAAACTGCTGTTGCCTAGAGCTTTAGGGACTTATCAGTCCTATTCCTGGCATATTCTGGTGCAATATCTCTGTTTATTGTTATCGAAGCAAAATGTCCCAGGCCCTGACCATATCTCAATGCTTGGGTTTCATACTGTGGACAGGTTGACAGGTTTCAAACTAGGCATAGCTGGCTGGCTTGCTGGGACGGGGCACAGGTGTATAACTTCATGAACTTTATACATGGTGTCATGGTGAAATGTTAGTAGGCAGAGGGGGTGCCTTAGAGGAAAAAAACTCACTTTAATTTGTTTAACTTGTTTGGTGGAGTATTCCTTACATTCCCGTGATTCATTTGCCAAACACAGACGACGTAATGTCACGTCAAGATATTTCCAGCGCAGCTACAATGGAGTTTAATTGGAGAAGAAATGTAAACGATCTAAAACATCACGGGTAAACATCAGGTTAAACGCAGAGGCGCACCATTTCGACATTCAACAATGATACAGGGAGAAATCCATTGAAGCAGAGGGAGAGACACTCATTTCTCCACCCACAGCAGCCTCAATAGTCCACAATGCAGCACGGAAAACCTGATGCGGCATTCGTGTCATATGAGAGTCAGCGTAAATACCAGCTTTGGACAGGGAAAAAAAACAACACGTCAACCTCCTAGTGGTCATTCCAAAACTTCCGGAAAGTGGGTGCAATAAAAAGCTAAACACAAAATAACTCCTGGAATGCACTGAACATCACAGATTGATGATATATAACAGCGCAAGCCCTAAAATGTCTTTAAACCCCAGTCTGTTTAGCAGCCATGTCTGTTTGTTGACATCCACCAGCTTGATGAAACAAGTTCATGGTAAGAGGTCAACTGAGCGGGAACAAATCCTTGCCCGAGCATTTCCTGTAAGAGAGTTCAAGTACACGAGTGTGTGCGAGTGTACATTGCATGCATCCAAGTGTTTGTGTCAGTGGGTGAGTCTTTCCTGCTGTAGACGTGATGGTGGAGGTCCGGCTGACAGCCAGGCGGTCAGGTGTATCCTATGAGGACCCCTGGGACCGACCCAACCGTCATCATTAGCGGAGACACTACATGAACATGAAAACCTTCATCCTGTCTCGACCAGTGGTTCTCAAAGTGGGGTCCAGGTGTCCACCCACAAAATGAGTAATAGTTTGTCTAAAGAATGTAATTCACTGGAAATCATCCCAATAAGAGAACGTATAAGAATGACTAGGTTTCACTCTCACCACTATTAATCTCCCCATGGAGACAGAACACCAACATGAACTAGTCAAAAGTGATCAAACACTAAACAGATCCATGCCCCAGTTGTTGGAGTTATGGAGTCGATAAGAAAAGGAATTTTGCCATGAAGGAATCTACTAAATACCATAACAATCGGGGAAAGACTGAATGCGAGAGCGAGACTGGTATGTGATAAGAAAGATAGGCCAACAACATGCCAGGGCCAGTAATTTGACTTTCAACTCATTCAGTGAAACCCTTGATGCTCCATCCAGTGAGAAGGAAATGTTGACAGAGTCCGTTAGCCTATGCTCATTTTAACATCATCGTCGATGTTCGCGTATAAGCCCTTTGCAGGCTCTCTATGGGTTTGTGCTTATGCATGAGTCTACAGAACCAGAGGGGAAATGCCTATCTGTGTAAACGCAGGCAGACAGTTGGGGGGAAAAGCTCAACCCAACCCCAAACTACTCAACCCTGCTCTCTCCACAACTCTGTCACAGCCTCGAACCAGAAATATCACCAAAAACCCAACCCGTCGACCTAAAAAAAGCCCCAAGCACAGCGATTTTCTGAGGGAAAAAGAAAAAATCCGCCTCACAGCCGAGGACCAGTCCAGTGGAAACTGGAGCTACTGCAGCTACATCAACAGCACAGGCAAGATCTGCTCCGGAAAAATGTACTGACAGCATATCGATATGCTTTTTGTTCCAGTTTGAAACAAAAACATAATGATTGGGGCCTTTTTTAACCATATTATTTACACAGACTATGCCTGATGAATTTATTGCAATGTGTATTTTGCACAGTCAGAAAGGCTCTTAAATTAGACCTCCATCAACAAGCTGTCATTTAAAGGAGCTTACGTCGACCTTAACAGCTTTATTAACCCTAGAGTGAGAGTATACTAGCGTCAGGCCTCAGTAAAGACAACCAACAGTGGAAGCTGGGAGGTCCTGCCCTCCAGGTGACCTACAACAGGTCAGCTGACCTAAGCAGCTTGACCACTGAGGAACATCCCTCCCATGCTGGCTAGTTTGTTCACACTTCTCCCACCTGTCTCCCTGTGCATCTTAATGCACATGGGTAGTTTGTCTTTCCCCGCTGTGTGGGTAATCTGACTCATTACTGGGATGAAGATCAGCAGATTATAAAGCTGGTCTGTGAGAATCCAAGTAGTTACTTCATCCATCATGAGGAAGAAAAGGGATATGGTGGGAAAACCTGGTTGGGGAAAGTCATTCACAACTTTGTAGTCCACAAACTCTGAACAAAGTACACATCTGTATGGCCTTCTGTAGCACTGTCAATGGGAAGATGACGCACATCTTATGCTGTCAATTCACACATTTCCTCTCTTCATATTCTCCTAATGCGTATACATTACATATTGCATAGAATTTGATATTTAAATAATACACCCTATAATGCTGTAGTTCATTTATGTTTTTATTTCTATTTTTCTTGTGCTGTATCCTATTACTATCTGATGCTGCAACATCGCAACTTCCCCACAGGGATCGCTTAAGCTTTGTCTTCTCATCGGGTCAGAGCGTTTAATACATACATTATGTTTAGGTATGGACGTGACGCATTGCCAACAAGTGCTTTGCTTGTGTTTACTTTGTGCAAAGCAAGTGGTAAACCACATACCGATTAACAGGTGGACGTGCTTGTTGACAAAGCCTTCGCCACCCAAGGAGACACTTTCTCAGCCAGAGCCAGGCAGCTTGGAAGCCCAGCCAGCTATTGGCAGCCTCACACACGGTCTTTCAAAGTTACATTAAAAAGGCAGGGATGTAGTCAGTTTACCCAGCTTTTTAGGCTTCATAGTACACATCATAATGAGCAGTGCAAAACTAGTGTAAGGTATATTAAGTTACATTGGTGGTTGTTGTCCTTGTGTTGATCACCTACTGGAGGTCATAGTTTCCACCACATCACTGATTATGGGATGCATGTTGCCCTGCCAAACAGCAGATGCCCCGCTGCTCCTGACAGGCATCCATCCCCAGTAAACAGACTTCCAGCAGCCTCGTAATCACAGGTGTGATATGCCGGGTAATGACTCTCTTAATCTGTGTCTGTCTGGCGTCTATAAAAAGAGGAACGCAACCTCAAGGGTTTTCAAGTTGTCGGCTGCAGGCCAGAAGGAAATCTCCCACGGTCGTATTACTGGCTAGTGCTCAACGTAAATTCACAGGCGCTACAAGTTCCATCATGTAGGGCGAGAGTTGAACACCAAGCTGCGTTAGAAATGCGATGTCGCTTTGCTTTACTGGTAAACAGACACATCCAGTAGAACATGACTTACGACCTTTTACGAATCAGTAAGATCCACTTCAATTCGGCATACACCCAATACACCTATTTCAATAATATTTGAACTTTTACACTCGCGCTGCTCTCTGCCATCCAACACGTTGTATTGTGGTGGAAGAAAACCTTACTTACTAGTTATTTTTATAGAGGTAACTTATGCTTAGTGTGTTGCATGTATGCCGAAAAGTGACATCTAACGGTTGGTAAAAGTTCTTAAGTCATATTCTACTAGGCACGTGCCCTTGCCGAAAAACAAGACGGCGTTAAACACCGTAAACCAGATTTTTAAACGGAGGTTAGCGTCTGCCCGCTCGCCCAAGCGTGCTGCAGTGTCACCAATGAGTCTGTAAAAACTTTCCAAAATACCACAGCTGTAACAAATACAACACCCCCATCGTTATCAGCAAACTGGAGTACAGACAACAACGACCGCGTGAGGGGCAGTAGGCTAAGTGGCTGCAGTTAACATTAAACATACCTTCAAACGGACGAAGTGAAATGCGATGTGGCGGTCTCTCTGGTTTAATTCTTCCCGATAGACCGTCAGAACAGGGGAAACCTTTGGCTCGGTCCCTCCCGGTTGAGTGTGTCAGTCCGGTTAGTGACTCGTGTCTGTCAGTAGAGGTAGGCGAGTCCTGCTTTCTACGGGTCCTCCCACCACGCCAAGCCCGTCGGTAGTGCTAGTATCTCTCCTGAAACTGGGCGGCTTTACTCACTTCAACTTTCACAAAAGGACTTCTGAGGACACCTCCTCTGACAGGATAACGGGATAATCAAAATACCTGACTAATGCCCTTTCATGGCTCAGTGGAGAGTCGATACGTTCAAAAATAAATAATAATAATTAAACAAAAACAGTCTGTGGTTGTATTGAGACACTGCGCCCGCTTCCCCTGCATGGAACAAGTGTCATAATTTCGCCCCTTTCTTTTCTTTCATAGTAGGGCCACAGCACTGTAACACCAGGAAGTTGACAGAGACCCATCCCACGGCTCCTGCCCGAGCGATATGGTTTATTTTAGCCACGACGTCATTATTTTCTCAAGTAACACACTCTGTGGTAGATAAATGTTATCTTTTAGACTAATGAGCAAATTATTCGCCCTACGACTATCCACCCCACCATATTCCATCACTTTGATTAACCCTTTCAAAATAATCCCCCAAATTTAGCTAACAGTTAAATCAAGGCGTGTCCGATTCCCCGACTAAACCCCTTCCGTGTTGACCTGCTGTGGAATAATATACAGGCGCTTTATAAAGGCGCGAGGGGATAATAGGCTAGCCGTCTCACGTTGCGTCAACCACCCTTCAAAAATGTGGAAGTTTAATGTTGTCTTGCATTATCGGCGACGTTACACGTGCTATTGAACATGGCTTAACACCGTTTACGAATCAGTAGGACCCGCTGGAAAATTCGGCATTGAAATGATTCACAAAGTAGCTCTTATTGCTACACATTTTCAATGTGTACAGCTGATGATGCTTGCATATAAATTGCCAGATTTTTTGAATGGACCTCGGCGTGCAGTTCTCTCCACACGAGACAACGGGGCTACCTGCAATTCTCTCCCCCACACAAGGTTCCTCGGCTGTATGTTTTTCCACAACGCGTTTAAAAGTAGGAGAACAGTTTGAAATTGAGCTCGTACTAATAATCTCGGTTTCAAAGAGTTCTCGTACCCTCTGCCGTCAGCAGACCCGCCACTGCACCTTTCCACTGGACTGTTCCTTGTGGGGGAAGTACCCTCTCGTGCATGGATATGGTACTTGATTGTTTATAGTTTTTATAATCAAGTGCGAAGATCAAAGCCTTCAGCCCCCCAGAAAATCACACCAGAGGAGCAGTCGGGACCCAGTTTGGCCAGCTATGTGTAATAATTGATCACACTCACCAAGGATTTTCTCTACACATAACACTATCTATTTGGCATTACTTCCTCATTGTCTCAGACCTGTTATCAGTCCAGTCCCAAGTCCTTTAGCCTTTCAAATCAAGTGCCTAGTTGTAAAACAAAAACAAAAAACCTTTCTCTCTAAAGCAGTGGGTTCCCAAGGTGGGGTCCTTGAGGGGACCTCCAGGGGTCCTTGAGGAAGGTTCCAGGGGGGTCCTCGGTCCCAAAATGAGGGATAGTTTAATTTCACTATTACTTCACTCTCTAGTCATCACAATGACTAATCTGATCATCTTCTCAGATGGGGGTCACTGGGACAAAATCGTATCAAATTGGGGTTTGAATCTATTTAAGGACCCTTGACATGAAAAAGTCTGGGAGCCCCATGTGTGAAGCATGCAGCATGTCAAGAAACAAAGAGCGTATGCATGTTCAGACCTTTATTACAGTGGGTGTTATGCAACATGTGTTGCTGCCCATGTCAAGGTGACCTTAACTAGCCGGCCGCCGGTGCCAGAACTGGACTGTAATATAGCAGCACTGCCAGAGGGGGGAGTGATCGATTCAGCCTCTAACGACCCCCTCTTAGCAGGCGTCAATCCATGGAATGAACGCGCACACACACACACACACACACACACACACACACACACACAGGCCTGAACCTGCTTGCCTTTAGCCATGATTGTGCTGCAGAGAGGAAAGGTTGTATCCTGTTGACAAGGCAATGTTAGACAGAGTGTACTGGAGGGAGATGTTCACACACACACACACACACACACACACACTATAGCCTCCCTCTCTCTCTCTCTCTCTCTCTCTCCCTCTCTCTCTCTCTCTCTCTCTTTCTCTCTCTCACACACACACACACACCACATCATGGGTATGTTAAGGTGCACTTGCCATTACCTCGGCCTAAGTGAGTCCAAATCTGACGTTTTAGTAAAAAAAAAAATCATATTGATGAAGAGCAAAGATCAAGCAGAAAGTACCAGAAATGTATTTGGAAGTCATACCTTGGGAAATGGAGGGGCGCCTTAGGCCCATAGTTTGTTGATCAAATAATACCTTGTCAGTCAGAACTGTAGCGGATATCAGTGGGTGACAAAGTTTTGATTGCAATTGACATCAGACGGAGGGGCCTTTGCCATAGCTTAGCGAATTGAAACATACCGTTCACACACACATTCAGAGACGCAGAGGGTGATTTGACCTTGGAGGAATGTGGGATAGGAAAAAAAAAAGCCCTGTACTGGAATGTCTTTGTCGTTTCCTCCCATCCAGGCTACAGTACATTCCACACCTCTCCAATCATCACTGACCAATTCACACCGGGCTTCGTTGAACACGCTGCAAATTTTCCATTCCGACTTTCATTTACACTGTCATTTTAAAAGCTCACTCTCTGCTGTACCAGGTGGTATTTTACACCATAAGAGGGTCGATTCAAAAAAGAGTCCAATCCAAAATTCCTCAGATTGTGATATTATGTCTTCGCCCACCTCGGCACCTGCCCCCTTTATCACTATCCTCCTACATGAGCCAGGATCATATGGAAAGCATGCAAAAAATGTTCCGGAGAGGTGAATTCCTCCTTTAGCTCCTGAGTGTAAACGTCACTGGCAAAGCTGCTGGGGGATTTAAGTGGTGATCAAACCAGGGTAGCAAGAGGTTTGTCAATAAAGCCACAGTGTTAGATATCATCAGTCTGTGATGCTCAGTGCATTCAAGGAGTTATTTTGTTGAGTGTTGCCATTTATTTTTTTGGTGTACCCACTTTCCCTCAACCTGCCTCGTCTACTTCTACTTTAGTTAGTGATTTCCTACGATTCCCAGAATGCCTTTTGACAACCCCCAAAGAGCGTGAGCGTGTTGCTTTCAGTCAAAGGTGGTGTGTATGGGCGTATAAGTATAGCCAGCTAGCCCACTAGTTTGTGAACTTTGGGGCGTGTCCCATTACTTAAAATACAACGTCTCGTGGCTGCATTGCATTCTGGTCTACTGAGGCTGCTGTCTGTGGAGAAATTGGTCTCTCTTCCTCTTCTCCGATGGATTTCTCCCTGTATGATTGTTGATCGTCGGTCTAGAAAGAAGCCCTTGCTCTTTGATTCTGAGGGACTGACACCAAAACCTGAAGTTTACCGTTTTCTGCTATCAAACTCCATTGTAGCTACGCTGAAAATATCTCGACTTGACGTCACTTCATCTACGTTTGGCCAGTTATCCACAGGGAATAAGAACAATACACCAGCAAGCACTACATCTGCGCCTTCCTCCCTTGCTCCATGGACCCGCTGCAGTTTGCTTATCGTCCCAACAGATCCACGGATGATGCTGTCTCCCAGGTACTGCACACCACACTCTCTCATCTGGACAGCCGGAAGGGGGGCTATGTGAGACTGCTGTTCATTGATTATAGTTCAGCTTTCAACACCATAGTCCCCACCAGACTGGCTGGCAAGTTGATTGAGCTGGGACTGAACACCCCCCTGTGTGCCTGGATCCTGGACTTCCTGACCGCCAGGCCCCAGGTGGTCAGGGTGGGTAGACACACCTCCAACCCCCTCACCCTGAACACAGGATCCCCCCAGGGTTGCGTCCTCAGCCCCCTACTGTACTCCCTGTACACACATGACTGTGTGGCCAGGTTCAGCTCCAACACCATCATTAAGTTTGCGGATGACACAGTGGTGGTGGGCCTGATCTCCAACAACGACGAGAAGGCCTACCTGGAGGAAGTTGCTGATCTGTCACTCTGGTGCCGGGACAACAGCCTCCTCCTGAATGTCACCAAAACTAAGGAGCTGATTGTGGACTTTAGGAGGACACAACAACAGAGGACGTACTCACCACTGGGGATTAATGGGAATACTGTGGAGAGGGTGAGCAGGTATAAATACCTGGGAGTCAACATCACCGAAGATCTGACATGGTCCACACACACTGACACTCTGGTGAGAAAGGCGAGGCAGCGCCTTTACCACCTCAGGCAGCTGAGGAAATTCAAAGTCTCCCGGAGGATCCTTCAGTCCTTCTACTCTGGAGCTGTGGAGAGCATCCTGACAGGAAGCATCACTGCCTGGTTTGGCAGCAGCTCCGCTCAGGACAGGAAGGCTCTGCAGAGAGTAGTGCGTTCGGCTGAACGCACTATTGGAACTACAGTCCCCACCCTGCAGGACTTGTACACCAGGAGGTGCAGAACCAGAGCCTGCAGGATCATGAAGGATCCTCACCACCCCAACAACGGACTGTTTCAGCTGCTGCGGTCAGGCAAGCGCCTCCGTAGTCACGCTGCCAAAACAGAGAGACTGAGACGGAGTTTCTTTCCTCAGGCCATCAGGACTGTGAACTCTGACCTCACCAGGGCCCCCACCAAGACACACACACTGCCCCTCTTATGCACACACACACTTAGGTAAAGACTACACATAATTTATAGTATATTACATTCATACAATTTCCCTTACTACTATATTTTCATTTCCAAAGTGCTCTTACTGTATATATTGTGTTTTTTTTTTTATATAAGAGCTCTTACTGTAATTACTGTAATACTGTAAATATTGTGTTGTTTTTTTATTGTAAATACTGTGTACTGTTGCCCTTTTGCACATTCCCGTTGAGCATTGCCACTTTTCATTTCACTACACACCCCGTGTGTGTATGTGACAAATAAAGTTCTTGAATCTTGAATCTTGAATCAAACGCAAGTTACATCACCAATAGCTGTTTTGATACAGTGGTAAAGTGTTTTTGGGTGGATGTTTCCTTTAATCTGCAATTCGTATTTTTTCTTTTTTACTATGTTGGCATTTGCATTCATTCAAAGAGGCTCAGCACTCCTTTCACACTTCATGTTCAAGTAATATTATGAGTCGGAAAATGGTCCATTCACTTGAGCCATGTGCATCTACAACAAACCTAATTTTGCTGTCAGAAACAGCTGATAAGAACCCACCCATAGGTCTTTGGCACAATGCACTATCCATCAGTAGAAGCCTGCATGAGTAGCGTTCCTCTACAGTCATGATGGTGAATAATGCTCAGTCCAACGCTGAGAGCAGGAGACAGGATGCCAACTTATTTACTAACCTCAGCTGTTCTGATTTATCGATGCAATCTATTTGACAGTCAATATATCCCGGAGCAATTTACAGTACTTAAGAATCTGTGAGTATTTCTCAACATCGGCCCCCATGGGAACCGAACCCCCATAACCTCACGACCAGCATCTCTCTCAACCCCACTGGAGTGAATGATGAGTGAAACTGTGAACTGACCTTGCAGCTGTGGCAGTAGCTTTCTCCATTCTTCCCCGGAGAAAGGATGATTTCCCCCGTGGGGATGAGCTGGATCTTCAGTTCCATCATCGCTTTCTCTTTTTTCTTCGTCCTTTTTCTTAAATCTTCTTTTTGGTAGGTGGGGGGGATTTCCCCTTCTGGTCCCAGTATGTTTTTTTTCTTGCCCCCTTTTCCACTCTGGCGCGCTACTCTTTCACCTTTCCCCTCTGGTCCGGTACGTTTCCAAGTCCTTAGGTCAAACAGAAAGAGGACGTTGCTGTCCGTTAAACAGGTCTGAAAAGAGCCAAGAGAGTTTTTGACCTCGACGGAAACGGATTAAACATGAAAACACCCTTTTAAAAAAGCAGATCGCCAAAGGTCTCAACTCTGTGTATGCGTGGAGAAATACTGTGCTGCGGTAAAACGTGCTTGCAGAGAGTAGACTAAAGAATAAGAGCTTTTTGGGGTGTTACCTGTTTGCAGAGCGGAGAGTCTCAGTGAGGCCAGCTTCCCCTTGCTGCAGCCAGAGGATGTTGCCACTGGGGCTGAGGGATCACGGGGGGAGGATATGGAGCTCGGCTTTGGTCGAGATGGATGTGACATGCAGAGGATATGTTGCTTTTGTCCGGCTGGAGTGTGTGTGAGGATATGAAGTGTGCATGTGTGTGTGTGTGTGTGTGTGTTTAGAGTTGTAAATATGTGTGTGTGTCTTGAGCGATGATATGGTATCTCCGGATGCTGTCGTCTTTCTATCGGCGAAAAAGAGTTTGTTCATCTAAGAGTGTCGATAAAGGTTTGTAGTCTATCTTATCTCGTTGTTCCCATTGTTGGATCCCACGGGGTAATTGATGGCGCTCGTTACCTGTCTTCAACATTGCACGCACACACACACACACACACAGGGCTGGCCTGAACAGGGCTTCCTCCTGGACCCAGCATCCTGCCCCAGACATTTGTAGTACACACCCAATAGATTGAGTGTGTGTGTGTGTGTGTGTGTGTGTGTGTGTGTGTACATGAAGGAACCCACTTGCGCTTCCTTTTGGTTATACAAGTGGGAGGCACGCGTTCACACCACGCGCTTTCTAAAAACAAATAAGGGGTTGCGCTCTGGTGGCAGTGGGTTTCCTGTCCCCGAAGACTAAACTAAGCAACACACACACACACACACCACACACACACCAAAACAGGGTGATGGTTCCAGAGAGCGAGGGGGGGGAACCATCACACACACACACACCCATACGGACTGGGATGACCTCCCAACCCTGACCCCTCCCTGCATTCCTGTTCAGTGTGCGTCAGCGTTTTGGGACCCGACGCTTTTCACGCTCGTCGCAATCGAAGCATTTCACTGTGATTTGTCGCGGTCTGACTAAGTTGCGGCACTTCCTGTTTCTGAGATGCTCCTTTTTATTGGCGCTTTTCCAGAATTCAGTAAAGCGTTTATTACTTAACAACCAACAGCATGAGTTACGTTCTCACTCATCATTGAACATCTGATCTCAGCATCAACCTCAGTAAGTGTAACCTGGTTAAATAAATAAACTTGCAGTATTTTAAAAGACAAACGTGCCTTAAACATTGCACGTTTGATGCGTGCATGTTTATGTGCACGTTGATGCGAGCGCTGCGCCTGTTGTGCTCCGTGTGGAGGGGCATCTGGGGCTACTGGCAACAGGGGAAGTGACAATGACACACATCCTATGACCTCTGATCTCGGCTGGAGGCATTCCTGACAGCCTGGCATCAACAGGAAACCTGCGGCCTTGACACACATACACACACACACACACACACACAGCCTCGGGCCAGACTTGCATGGCTCTGCCCAGTTCTATTTTAAAATGTGAACACATGGTTTGGAAGTGATTGATTGCCGAGGTAAAATGCACTGTGAAAGGACGCAGGATGAAAGCGAAAGGAAGTAAAGCAGCAACTGCAAACACGGACCATTTGTGTGCGAGTGAAGAATTTGAGATGGTGAAATATTTGTACGGAAGCCTACAGGAGTCCATTTTGAACATTTCGGGAATACAATCAAAATGAAATACGCCACCTCTGGTTTTCTTTAGCCACAAAGGGACATTCACACAGAATCAGTAACATCTTTCAAATCACTTCATGGAATGGCTTTGATGTGGTGTCTCTTATCCTCATGTGTTTTCTGTTATTGTGTTTTTAACCATCTATTCTTATCCTTTTGTTTTGTGGCGCCTTCTGGTTTTCATTTTATTGTTTGATGTTTGGTTTTATTTGGATTGTTAAAGCACTTTGGAAACTGTTCCTTCTTTTGCTTTTACAAATGAAGTTTAAAAAATATGATTATGATTACTATTGTTGTTATTATAATTATTTGGACAGCATTCACCTGAAATTCACCTGAAAACTAAGAATGAACTATATCTTTGTCTGAGGGGTGAAGCTGTTGATATGAGTTGATATGGATCCACTTCAGAGAAGAGAAGCACTTCCTCTTTTTCCCGCTCACATCATCACATCCGCACTAAGACCATGAAGACTCCACCTTTCCTTTCCTTTCCTTCCCCCATAAAAAGATATCTGGGGTGTTATTGTGGTGATAGGAAAGTCTGTAAATGGCACTTTTTTCCCTTTGGTACTGGACAGTCACATTATGCAACAGCATCTTCCGTTTGCTCTGTTTGCATGTATATGTGTGTGTGTGTGTGTGTGTGTGTGTGTGTTGTATCTTACAGAGCATCCTGCAGCTGTAGTTTTGTGGGTTTGACAGAGTCAAGGGTGTAGGAACAACCTTGCAATGATTCACAAACACACACACACACACACACATGCACTCGGGTTCACCCAATATGGGATTTTGAGGGCTGATACATTGATATATTTTATTGATTGAAACGGTCAATAACTGATATGTTATGCTAAAATTCAATATCTTTAAATTAGATTAGTTTTCATGCTCAATTCAGTTTCTTATTCCTGTGTTTCCTCCCAGAATTCAATCTTGTCAGGGTGGATGGAAAAGCCTCTGAAACAACATTTAGACCTTCATGGGACATTAAAACTCTCCATTAAAACCCATAACAATAACAAAACAATAAAAACCTACTCGTTTCTGCAATAAACACGTAATCACGCAACCTACATCACATCCATCCCATCAGACACGGACCACAATGACTGGCCGACATCCAAGGCCAACATGAGCTATATATCGGTCTAACCCTGACACACACACCTCCTGGAATCACATCCTGTTTGCTAGAGAGAGACGGGTTGCGGGCGCATACGTGTGTGTGCATGCACTTGTGTGTGGCAGGCCAATACGGAGGGTGCAGATCTATAGTTCACAGGTTCATCCTCTGTATATTTCTGTCCTGTAACTAGATCCCACATGGAGGCTCAGTCCAAGACCAGACCAGACCAGACCGGGCTGGGCCGGGCTGAGTAAAGTCTCACAAACCTGAAAATAGCTTCGCCTATTTATAACTGCTGCCTCTGCAGCGCGGGAGGAAGTTCATAATATTTCATCGACATTTGTCCCCCACCCCCCCGCCCCAGACGGGTCGCTCTCTGCAAGCAGCAATCAGGCTCCGACAACAAGAACACCGCGGCAGTTTCCAGTTTCCACAGGAAGAGCGTGGAAGCGGGAGGACGGCGATTAGGCTGCGGGGACTTTAAGGGGAGGCAGCTGCCTGGAAAGAGGCTCCGCGGCCAGAACAACGCCCTGCAGGGAGCGGGGAGCCGCCAGTGGGAACACGTGCGCTCTTCGGAGACAGTGAACGCAACGTTGCGCTTTCAGAGGGAGTGATGTGTTGTCAGATCAGCTGCAACCTGCTGCCTGGCCCGCTTGAGGTTTCACGTTACAGCAGGCGGCTCTTAAAGTCCACAGAGGAGGTGAGACCTTAAGGTGGCCCTGCTGTGACACCCCGCTGTCAACACGTTTCCCATAAGCCCCCCTGCTCTACGCTTTGATATATGAGGGTGTGTCAGTTACGAAAGCTGACTTGACACCCCGCGCAGCTTGTTCTGCAGCACGACTTGACCGAGCAAAAATCACAATTCACTTTAAGGAAGTAAGACAGAGGGCCGGAAAATAGACACTTTCTTTGGTGCTTCAAAATAAAGGTTATGTGCTCAAATGGTTCTACAGAGACCCTTGATGCTGTAAGGAGCTATTTAAGATTGTATGAAATGCTCTGAATTAGCAGTCCCAGAACTTTTCAAGAACCACAATGGGCAATTTGAACAAATCAGAGGTTATTTGCATCATTGCAGCTGTATATATAACCATGACGCTAGCCAAAGAACCCTTGAGGAAATCTTCTACATGCAACCGCCACACAAACACACTGGGAAATGAGACATCAATACAGGCTCCAATCCTGCACCATGTTGGCGAGGTAGTGCGTCAGGTCTGTGAATTATGAAGCCAAAGAAAGAAACGGGATAGAATTACTGAAAGAGGGATGGAAACTTCTATCAAAGGCAGGCAGATAGTGCTGCTGAAGACCTTGATGTCTGAACGGCAGATCAGAGTTAAGTGCTAAAAGGTGAAGAGCCTCAATACACCAAGGCCCCAAGCTTTGTTCAAAAGGGCTATTTGTAGCATTTTAACATCAATATTATTACCACATGGTAATGGTGGTTTTAATGCTGTCACTAAACAAGGCTAATGCTGAGAGGACTAGAAGCCTCTGGACTAGGCCTCTGGATCTGCTGGATTGCTTTATGGCACAAAACAGGAAGAGGGCGCTGTCCTTCCAGAGCTAACGGAGCTAAAGCTTTCTGAGTTGCTGGCAATGGCAGATGGTGGAAGGAGAGAAAGGAAGATGGAGAAATCACTTCCAACATGTTGATCCTCTTCAGTAAAGACAAAGACGCCAGTGAGGGGGAACCGGAAGCAACAGGGATTATGGGAAATGTAGTCTTAATTTGGAGAAACACTCACTAACAATACCACTGGTGTGAGACAGAGGCTACCAATCGTCTCTCATTGGTTTACGGTAATTATAACAAGGTGTCACTATTAATTTGACATGGATATATTGTTGCAGCACCTCTCCACAAGTACACCTCACAGGAATGAATGAATTGCTCCACCATCACTTATGAATACTAGAATGAATTGACCATGAATTTCCCACCTCAGAGCTGTGTTGCAATTGGCTTATAGTCACGCAGCGTCAAGGCCTGCAGAGGGCGCCAGAGGAGCTGCTGCAGGGCCGAGGAGGGAGAGAGGAGAGGCTAGAGAGGCGCCGCTCGCTGCAGGACGTTCTTCTCATCGCCTCACACTCGTCAATTTAGCCTGATGTCACTTTCATATCAAATGTCTGGTTGTTGTGGGGTTCCCAAGGTTTGGTCCTTGAGGGGACCTCCAGTGGCCATTGAGGGGGTTCCAGGGTGGTTCTACCCCACACAATACTTAGGAATAGTTTAATTTCACTATTATTTCATTCCCTAGAAGTCAGCATAAGGACAGAACTTCACGGCCCCTCGGACGCACCCTACAGTGATGTAATGGCAATGACCTTTGACCTCCAGTCAGGGATCATCATAAGGAAAAACAACCACTGATAGAAAGAATATAAACCAGCTATAGTTAGAGAAAAGCACTCAGTTAGGCGTTTTCCCTTTAAAGGCTGTATCGTCATATAATGCACATTGGTTTTCTACTCTGAACCAACATCGTGAACTCAATGGGTCTGTTCGAAGCGCGTCCATCTGGCCTGACCTCCAGCGTCTGATCCAGTGTGTCTGCACTCAACAGGAGGCCATCAGTGAGCTGTGTGTGGCGGGGGGCCCCGGTGGCCCACGCTGCTGCTGCTGACTGATGCAGAGGAGGGAAGCCGGGGGGTGGGGGGTGTTCTTGTACACACACAATCATGACATTTATTTTATTCACTCATCCATAATAAAACATTTTTACTGTCAGGACAGATGACCTGAAGGCGGAGGAGGAGGAGCAGCAGCAGGACTCTGTGGAAAAGGGTCGATCTCTGTTGCCCACTGCTCTGTACCGGCCACCATCTCCATCCGCCGGTGGCAGGAGGACACCCGGGGAGCTCTGAGGAGGCATCTGCTCCACTGTGACAGCAGGGCCGCAGCCATTAAGATTGCATTTGTCACAGATGAAACCCTATATATATAGAGTCCATTAATTTATGATTATGTTCACAGTTGCCGACTAGGCTTCCAAGAGCAACATCTGCTGAGTCTGAGGCGGCACCGCCGACTTTGGTGTCCCCCCCCCCCCCACCACCACTCGTTCTCGTCAGCCTCCGGAACATTAAGACCATGGAACACAAAACTGTACACTGCAACCCTGAATCTGATCGCCTTTAGAATCAATTCAGGTTAAGGGCTTACCATAGACAACCAGTGTAATACTGATCACTTCAAACTAAATCATATCAGAGGATGACACAAACTGATTTTGATATCTGATTTTTAATTCTAAGCCTTTTTAAGTCCCATAATGTAAGGTATCAAAACCATTGCTGCATTATTTTCCTCTCTGGTTCCAAAGTTGCATTAGAGATGTTTTCCCATGTTCCCTTGCGGTTAAATATGCATATAGCCTACGATCCACCTCTGGACTGTAAGCCAATCATAACCGATGTCTTCCCAAGACACAGCAGCAACAGATTCAACGGTTTCATTTGATTCATAACCTGGTTTGACAGGTCCATGGGTTATACTCTCACACAATAAGCACCGAAACCAAGAAAAGCAAAACAAGTCAGTTTGTTATGTTTAATTTAGATTGTTTAATGTTAATTCCATGCTGTGTTTCAGTAAGAATACAGATTCCCCGTCTGTGGCTCCAGTCAGATATCCAGTAGTACAAATCAGCTCCGAGTTACACATAATGAAGCAAACAGAAAGAAGAGAAACAAAAAGGAAACGGCAAAGAAACGAAACCTCCAAACCTAGAAGAGCTTCAGTAAAAAGGAGGGAAGAAGCAGCAGAAAAAGATTCTTCGTCAACTCATGCAAGCGTTGACAATCGTGTTATTTTTAGAGCTCTTTTGTCAAGAAACCGGGGCCAAATGGAGACTTGCCTTTTACACAAGCGACAGCACTCCCGGTGTTTAATTAAAAACCACCAGCTAGCTATAAGTCAACCTTCAGAAATTCAGCATGTGTGCACAGTTACAGTATTTCAGCACAAAGTACAGTCCAAGGACAACTACAAAAACATGACAACAGAATCACTATAGTGTAAAAGTTAAGCACTTCTTTGCCCCACGTGGATATCGCGAATTTTGCCAACTTCCTCTGAAAAACTAAAGTTAACAAAAAGGGCACTTGTTTTTTTTTTCTCGAGTTGCCCATAAAAAGGTAAAATGATTCGCATCTGACATTTCACTAAAAACAGAGATAAAACAGCTCCCATAACTAATAGTCAACATATCAGTAATAAAAGTTAATTTCTGTAATTACATTAAGAAAAAAATTCTCAATACATCCAGCAACTGATAAAAATAGAGGAAAAAGCAAAAAACAAAAACAAACAAAAATACAATAATGAAAACAAAGATAACAATCAGAACCGCTTGTACCAGGAACGAAAAAAACAAAATCCAGGGACTCTTTATCTTTGTCTTTCTAACATTGTATTTACTGTCTCAATTAAGTGGTATTTACTTTAAATGAATTAAAGGGCTAATAAAAAATAAAAAAAATAAAAATAAAAAAAAGTAAATTAAACAAAAAAAAAAGGAAAAGAAAGATAAACTTGTTAACTCCATGGCCCTGGTTGGGTCGTGAAGCTACAGAAGTGAGGGAAAGGGAAAGGAAAATTCAAGAGAGAGGAGAGTGGGGGGGGGGGGACTCTTGGCGAGGGAAGGGGAGTTGGAGGGGAGGATGACGAGGGGATAGAGGAGGATGGAGGTGGAGGGGTGAGGAGTGTGAGGAGGTGAGGGGAGGGTCTCAAGTTGTTGGCTGTTGGTGGCATAGTCTCACTGGGCCTCGTCGTCAACGTCTTGCAGCACCTCTTTGTTCTGTTCTTCGCCTGGTGGGGGGAAAAGGAACAAACCAGTCTCAGTCCTTACTCAAAAATTGGCAAAGAGGGTCTTTCAAATCTGACCGCTTCTTCCAATACACGTTTTCTACCCAAAACAGTGAGTGAGAGGCGAGGGGGAAATAACATCCAATTCACTCAAACACGTTGGAATCAAAACGTGATGCGGAAGTCGGTTTTCTAATGGTGGGGTTTGAAAACTCAATTAGGATTAGGCCGATATATTGCGCCGATAATGGCCTATCATCCACCTCAAATATGATGAGGTTTGATTGATTACGTATTTACTGTATAACTGATCAATATTACACTGGTTGTCTATGAGAAACTATTAAACTGAGCTAATTCTAATGCTTTCAGCTGAGAGTTTTAGTGTCTCATGATGGTCTAAATGCTGTTTCAGAGGCTTTTCCATCCTGACAACAATAATATTCTGCAGGAAACATTGAATATCCATTTTGTGACATGAAAAGATCTTTTTTTTTTTGAATAACTGTACAATATTTTGGCTATTGGCAGCATGAATAAATCTATCGACCTTCAACAACGCATATTGGTTGAACCCTAACCCTACACTTCATTTTCGTTAGCCTGCGTCCAGTGAACTGTAATATCAAAAAAAAAAAAAATAGGGTGTTCCTTACAACGTGAAACAATCAAGAGGTGAACAAGTGAAAATGAACAAGCCAGAGTGAACCCTGTGGGAAATGTACCATCAGTCAGTTAGCTACTACACAAAACTTCATCACGCATGCAGTCAAACCTGAACCACTTCAACTCAGTTCTCCCGAATCGCTCAAAGGAAGTTTCAAATGCATCCCCCCTATAGATACACTTTAAAATAGTCTACTGAACAGTGTCAACAGCCTGATTCGTGGTGTACATACAGGTTTAATGGGTAACCAGGCTGACACCCAAACTGATCTCAACTCTGGTCTTCAACTGACCCAAGCTAACAGCCCGGTATCAACAAAATCCAACCAAAGAATGAGGGACACAAGCGGAGGTGAGTGGGTGGAATTAAAGCATGAGAGAGTTAGTGTGGCGAGGAAGAAAAATGCAGCCACACACACACACACACACACACACACACACACACACACACACACACACACACAGCAAGGCCAGGGTGAGCAACACTTACAAAGTACAGTTAACATGGGAAATGAACAGTCGGGTTTGTTTCCTTTAGGACTCTACAGCAGAGGGAATGAGAAAAAAGACAAAAGAGACCATGAGTCATTGGGAAATGAGGTGGAGGTAGCGGATGCTCTACCACACGGCTGGTTTTAAAATGGGAACTGCTGGAATAAATGGAGGAAGAAAAAGGGATGAAGAAAATGCTGCGAGATGGAAAAGCCAAGGATTCTGGTTAGATAGAACGGTTTTCACTTCATGGCTCAGCAACGTGCACGTCGGTTAAACGGCTCAAATGCTGCAACAGATTAGCTCCCGAACTGTGCGTTCACACTGTGAGCAACAAGTCGCCACAAGACCATTCACTTCCTATAGAGCTGAGCGAACAGGGAAACTCGTCCGATGTGTGGACGGTTGGCCACGGCCATCGACTTCCTTGTTTTCCTACTGCTGTGATTTCTCTTCCATGAACAATACTTCTGCCTGGCAAGTGCAAAACGGAAAGGCTACAGATATAAACATTGAAAAAAACGATGCTTGGAGAACGGTTGCAGCCATCGGTTGCGGTCGATGGTAATGTTAGTGAATTTTATCTGTTTATTCTATTAATGCTACCCAATTAGTGCTTGCTAACTAGCAATGTTAACTTGTTAAAACAATCTAATGTTACGAAAGGCAACACCAAAGCAGCAAAATGCAATCAGAGCCT
This sequence comes from Hoplostethus atlanticus, assembly GCA_034670405.1. Classification (NCBI taxonomy): domain Eukaryota; kingdom Metazoa; phylum Chordata; class Actinopteri; order Trachichthyiformes; family Trachichthyidae; genus Hoplostethus; species Hoplostethus atlanticus. The sequence continues at coordinate 3,792,020 of JAXDDX010000025.1, forward strand.
CTTGCACCGCCCACATTCGGTGAGAATGCCAAGATGCTTTCCGGGTGTGCACAAGGTAAGAGTCTAGTTTGAGAAGCTTTAGCCATGGAACAGGAGAAAAGTGAGGAGTTAGTAATTCACCCAATCAGCATCTAGCCCTGGAAAAAAAGGGGATCTTGAGAGACAAAACTGGTAGCTACACTGTAGATAATAAAACCTCAATGGAGTCGGACACCATCTACCAACACTGTATCATTATGAAAGAAACCCACAGGATCATCAACTTACCGTCTCCCTGCATATCTGAAGTCCATAGTGTCAGGTTGTCACGTAACAACTGCATGATAAGTGTGGAGTCCTTGTAGCTTTCTTCACTCAGTGAGTCCAGTTCTGCGATGGCATCGTCAAACGCAGCCTTCGCCAACCTGAGCAAAACACATCAGGAGCTATGTTGAAGGCATCGTATACTGGGGGATTTGTATTTTTGAACAGTTTGGATAGTCAATGCTGATCACAGTGGGGAAGGAGGGTATGAAAATTCAATGTTGGCAAGATGGTATTGTGAAGGACTGATTTATCATGATAGAATAACGCTGGCACAGCCACACTGAAAACCTAGCCTGAACCCCTCCAGCAATTAGATTTTTGCTTATCCATACTCTAGTCCAGTGGTCTTCAACCCTGGTCCTCAGGGCCCACAGCCCTGCTGGTTTTCATTCCAGCCGTCTCATCAGGGGCTGATTAACATGTGGCACACCAGGTGAATCTAATTAACTACCTGGTAGGAAGGAAAACCAGCAGGGCTGTGGGCCCTGAGGACCAGGGTTGAAGACCACTGCTCTAGTCTACCCATACTAAAGTTTATTGATCACCTTTTAGGGCACAGGTGGGTCTGTCAGCCAGCAACATCAGAACGTTTAACCCCATATGAGTCAGATCACAGCCTGAGGTCCTTGGGCAGGTTCCTATTGGCTGTTCCAAAGTCTAGATCAAAACCAAGAGGTTCCTATTGGCTGTTCCAAAGTCTAGATCAAAACCAAGAGGTTCCTATTGGCTGTTCCAATGTCTAGATTAAAAACGAGGTGATCGTTCCTCCTAGACTTTTGATTGATTGCCTGAGGAGCTCAGGCTGTTAAACCGATCATCTTTTAAACAATTTCTTATAGATTTGTATTTATGTAATGTCCTTTTATTGTCTTTGACCTCCCTTTTACGGTTTGCTTTTATATTTCGTACCTGGACTTGCTTTTGCTGTTGGTTTTATCTGTTTAGTATTTGCTTTACAACAGTGTTTCAAAACGTTCAGCATGCCTAAAGAAGAGCTATGTTCTGCGTAAGTCGTTCACCAAACCAGTCCACCAAATGGAGGAATGTACAGCAGAGAGCTTGTATTGCACAAACAATGACCTGCAGGCGCGGTCGGGCGAGTTGAGGATCTCATAGTAGAAGACGGAGAAGTTGAGGGCGAGGCCGAGGCGGATGGGGTGTGTGGGCGCCAAATCCATCATGGCGATGTCGCTAGCAGCTTTGTAGGCCACCAGGCTGTTCTCAGCTGCCTCCTTCCTGTCGTTGCCCGTGGCAAACTCTGCCAGGTACCTGTGGTAGTCACCCTTCCTGGAATTGGGAGAAAAGAAAAAGAATAAACCAACAAAAAAGTGGTGGGTGCTAAACTAAGGGGACTTTCAAGCTTGTAATGCCATTTGTTCAGTAGTTTGTATTGTTATGATGATATCACTGTTAAATTCTTATCACTGTTAAATAAAGGTACGTCTTAATATCTGACGGTATAAGATAGCCAATTTGTGTCGTTTTATTTTACAGCTCTTTGCGCCTGTTATTCTGTAATGACTATTACATTAACAAATACATAAAATTCCATGACTTTCCATTATTAAGCTGGAGAGCTTCCATTACCTAAAAATGTTCTTCCTTCCTGGTTTGTTACTGTTTTTTTGTATGAGTTGAATAGTCTGGTTTCCACCACAGTTGAGTTTACTTGTGGAGAAACAGCTGAAAACCAGCCTCTAAAATACATTCTGGTATATTCCTGTAAAGTGACCGATGTGTCAAATTCCCTGACATCCCTGTCTGGAAAACACCTCTCTGAATACAATATTACAGGAATTCCATGACCAGTGGACATTCAAGGCACTGGTGTTTTGGCAGAACTTACCCATCGAACAAGGATTTATCAGCTATTCAAATGTGTCAGAAAGTGTAATAATTCAAAAGTAATAGGAGAACAGGAGTTGCAATATTCACACCAAGTATGAGAAATGTAATGATTCATTACTCTCTGTATGGGGACTAGAAAAGTTTATTCATTTATTAACCGGGAAGCTCTTACATTTTGTAGTAGAAGACCTTGGACTCTCCCGAGCCAGCAGAAGGGATTAGGTGCTTGTCCAGTACATCCAGAATGTCGTTACAGATTGACTTCAGCTCATTCTCAACCTGCCACCACAAAAAAAAATAGACACAGACAATTACTCAGTCACTAAGCAAATACAGTTGGGATGACGGAGCAATATGACACACATTACTTGGTAATTCACCAACTATGGCAGCTCAGCTGTCAAATCAAGACCTGTGTAGGTAGATGTGTTTCTATTTGTTTCTTGTAGGCAACAGACAGTGCTATGAATGATATTTTAAAGATGAGGGTTCCACCCATATGGGTTTTTCAAGGGCGATACCAATATTTTGTGCCAATGTTTTGTGCATTTAAGACAAAAAATAAATAAATAAATAAAAAATTACAAGGATTTGATGTTTTCCCCAGAATTGTATTGGGTGGAAAAGCGTCTGAAACATTTAGATCATGTGACACTAAAACTCTCCATTAAAATCCATGCTAACTACTACATAGCTACTAAAGGACAATTATATCTTGATGTTCGTAATCGGCATTGGATAACAATGACTGTCCGAGATCAGATTTTTATTGAAAGGCCAATTTGGGCCCAAACTGATACATCTGTCTGATCCTAACTAAAACAATGTTGGTGGCTGCCAAATGCTCACTGGGTGCTGTAATTTTAGGAGAAAGACCAGTTCCCCCCCAAGGGAGTCAGGGAACAACTAACGAAATGAAGATGCAACAGCAGTATTACACATCTCTGAATCCCATTAGGTCATTGACTGCAGTCCAACTGCCTCTCCCATCTCTCTGACACCCTCCGGCCTCTCCCAGAATGATAGCCAGCTCTTATTTCCCTCTCATAAGAGCAAGCGAGTGCAGCACTGGCCAACTATGACTCAGATGCCCTCTGTCCAGTGCAGTAGCTGTACATAGTGTATATTGTTAATAAGAGCTAGTATATCAAGAACAAGCTAAGCACAGTAACAGCAGCAGGGCTGTCTGATCTCTGACCCATCTTGCATTTCTGCCACAAGTGACCTCAGATCAGCGCAGCAATTCTGAGATGCTTTGTAATGAGGAACATATTGGGGCCAAGGGGTTTATAGTGACTCTACATCAGCACTCCTGACAGGTACCATTTAAAATGCAATTCCTTCATGGGAACTTGCATTCTGAGCCTGCTACGATGGCTTTACCGTTTGCCTGTATTCCCGGATCATCTTCAGCTTTTCTTCTCCACCCTTGGTCTCTTCCCTCTGTTCGATACTGCTGATTATCCTCCAGGACGCTCTCCGGGCTCCGATCACATTCTTGTAGGCCACTGATAGTAGGTTCCTCTCCTCCACTGTGAGCTCTACATCCATGCCTGCCACCTTCTTCATTGACTCTACCATCTCTGTTGAGAAGATAGGCAGGTGTTACAGTTCATTATCAGGTGTGCATCGACACATGCTCAAGATCCGGAAGATAGCTTTTCTTTAATTTTCATCACTAGCTGAAACTCGATATAGAACAAAAAGTGGTCCTGAAAACTGCATACTACTTGTCGGTGAACACACGATTTTCATGCTAGTGACCTTCCCAGACCCAGTCCTGATTGGCTATCAAGTCAGCCCATTATAAAATTTGGAGGATTGTGAGGCAAGAAAGGATAGCAGACAGGATGTGGATCAGATTGATGCACAGGGCAAGAACAGAATCTTTGAACATATTGCTATATGAAAATTTTGATTGTTAAATGTAATAGATGCTACTTAGATATTGCTCATTGCCTAGCATCTTGAAAAAGTACACAGGACACATGTAATGATGTCAATCACCGCATTTGTTGGATGAACAAACAGAAGGCATGGTGAGAGTCTAAATAAAGCTGTGAAATTTGAATGATAGTTATCAAGAGTTGAAATGCAAACTAAAAGGTGGTTTTCTTCTAATATGATATAGGCTATTGGCCATTTGGGGAAAAAAAACAACAATATTTTTAAATAGATGATGACACACTGGCAACAGAATGTTTTGGCAATTTCTGATGTTGAAACTTCCCACATATCAAGCCTGGCAAGATGTAAAGCTGATTTATTGTTTCCAGTGGTCACCCATTACCAACAGAGTTAGCTCAAACTAATTTAGTGAAGCATCACCTTTACTAAATGGCAGGTACAATTAAGACAGATTATGCTACATATCAGCGGTTAACAGAATGGTAAAACTCACAGACTGGATTCTCTGTAGATCGGAGACATTAGATGACGCACTTCAGGTAATTATTTTTTATTTTCATGTAGCATTTTAGAAAATAACATTGTAAACACGGTATCACCGGATGACAATTATAACAGTTAACATAATTACATTTGCAGAAGAGAAAACAGTCTAATAATCTTAATTGCTGATGCGACTCTCCTCGAATTATTGCAGCATTACACTGTGATCAATTCTGTGAAATTCAAGTGAAGTTAACATACAGCCAGTAAACCATAAATCAGGCCGTAAATACACCCCGTCCAAATCCCATGAATGACTCATAAGCACAATCACACAGCGTTACTGGGAACGTCTAACGCCCTGTAACACTAGTAATCGCCAGTGGCGAGAGCGACCATCTAAAAACAGCCTCTGCAGGGCCAGTACTGGCATGACAGTCTGACAGGAGTGTACCAGGGAAAGGAGGAAGGAGTCATTTTCACCAATCGATCCATACAGCCTGGCTGCAGGGGAACACCTCAGAAAGTGAACAGCTGCCCTCCCACTCCCACACACTGCTAATACATAGCAGACTCCGCTCCTAATCAGCTAACGGTAGCTAACCAGATTAATGAGAACATTAACGTTAGTTGACACCATTATAGCCTACGCAAATTTGCTAACGTTAGCGAGGTTGACTGGGAAGTAATATGATACTGGGTGGTTTTGGTAGCAACCATCGTATATCTAACCAGTGGCTCGAGTGCTAAATTAGCTAGCTAGCCTGGTGCAGGGGAGGCAACCCTGACAGCTCACGCTCCAGTAATCCGCCATTTTGTTATAGCCCCCTCGCTAACGTTAGCCACTGTCAGTAATGGCTAAATATTTTCTCTCAAATATAGATACTCTCAAGTGTTGGCTCCTAATGTCACCTCGGGCTAGTTACTTCCAGCAAGGGACATATGTTAGATTAAAGACTAGCTAGCTAAAACACAGCGAGCGTAGCCACGTTAGCTCTCTAGTTAGCCAACGCTAACATTACACTACCTAGTTGGCCACCGCTCCGTTAGCTAGCCGAAAAAAAACCCAGCGGCGAACATGTCCCACACAGAGTCAACCCTGAAAGTGTGTCTTACCGTCATATCGCTCTGCCTGCTCGGCAAGTTTTGCCTGATACACTAAGTCCTCCCGATCACCCATTTTGTAACGAGCTGTACGTAAGGTAGCGAACTATTTAAAAGGACAAATCTCTGGGAAATCACGATGGTATGGCAGGTCTGTCGGCTGTTCCTAGAAACCAACTGGTTTGTTGAGTGGTGTTCCGCCCCACCGGTAGCGCTGCACTAGGATCGAGTAAAGATGGCGACAGTTGCATCCGGGTAGTGCACATACGCACACGAATCACTACGTCCCTTTATCTCCTGTATGGGAAGCATATGATGCCATAGTCTATTCAAAAATCTATGAATGTAATGCTCCCTTTGGTGTCGGCACACGTACATGCCTCGTATAACATGACACAAGATATTACCCGAAGCCTTAGGAGTCTGTCTTCAATTCGGCGTACATCAGATACTCCAAGCAGTACATGTTAAATACAATTTCAACAGTAAGAATTATTTCAACTGTTATTCCCACTATCTTCTTCCACAAAACTACAAAGTGGAGGGCGGTACCTATCAGCGTAAGCTAATTTCAAAATTTGAAATTTGGTTGAAATGAAGTACTGCTTGGTGGAATACATGTACGCCGAATTTACCTAAAGCTCTTGACCTTTTATAAAGGTAATTTAGTCCAATTCTATGAGGTGTGTACCTTTGCCAATGATAATCAATCACGTTGAACTGCTAGATTTTTGAATGCAGCTTGGCGTTAAACTCTCGAGACGAGAGAACGGCGCCTACCGGGGCTAATGAATCACTGCACACCACTCCCTCTATATGCATTGAATAGTCAAGGAATACATTTGGAGATCCTGCTCAATATATATCCTTGTAATTATACTGTATCTGGATTTAAAGATATAAGCGATATCTGTGTATTTTGCCATACCAACAAAGACCACCTTGCACTTACTTTTTGAATATGCTATTGTGAATAAATTCTTCCCATACATATATTCTATTTCAGATACAGAAGTAGATTGGGATAACCTTTCAGCAAAAATAAATAAGTTACTAGTTACTAAAAGTCATCTTCAATCCTCAAACTCACTGAAAATAGAGTAATGGTGATTGGAAATAAGAAAGTAATATGTTTAAACATATTGTTGTGTTTGCAAGACCACAATTAACATTCCAATGAGCTTTTTTAAAAACTAACTTTTTTTTATTTCTATGTAATTTTATTTAATGCAGTTATGTTCTTTACTACTGTATGAACAAATCATTTATCTTATAAATGCTTAAATCCCTGACTTAGACAAAACAGGGTGAGAACACTTGAAATGACTGAAGCTTAAAATCTTGGCTGTGAAAACCAGTCTAGTTTACATTCTGTACAGTGCAGTGCCGACTAGTATGATCGAAGGAGTCCACAACTTCAATAACGCACAAACTGTGTAAATCAGTTTCAGTACACACTTCTTGTACAGTGAGCCCAAACTCAACTAAATAGCTTTATGCAGGGTTACTACAAAATACCTCACGATGGTATGAATAGGTAACACATCTTACACCTGCCATTTGTAGTATCAATGAAAAAGAAGCTCGATATAGTTTATAACTACAGACAAAACAGATTGTGGCAAATACTGACATTAAAAAAAAGATTAGCTTCCTAAACCAGATTTTTTAAAGTGGTCATGTATCACTGACTCAGCATTACATAGGCAATTCATACTTCAAAAAGCAAACACACTAAATTAATTATTTTTCATGATTTTGACTTTATTTACTATCATGTATATCTTAACACATTACATGCTACAGAAAATAAAAAGGTAATTTCAATCGTCTTGAAAGAATATAGTGTTATAATAAAATGGCACATTTTGACGATTTCCATTGGCATTTGCCACCCCCCTCCTTTTTAATGAAAGGAAATGAATGACTTTACGCAGGGTTACTAAAAAAACACAAAACCTCATGGTGGTATGATTGGCAACACAAATTATAAGATAACAAATCATGTAGCGAAGCACCTGGCATGTGCAGAGTGAATGAAAAGAAATCTTGATTAAACTAGATTAAACACATTGTGGCAAATGTTGGCATTGACAGGTTAGCTTCCTAAACCAGATTTTATTCCCAATAAGTCAACCAATTGTTTTTAATAGTGAATCTCTAACATGGGTCTGGAATATGGCCACAGAGTTACAAAAAGAAATGTGAAAGCAGGAAACACAGCTAGAGCTAAAAAGTCATGGAATAAAACATGAATACAAACTCGGTGTAAAAACAGTAAGTGCATTCTGTTTAAAATCAAATTTCATCTCCTTTAAATCTAAAAATGTACTGGCATAATATTCTTTCCAGAAGAGCCTCACTTTTCTTAATGCCATTATAGTGCCACCTACAGGTGAAATGCTGATTTGGGCACAAATACTACAACTGAGGAGCTCTTCCAAGAGCGTATCGCACCTTCTTACAGATCCAATTCAAAGAGAGCCGGGTTTAGTTGGCAGCAAGTCTACGCCGCACTTATAATGCAGGCTAATGCAGTGCCGAGTGACCTGCTTCAATCCAAACCGGCTTACATTATGATAGGAGGGTGATGATTGTCAGGTGTCAACAAGTGGATTGATTCAACCTCTTTTTGAAAAGACTGCGCTACAGACGTAATCCGCCGCGCTAGTCGCCTGACCTCTCGGCGCGAGTTATCTGACAGGAGGGTATAGTTGTGTCTAGCGGAAGTACGTCGTGGCAGGCAGACATAAAATTGTTAAAATCCATTTCTGTGTCGCGGATGCCTTCAAATCTAACAAAATAAAAGGTTACAGAGGTTTAAGTGAGGATGGGCATGGAGGCACAAAGGAAAAGGGAGCTGATAGTCCTAGGTATAAAAGAACCAAGTGGTGCAAGGTGGCAGCAAGAATATTAAAAAGGTTTTAAAAAAAAAAAAAAAAAAAAAAAAAAAAGGGGCAGGTAGCTAACAACACCATTTTCAGTTTTCTTGCACACAATTGACAAGACCTCGACACAAAGAGCAGTCCATTTCGCTACGGCATATTCAGTGAATGACGGGGAGCACTAACGTGAAAAGACTGCACTAGCATGGTGGACAGCCTACATTCAGCCTGTTCCAACTTCATTAATGTACATCGGACCCAGAACCCCAAAAAAAATTGGATCCGGGGAGAGCCCCGGAAGGCGAACAGACGTGGCCCTAAGTCGGTTTTGTCCGTTCTGCGCTACCTACCCGCCGCTTCCCCCTTTTTCACCACGCGGTGGACGACTGCACGACAAAAAAACGACAGAGAGAAACAATATTTTAGCATGTAATGACAATCACATAATACTATGTTCTTTTTCTTTTTTTTCTCCTTACAAAAAGACAACTTGGTGGTGGTACTTGGTCATGGGGTGGATGTAGTGAGCTGGGGTGGGAGGGGGGTTGAATGTAGTGTGTCTTCATCTCCATCTCAACAGTCTGAGAGTCTCCTGTCTCCCTGGGTCTGGTCTATGGGTGGGACCACATTCGGGTGCTCCTAGCTGCTGGTCTCCACTCCAGTTTTTTTTTGTTCCTTGGTTCAGGTTTGGATATGGGGAAGAGGAGGAGGCGGAAGAGGGATTACTGGTGGGTTGAGCTGGTCCTCACTCTGTTCCTAAAGAATGATGTCACGCCTCCCGGTGACTCGGCTGTTTGTTTGTTTTTGAGACATCACACTCCTCCTTTCACAGCCTTACTGAAAACGCCACCGCTGTATTTCCAGCCTCACTGCCCTCATCTGTCACAATCTCTGCAATGTGTTTGAGTGGGTTGCCCCCCCGACACAATGCTGCATTCACGTCCCGTGGGAAAGACGAAAAATACGAGCTTGCTACTAGAAAATACCAATCACCTCACCTTTCAGGCGATAGATACTACTTGGGAGCTCGGGTTTTGGTGAAGTAAATATTGGTAGTTAATTGTAAGGAATGATACATTCATGTCCTAATAAAATGAACTAAATAATCAATTTTCATTTCAAGTAATTTTGAGATGACAAAATCCACGGCAGGCAGATCACAGCTACACGTTGGATCTTTCATTTGTTGTTGACGTGGCAACGGTCGGTTTGCTGTGAAACATGAACTCAAATGTATCCCTCGCTAAGTGCATGTGTGTTACATGTAATATAAAAAGCTGATCAGGAGCAACCAAAGCCTGGAGTAAACTTCAATCAATTGTCAAGTTGCGTTTAACCTTCAAGTCGTTATTGCATTATTCCCACGCGATGTGAATGCAGCTCGAGTGACCACACGGCTCTGTGATAGCGATACAAATACTGGCAATGATGGATGAAGACGAGGGGGGGGGGGGAAATGACACCGCAGAACAGTTATCTGCTAGGCCCAACACAGGAAGAGGAAGCGGTCGAACTCGAGGAGGAGGCGAAGGAGTGAGGGGCACCAATGCGTCGACAGCAAGGACTCGACATGGGAAGATCGAAGAGCGCAGCTGGCACCGCCCTCTGATCACGCTCATCTTCCACGTTCCACCCATTTCTCGGGAGGTCGGTTAAGAGGAGGAGTCGATGGAGGGGAGTCATTCGGAGGGGGAGGAAGAGGAAGAGGAGGCGAGGGGTGGAAAGGGAGGGCGTGTGCATTACAAAGGTCCAACAAAGGGGCCAATTTTGTTCTCACCAATTCTCTGTAGCTGGGTAAAAACTGGAGCAGACTTTGGGGCAGGTAACAGAGTGGAGGGGGAAGGAAGGAAGGAAGGAAGGGAGGGAGGGAGGGAGGGAGAAGGGTCTAATACTAGTGTCCAGGTTGCGCCCGGTCGTCCGATCTCAGCTGAGTTCGTCCTCGGGGTTGTGCTGGTCCAGCAGTTTGACGTGCGTGAAGGGGAAGTGGCCGCGCTTGCCTTTACATTCGCCCTCCCACTGGCCGTTGACATTTATTTTGGTCACCTTCACCATGTCGCCCACCTGGGGGGGGGGGGGGGGGACAGACAGAGAGAGAGAGAGAGAGAGATGAAAGCTAACAGCAGCAGCTAGGATTTGGACTGGGATGAAAAGAGCAGATGGCATTACACCCTCATTTTAGCATATTTACATTTATTACCTGTTGCTATTGGCTGTTCCAACATCTAGATTAACACAAGAGGTTCCTATTGGCTGTTCCAACATCTAGATTAACACAAGAGGTTCCTATTGGCTGTTCCAACATCTAGATTAACACAAGAGGTTCCTATTGGCTGTTCCAACATCTAGATTAACACAAGAGGTTCCTATTGGCTGTTCCAACATCTAGATTAACACAAGAGGTTCCTATTGGCTGTTCCAACGTCTAGATTAACACAAGAGGTTCCTATTGGCTGTTCCAACGTCTAGATTAACACAAGAGGTTCCTATTGGCTGTTCCAAAGTCTAGATTAACACAAGAGGTTCCTATTGGCTGTCCCAACATCTAGATTAACACAAGAGGTTCCTATTGGCTGTTCCAACATCTAGATTAACACAAGAGGTTCCTATTGGCTGTTCCAACGTCTAGATTAACACAAGAGGTTCCTATTGGCTGTTCCAACGTCTAGATTAACACAAGAGGTTCCTATTGGCTGTTCCAACATCTAGATTAACACAAGAGGTTCCTATTGGCTGTTCCAACATCTAGATTAACACAAGAGGTTCCTATTGGCTGTTCCAACATCTAGATTAACACAAGAGGTTCCTATTGGCTGTTCCAACATCTAGATTAACACAAGAGGTTCCTATTGGCTGTTCCAACGTCTAGATTAACACAAGAGGTTCCTATTGGCTGTTCCAACGTCTAGATTAACACAAGAGGTTCCTATTGGCTGTTCCAAAGTCTAGATTAACACAAGAGGTTCCTATTGGCTGTTCCAAAGTCTAGATTAACACAAGAGGTTCCTATTGGCTGTTCCAACATCTAGATTAACACAAGAGGTTCCTATTGGCTGTCCCAAAGTCTAGATTAACACAAGAAGTTCCTATTGGCTGTCCCAACATCTAGATTAACACAAGAAGTTCCTAGTGGCTGTCCCAAAGTCTAGATTAACACAAGAAGTTCCTAGTGGCTGTCCCAAAATCTAGATTAACAACAAAGGTTCCTATTGGCTGTTCAAAACTCTATATTAACAGAAGAGGTTCCTATTGGCTGTTCCAAAATCTAGATTAACAACAAAGGTTCCTATTGGCTGTTCAAAAGTCTATATTAACAGAAGAGGTTTCTATTGGCTCATCCCATGTCTAGATTAACAGAAGAGGTTTCTATTGGCTCTTCCAACACCTAGATTAACACAAGAGTTTCCCATTGGCTGTTCTAAAGTCTAGATTAAAAATGAGGTGATCAGACTTTGGATCTGTGTCTTTTAAACCACTTCTTATAGATTTTTAATGACCCGTTATTGTTTTCATGGTTTCATTTTAAAGTTCTTATCTTGTTTTCATGGCTTTGATTTTAAATCGTTTTTTATTTTGCTACTCCTTGGAAATTATCATCATCCAGCGGATATATGCTATCACAGTCGTTGGGCGATACTAGTAGCCCCTATCATTATAGTGCACCTGGACAGGGAGGGGAGTGGCTGTGTCACTAAAACTGAGCAAACAGGGAATAAGAGACAACTCCAAGGTTCAAGCCTACATGGATAAAGACTCAACGCTGCCAGGAGTTCAAAAGCTGTATGGAGCTTAGACTTTGACACTCGTTGCGACAGGGACACGAATCCAACGAGACAGAGAGTTACGACGGATTCGTCTGATACATCCGTCTTTGTATTAATTGCACAAGTGCCCGACATCTGCAGTTCTTTTGGTCCTGAAATTCAAAGCATACATACTTACACACTGAGCAACATTCAAACCCAGTTGGTTACAGGCCACAGCTATTAGTACCAAATACAACCAATTTTCACACACCGATTAAAATGTCATTGATAACATTTTATCCACTAGACTGAGACACATTATACTTATGGTGCTTGTTGCACACAGATACCAAACTGCCCTTTAACACGGGCCTCACGTTTTATGATAGTTTAATATCCAAAATATTCTAAAACGGCACATTGCAGCACATTAGTCTCATTTACTGAAGCTAAAGGAGGTCTCCTTCACAGTAAAGTGGGTTTTCTGAAGAAGACGAGCCAAGGAAACGTGAGCTAATTATTAACTGCCCCAGTGATGCCTTGCTGAGTCATACTACTGGCCTACTGGTTTATAGTGGTGAAAACAAACATCCTCACATAGGTCAATGCCAGAATATATCAGCGCAGACGGGAGTGGTGGAGAGGAACTCGTCGAATGATCCACCTCTCAGACACATTAACGGAGCCAAAGAAAACCACCTCTTCTTGTTTCCCTTTGGATCCAGCTGACAAATGAGACAAAATAAGGATCAACTCTGGCCAAAAAGGAGAGGAGGAGGATCCCGATTACAGGAGGCAAAGAGTGGCTCTCTGCTGTATGAGTGTCCTTAGCTGTGCCGTCCAGCGGGGCAGGACAGAATGATAAGCGAGCGCTCCGATTGGCTTTCCTCCCTAGTCCCACTCCCGGCTCAGCTGGACTCCTGGCTTCACAGAGACCAGAGGAAATGGTGCCGTTCCCAAACACAAACTATTTCCTTCCCCCCCCCCAACGATCTGCTCCATGGGAGCCCCGCTCTCGCTTCCGGACAGTTTAATGGCCCTGCCGCCGCGGCTGGAGACGAGAGCTGAACAGCAGTTCTCACATCTGGGTGCCCTCGCTTAGCCCCTTCTTTACTATTAGGGCAGAAACTAGGGGGGGGGGGATTGAAATTCTAAACATTTCAGACTGATATTATGCAGGTCGATCTTTAATGTGACTTTACTGGATTGATCTTTGACTGCGAGAGAGACATCAAATGACCAGATTATCTAAAAAGGGCTAGCAGCGGGCTGGCTGAGCACTATCTGACCTTGATTCCTCCCCGTCCCCGCTCAGCGGTGAAGAAGAAATAATCTGACGCATTTCAAAAGCAGACCAGGAAAGCGAGCAAAAAGGATTTCTGAGTTGAGTCCTGTTTCTTAAAAGGAATCGTCCTAACCATCTCCCTTCCTCCAGTGCATGCTCAGAAAGAGACTGAGTCGAGAAGAAACACTTCATTAAACTTTCATCTAACAACATACACGTCCATAGTTACCTCTAAGGCCAGGGCAGTCTTGTCATAGGCATTGGGCACCCTCTTCTGTATGGCCCTGGCATAGACAGGTCCATTCTGGAGATTTGGGAGGGGGGTGGGCTGGGCATACTGGCTGGGGTCCCCCAACAGGGGAGCGCCGGGCTGGGCTGCAGAGCCGTCAGAGTTCCCTACCATCCCCCCCGGTGGCCCCCCGGGTACACCGGGTCCCGCCACTGAACTGGGAGACGCCGGTCGGTACTTCTCCACGTACGGCACTGGGATCATCCCGGCTCGGCCTTCAGTGTTCTTGGCGTTCCACCACTGCTCCTCCGGCTTCTCCAGGACACGGAGAATGTCACCCTTCCTGAACGGGAGGTCCTCCTCATCGTTGCCGGGGAAATCAAAAAGCGCCCGGACGAACTCGTCCTCCAGGCGCTGCGGGGGGCCTCCGCCAGGGCCGATGCTGTTGGTGCTGATGAAGGAAGTGTGTTTGGACTTGTTGATGGGTTCTATCAAGGTGGTGGTGTCCAAGTAGTGGATTTTATAGAACTCCAGCAGAGCAGGGAGCGCCTCAAACTCCTGGTCACCAATACGGAACCTCGGAGGGGCCAAACCTGGGGAAGAGAGAGACATGGGGGTAGACGGTAAGACAGGAAGAGGTGGTCTTACTAAGCCAAAATGCAACATGTTCCACCATGTGTGAACCAGGGAGATTTGAACCTAGTCTATTTATGTAACCAAGCGTGATGATGGTGATTTCCAGAATGACCAGGAAGGATTTGTGTTTCCTTGTTTTAGCTTTTCTTCCCCCATCCATCTCAGAATTATGGATGCTCTTTCCACCAAAGGGTCCACTTATTATATATGACAAGGCGCGAGGGAACGGTTCAGCGAATATTGTACTATTATCACTAGATTGGAAACGGCTCGTGGCGTTCTCTGCCGTACGGAAAGAACGTTACACCAAGCTCCATTCAAAAATCTGGCAATTTAATGTTGCCTTGCTTATCTGCAAACCTGCATACCTGCTAGAAAATGACTTAAGACCGTTTACTAATCGTCAGTGTCTATGCGTAAATTCGGCGTGTAGACTGATCCACAAAGCTGCAATTTATTTCAAGAAAATCGCCATTCTTTAGAATTGGCCCACTGCTCGCTACCGCCCACCTCCATGTATTTTGGTGGAATAATAACGTGACAATAACAGGCGGACCAATGCTAGAAGTTGACATATTATTTTTAGAAAGTGGTGGTGTGGATGGTGGATGTAGCCGAACAGAAGACTGGCTGCTAGCGATTCACTAAAGGTCCCAAGTAATGACCAACGGTATACGTTTGCAGGGCAACATTAAATTGACAGATTTGTAATGCAGTTGACGTTCTCCCTATACGAGAACGGAACGTATCGGAGCTAGCTTGGAAAATGCACACGTTATTGCGCATCTCCTCTGGTGCAAGTCATGCAAGAATGGTCACATCAGCATCTCCGGCTACTTCGTTAGGGATGAACATCCAGACCACCACCCCAAAACCCCTGGTTATCTTACCTGGACCGGATTGTCGGTTGTTGCTGATGCTGTTAATTATGTAATGCGAGACTTTGGAGTTCTCTGAAACCGATAGCACGTAGTCGCCGGGGCTGGTGATGGAGTCCCGGACCAGAAACACCCCGTGTCTCTGCCCTTGCAGTAGCGAGACAGCCTCCTGCCTGCTCAACCGACCCCAGTACCAACTACCACGGTCCTCCGCGTCAAAATTTCCGGCCATGTTCTCCACTCGAAAGCCGAGGCTTCGCCGGGCCTTCCCTTCTCTGCCTCCCCGTTATCCACAAGCAAAGCCTTCAACTCATACAAAAACTTTAGCGCCTAGAACACGTTTGGTAAACAGGCGACATCCGCAGCTAGCCGTTCGGTCATCAATTCACCGATATAGAACCGCAGTCAAGAAGCAAACAGGCCCCTTATTCGCTTTCTGGCCAGATTTCGACTGGCTTAATTAAGTACTGTGTTTTGGCGATAGAATTTCAGCTACAATCCAGCGACCGATGACAACTAACTTCAAAAACTGAAATGGCGGATACGGGAAAACAAAAAAAGACCCCACTCACCGGATATGACGTATTAAATATTTAGACCAGCCATACTAGAGTTAAGTAAAACAGAATATAGAACACAACGTCCGGTTACAAGTTTCAAAACAAAACCCGCATTGAATTCATATGTTATCTATGCAACCAAGTGTGATGGTTCTCAGAATCTCAGAATTATGGATGTTCTTTCCACCAAAGAGTCCACCTATTATATATGAAAAGGTGTATTGAAATCCCATACACCATAATACAATATAATGGCATTCAGGGTCTATTTTCCATCTATATTTTCAGTTCATATATAATTTAATGATTTCACAGACGATCTTTGCTGTCCTGCAGACTCCAATACTTACTTACTTACTTATTTGGTTTTCCAAAATTGAGAAAAAAAGGATGTTATTTTGGAGACAAATAAACCAAACATCCGCTCGTTTTCTGACTAACTCTGGCTGACTTTACGCAGCTGGCGGCCATGACCCTCCATGTTGGTGAGGTTCAACGGTGAAACCAAAAGCTTGCTTCATTATTATACCAGATTAACAACAGAACTGTGATCACAATGCGAAAATATACACTTACGTTTGGCTCCAAAATATAAATACTGAAATAAATTTGGACAAATTTAATTTGGTAAATAATGGTAATAAAGTCTGGCCACTAGATGTCAGTGTGAGACCATTTTGAAGCATCCTATAAGCATTACAAGCATTTCTACATCAAGCTATATGATCTGTCGATATTAATAGCAGTCTTCCTGAGATTTTGGACTAAACGTAAATACATCAACAACAACATTATTATGGTTATAATAATAACCATAATAATAATAATAATAATAAGTTTGCATCTTTGACTTGATGAAAATGGATGATGTATATAGCGCAAACCAAGTCTCAAACAAAGAAACACCATCCCATCACACACACACACACACACACACACACACACAGATCAGTTGAAGGCCCTACAAGCTTAATACAGTGGTGTGAAGTGAGTTCCACACTGAAACACAAATAGTGAGCACTACATTTCTTTGACCTAAAATACATCAACATGCCTGCATGCTGGAGCTCCACGTGCTGCCTGTGTAAGTGAAACTCACACATTGCGCTGGTTATCACCGATCGAAGGCATAGGCCTGAATATCCATGTATGGAGAACTGTCTAGGTGCTCTAAGAAAAGAAAAATGCTTGGAAAATTGGATCTGAGCAACATTCCTAAATACTGGAACACTCACAGATGGAAGTACGAACAAGTCTGGAATTTGTTCATTACTATCAGATGTAACAGGTCTGGGAGTAGTCACGGTTTTCAAACAAAGAAGTGAAAAAGGCGAGATCTGTTTCCGTATCGTGGGATTTATTGTTAGCTTCCAGGTTATAAATAGCAAATAGACTTCATATGTAAAATAACGCACAGGGGCTTTCTGTTCAAACTGATCACCTCGATAGTGTGAAATGGAAGTAAGAGATCTGTGTGAGAGGAAGGAGAAGGAAGAGCCACAAAGACAGTAGTGGAGAGAGAGAAAAGATCCAAGGCTACAGCCACTCCTGCCTTCAGATTCCCATTACCGTGTTTCTTTTTTACATCCCGGTGGAGTCCCAGAGCGGTCGTTGCACCTCACTTCCTCGACTTACTCCACACGAGTTAACAGCCATTAACTGCCTCATAGCATTTGACTTATTCTGTGTTTCTCCCAGAATTTCATTCTCATCAGGGTGGAAAAGCCTCTGAAACATTTTACCATCATGGGACACTAAAACTCTGCAGGGTAATAATAATAATAAAACTATCAAATGTCACACTGGAATCAATTCAGGTTAAGGGTTTTCCATAGACAACCAGTGTAGTATTGATCAATTCTGAAGTAATAAAACTGCGTCATACATACACACGGCCAATATCGATGTGTCAATATATCAGTCTAACCCTAGTTCTGACCCATATGAGAACTTGAACTAACATGATTTCATTTCAGGATGCTTATCATTGTTGTGATTCAGTGATCTTAAATATGAAGCATAAAGTTGTGCAATATACAAGTGCTTCAGCAGATTTCTCTGGAGAAAGAATGAGTCATATTACAGCACCAACCACAATACCACAGTAAACCTGAGAATAGATTATATCAGCTTCCAGAAGGGCTCTTGGGGTCGAGGTACCACGCAGGCGGTTACCCTGACAGTAGGGGCCAAACTGACCAGGAACGGTTCATATCCGTCACATGTCGCAACCTGAAGCCGATAGCCAGAGAGAATGTGAGATTGACTTCCTTCCAGACCAATGGCTTTAATTGCTGAAAATCGATGTGGTTTTCAAGGACAATCTTCTAACTGTTTATCGCAGATGATGTTGACAGATGCGATGCACTCAGATGAGTTGCACAGCGCTGCGGCATCACAAACCATCCATCAGCCAGCTACTCCTCTGTTTAAAGGGTTGAAATATCATAATGATCTATTCATTACCGTTGTCTGTCAGGGACAATGCAATATTAGCTCATTGTCAATGCAGTTTAAAGGGGACGGCCTCTCTAAAGTTAGCTTGAAGTGGAATACCATTGAGTTTTTTCCCCAGTCCAGTTTGTATTAGCGACGATTCACAAGGGCACTCTCCGCTACAGAGGGCTTTCAGGTCATGTAACACACTCTCTGGTGGCCATATTGGAGGTCCTCAGCTCTTGGGCAGCAGTTGTGGATTTCTAAACACACCATTTGTCTCAACAGAAGTGAATAGACATGGTTAATTTCTGTGCTGTTTTTGACTGGGAATGATAATTTGTGTTTAGATAATGTCAGCTTGTCTACTTTTGTCCAAAACGTCCTGTAGTTTATGGCCCTGACTAGTCTGTCTGTCTGTTGTGTGTTTTCCTATTTTCCTGTCTCTATCCGGTAGCCATAGTATCTGGCCAGCTAACTATATCTAGTAGAAGATAGCATTAGCACACTAGCTAAAGTAGCTAGTAGAAGCTAGCATTAGCACACTAGCTAACATATCTAGTAGAAGCTAGCATTAGCGCACTAGCTAATGTATCCAGCATAAGTTAGCGTTAGCAATGGCTAGTAGTCACATGATAACATGAACTAAATTAGCCTGCTACTTAGCAAGCTAACAGTTTGTTCAGGTTAACTGAACTGACTCTTCTCAAGCTACAACTCAGAGTGTTTTGGAGTAGAGACTATGGCTAAAGACAAGACAAGAGTTTACTGAGTCACAGTAACCTACATTTGGAAACTAATCTACTTTATCACACTATTCACTTTTATGTAAAACTTTACTGAATTGACCTACACCCACACTACAACAATGGCCCCTCCCCAGACAGATAAAAACGATATGTGCTGTACATCAAAAATACAATTTAATTCTTAAAGCTTTGCATTGTATGACTGTATGATACACATGGGGGGCGGGGCAAGGCGTGTGAGAGCTACATACTGCTTAAGGATATATTTTGGCATAACCCGGACACCATACATGATTGAAACGCTGTAGCTAGGCGACATAATGCAGCACTGTACGCATGCGACGCACACTAGAGTACAGTACCGTAGAGTGAAACATGACCTGGATTATGAGAAAAGGCTACTAAATATTTCAATTTGATGCACTTTGCTTCGAGAGCCATAGCGACAGGATCGTCACGTCTAACGTCCGCGGACTCCAGGCGGAGTACCTTTTCCTTCCGAGCCAGGCGCATCCTCTCGGCTACCCTTACAATCATTAGGCCTGTTGGTGTGTGTGTGTATTTTGTCTTTCACATTCAAATCGCACGGCGGCCGCCGCTTATGTCTTTTGGTTTCCGCTGACTGATTCCATTTATTGTCTATCAACTGATTTCCATTTCCATTTATTTATGTTTGTTTTGAATGTCTATCTGTGTGTCTCCCTATCTGTCCGCCAACCTTTTTTTAATATTATTCTACCTCTACTTTTGTCCAAAACGTCCTGTAGTTTATGGCCCTGACTAGTCTGTCTGTCTGTTGTGTGTTTTCCTATTTTCCTGTCTCTATCCGGTCACACACTCTCTCCACTAATAATAGGATATGTTACAGGCACGTGTAGGTATTCATCCAATAGCAGGATGGGATTGCCAGGAAGGAGGACCTGAATAGACACATCTCATACGTGCCACAGTTAACATCCTTGCTTATACACAAAAGCCACATACAGGATTATCTGCCATCTACCAGTCTATTCTATGCACTAGAGTCCTTACGCTATACATACTTAAAACAACAACGGAGGTTATCGCAGACACATGTCCTATTCGGGATTGTCGTCTCATCTTACAGTCACCGGGGGTTCAGCTGCCATTCTGCCAGTATATGAACGCTGTGGTGGCTGGTCACAAATCTTATCCGTGGAGTGAGGATCAAGCCATTTTCATCTCTCGAGCATTTCAACTTACATGCACCCAAACGATCCTCCCCTGCAGGAGACAAAGTCTTCTCTTGCCTCCTTTTAGACAAGACTCGACACAGGAGGGGGGAATACAAGCAGAGCGGAGCGGGAGGCTACGATCAGGTCAACTGGTCCGATTGGTCGGTCACTTCATCTAGGTCGTCTTCCTCCACCCTCATTGGCTCCACGGCTCCCGAGGAGTGCTGCGACTGGCTGGAGCAGGACAAGCGGGAAGAGTGGCTCTGGGTGTCGTCGTCCTCCTCCGCCCTCAGCGCTTTCTTCCCTGGCCGCCCTTTCCGCTGCGCCTCCTCCTCCTCCTCGTCCTCCCTCCTCCTCCTCCCTTTCCTCTGCTCCTCCATGGTCCACATGCTTTCATCCTCCAGCTCGTCCTTCCCCTGCACTTCCCTGTCAAAGTCCAGCAGCTCCTCCATCATCTCCTCTATCTCCATCTCTCCGTCCATCTCCTCCTCCACCTCCGACCGGAGCTCGTCCAGGCTCTCGGTGCGGTTGGTGTCGTCAGTCTCCTCCTCCTCCTCCTCTCTCAGCCTCTCAGGGGGCTCGCTGGCCTGACTCTCCCCGAACTCCAGGATGGTGGGCAGGTTGCCCTGCTTGGGACAACGCTTCCTCAGGCTGACCAGGAAGGGCTGTGGCAGGGAGAAGATGTCAACGTTGTTGCCCAGGTCGATCCATGTCACGCTGGGGAAACTGCCCGGGTCCTGGATAAGGAAATTATGAGGTCTTAACTTTGAGAAACACCAGCAGTAACAATATCAGACAGAGGCTTCCAATCATCTCCACGCTATTAATTATCAATTGTCAATGATACATTGATTGTTAAAAATGCGACCCGTAGCACCTTTAACATAGCGTCTTACCTTGAGGGCGTCGGTCAGCTCCTTGAGGACGGCCCTGGTCAGCCTGTTGCCGTTGAGCGCCAGGGTCTCGAGGTGCGGCAGGGCAGCCAGGGTGGGCAGGAGCAGGAGGAAAGCCTCGTCGGTCAGCTCGGTGAAGCCCAACTCAAAGCTGACCACGGTGGCAGCGTGGCGCTGCAGGTGACCGCAAAGGCGCTCCATGTCCCGAACCGCCAGGGGGATGCCGGACAGGTCCAATGCCCCGCTGGGCGGAGGGGCTGACAGCACTGCCTTCAGACTGCAGGCAGAGACATGGAGGAAGGAGGGAGGGGAGCAAAGCATGCAAATGGTCAAATTCAAAGATAATGAATATCAGCACAAAATATATCACCAGCTTCAATCCACAAAATACTGGCATCGGTATCGGCCTTCAAAAGCATATATCAGTCGAATTCTACTGTGGAGTGAGAGACAAAAAGTCCACCTCCAATGAGGTCATTTTCACAGAAAATAATTGTGCTTTGGCAACCAATGGAAACTACCTAAACAGGACACTTGAGAACCCCATGTAACTAAAAGGGAGCTCTGGGGAGAGACAAAGACAAAAAAAGTTGGAAAATGAAAGATGACTGCAGTGAAACACTTAAAGCCACACTCTCCAAACACATGGTCCGAGCTAAAAATAAACCCAGTGGGGTGCCTGGATTTGGCAGTGAACGAAGTGAGGCAAGCACAAAGGACTGATCTAGTTCATAAAAAGGCAAACTGAGATCAGAAGTTGAATTTTTTCCAGCTTACAAATGAAAACAATACTTCCACTACTACAACGCGTGTTGGCCACGAGGGTCGACCCCAATTGTCACGTACAAATCAGGTTAAGGACACACACATACCAACAAAAGTACTCATTTAGGATTAATCTTACAGTAGTAAAACTGATTCCAGAACGGCTATACGTCGGCAGAAGTTGAGGCAGAGACCTACAGCACCGTCTGATTTAGGATCAGCAATATAGCTGATAGCTAGTTAGGGATGAGAATCATAGGTTTACTGCCTCAGCACCAGCTTGATACCTCATAGATAGAAGTGACTGTGGTATAGACTGTGGGATTTAATTTAAACTTCACCTATTATGGTCAGTTAGCAGTTAAATGTTTATTTATTCTCAAGTGCACAGTCTAGGCCGGGGCCCCCCAAAGCATCATGGGTCAAATTTAGCCCTCCAAAAGTTTTTTCTCGCCCTCCAAAGGGCTCCAGGGAGTGATGCTATATTTTATTTGGACTACTTTGAGATGCAGTTTGATCGTATTTGAGGGATCGTTTGGAGATAACGTCCTTATTGCGAGAAATATCCAATACAATGACAACAAAATGACTTCTTCACCTTGTTAGGTAATACTGCATATTACAAGCTGAGTGCATATGAATGACATAGCGGTAATGACTGAATTTTGTGACCTGAGTTGCCGAGATGTGACGTTTAGGGGGTGGAGAGCATGTAGGAATGTCAATAACTGACCTGGATCCCCCCAGGGTTGCGTCCTCAGCCCCCTACTGTACTCCCTGTACACACATGACTGTGTGGCCAGGTTCAGCTCCAACACCATCATTAAGTTTGCGGATGACACAGTGGTGGTGGGCCTGATCTCCAACAACGACGAGAAGGCCTACCTGGAGGAAGTTGCTGATCTGTCACTCTGGTGCCAGGACAACAGCCTCCTCCTGAATGTCACCAAAACTAAGGAGCTGATTGTGGACTTTAGGAGGACACAACAACAGAGGACGTACTCACCACTGGGGATTAATGGGAATACTGTGGAGAGGGTGAGCAGGTATAAATACCTGGGAGTCAACATCACCGAAGATCTGACATGGTCCACACACACTGACACTCTGGTGAGAAAGGCGAGGCAGCGCCTTTACCACCTCAGGCAGCTGAGGAAATTCAAAGTCTCCCGGAGGATCCTTCAGTCCTTCTACTCTGGAGCTGTGGAGAGCATCCTGACAGGAAGCATCACTGCCTGGTTTGGCAACAGCTCCGCTCAGGACAGGAAGGCTCTGCAGAGAGTAGTGCGTTCGGCTGAGCGCACTATTGGAACTACACTCCCCACCCTGCAGGACTTGTACACCAGGAGGTGCAGAACCAGAGCCTGCAGGATCATGAAGGATCCTCACCACCCCAACAACGGACTGTTTCAGCTGCTGCGGTCAGGCAAGCGCCTCCGTAGTCACGCTGCAAAAACAGAGAGATTGAGACGGAGTTTCTTTCCTCAGGCCATCAGGACTGTGAACTCCGACCTCACCAGGGCCCCCACCAAGACACACACACTGCCCCTCTTATGCACACACACACTTAGGTAAAGACTACACATAATTTATAATTTATATTACACATACAATTTTCCCTTTTTTTACTATATTTTTTTATAAAGTGCTCTTATTGTAAATATTGTGTTGTTTTTTTATATAGAGCTCTTAAATATTGTAAATATTGTGTTGGTCTATTGTAAATAGTGTGAACCTGTTATTTTGCACATTTCTGCTGAGCATTGCCACTTTGCATTTCACTACACACCTCGTGTGTGTATGTGACAATTAAACTCCTTGAATCTTGAATCTTGAATCCATGTAATTTATTACTACATGTTATTGTTTGGCATCTCATGTAAATAACTAGTATCGTTGCTTCTATTTTCACTGTTTGTTTACCTTTTACTTGTCATGAAGTAATTAAGACATCAATTTACATGCCTGACACAAAGTTGCACAGTGATGCTTAACTCCTAAAGTATGACATCAGCAATCAGAAAATCCGCTGTTGTTATTCTGCCCATTTGGTTCGTTTTCATTTCCGACCAAAAGCATCTGAATGTGCGAGAAGTCGTCTTTACAACTTCAAATTCAGAAGTCGGAGCTCACGAGGAACACCTGAAGGCAGCGTTAATGCTTCAAATCTCCAAACGCTGCGGCGGCTCGTTTCCCTGCAGCCTCTCGGCCCTCCATGGCACATGGATTGAGAACTTCTGAGCTCCCCTCTGCCCCGCTCATAGTCCAACTCCCTCCCTCTACTCCCCCTGGAAATCTGAACAAAGCGCTTTCCAACACTCAAGATAGCGCTTCAATTCGTGAGGAGCGTGTAAGATACCACTGCACAGAGGTCTCAGCCAATAGCCTTCATCACTACACGCTGACGCACTGATGAAAGGGCTGAATTTGCCTGTTATCTCTATGAATACAAAAAGAAAGCCCTTTTGTTCAATGTGTCCCCCAACAAACATACATTGGGATGAACTGTTCGCTGGCCGTCCTTTCCCATGCCTCGTCCATCTGTCTTCCCCCGACTACCCCCCTCCCCCCTCCAAGCCCCCACTTTCCAACCCCACTCCACCCACTCGGTTTAAAGCAACAAACAACAAGTAGTGCGTAGATAAAAAGCAGATGAGACGGTGAGAGTTCAGCTCACTCACGATGTGCTTGGCTTCGGACCAGAATCCCACGCTGGAGAGAGAGAGAGAGACACGCCCCCAGTCAAAACTGAGGTCACTCACCCCTGTCTGGACAACCACCAGTGGGACGGCGGGGATTGAGAGCTCTGCATGTTGGGTGCATCATCTGAAACTGTGACTTCTTAAAAGTCATGTTCCTTTGCAATTGATACATCTTAGCAACATCACTGATACAATAACTAATCATGTCCTGTTCTGCAGAAACCTCAAAGCTCCTGTTTTATTTTACTGTAAGTGACAGCTTACATTCCTTCCCGCGTGTAGAAAATGTCTGCTTCGGATGGAGCATCATCCGAGTGGCGTCTATTCAGGCGAGCGCGTAAGTTTGTCTTGTCAATGGAGAAAAACATAAATGAGTTGACAAACAGCACGGCTTTTATAGACTTTAAATCCAAAATGCCGCCACACAGCCGCCTTGAGCGTTGCTGGGGCTGGTTTATCCAACCTATAACCAGTTCATGAAAGCTTTTCCATTGTCTGTTCTAAACACCCGGTGTCAGGTAGGTCTTTCCTGGGAGAAATCCTCTGGAGACAGGAAGTGATGCGTTTTACGTTTCCGGTTTGTTTGGAATAAACAGAAGAAGAACTGTGTGGTTAGCATGAGCAGCGATAGCCACCGTGGCTGAACAGACAAAGAAAAGAGCGCCACCTACAGAAACTCAAACCCCATCAACAGAAACTCCAAGGAGAAAGACGTCACAGGTACTGGACACACTGTTTGATTGACAGGTGATCTCTGGGAAGAGCAGTGAGAAAAACACCACAGCGACGAGGCTGAGCACCAAACATGCCTGCTTCTCACAGTGCTCTTTATAACCTTCATATATTTTCACAGATCCGGGGTTTAGCCCAGTGGAGCTTACCAAGGCTGTAAGAGTTGGCAGTAACCTTTGAGAGCTGCCACTTCACACTCAGCTTCCCCTCTCTCTCTGTGTGCCTCCTTCACCTCTGGCTCTTCTCTCACTCATTATCACATCTGTATCACCTTTCCCGCCGCTCACCCGCTCTCTGTTTTGACCCCCAAATCACCTTGCCCTTCTCCATCGCACATTATCCTTCTCCTCTTCCGCCTCACTCTTCATGACTTTGATCACAGGCATGCCATACCTCAGCCCAGATTTGATCTTGCAGTTTTAATCATTATAATGGAGAGCAAAGATCAAGCAGAAAATGCCAGAAATCTATTTGGAAGCCATATCTAAAAAAAAAATCACATCAGGGGAGCATTCAGGACCAATGTTCCCTCTAAGCTGATAGCTTGGTGACCTACATCGAATAATGTATCACACCGGCCAAATAATAATATCTTGTCATCTGTCACTCCTCCACTTGTCCCCAGAAAACCAGTCTGACTTTGCCCCCCCACCCCAGGGGCTCTCTTGCTATGTTCACACAGGCATCTTAAATGAGATGTTTTTTTCACTGAATGTGAGTAGGAATCCAGTCTTTTCAGATCAGATTTTAAACCGCATTCATAGGCGTTTTTGAAATGCTACCCCGATCGCATCTCTGATGAAAAATTGCAACTTCTGTCTCACCTCTCCCTCGGCTTGTCCACGTGTTGTTGTGCAAAAAAAGGGCGCATTTACATACTCCAAAGGTGGTCCTAATATAGTGAACGCCCAATGCATACCTCCAAACACTCATCTACTGTCTGTCTGCCTCTCCAACAGATCAATTATCACCCCGTCAGCTGGTGTGTACGCACAGAAAATAGCAGGCCTCCCTTTGCTTCCTTTCCTCTCTTTTCCTGTGATAGTGGAGGTGAGAAAACACCCTCCCGCCCTTTCTCTTCTCCTCTGCAACAAGGTTTTACAAAGGCGGCATAGAGGGTGTGAGAGGGTGACTGCATTTCTGCAAGTGACAACACATGTTGTTAGTTCAGGCTCGTCCAGGTGCCCCATATACTGTAAGTGATTTACTGGCTGAGGACACCAACAGAAATTCAGTCAGGTCCTATGGTGAATCACCAGTAGTCCATATAGCTTTTGCAGGATGGGGATTATCTGATTTTCTTGTTATCTACTGATAACGCATAGCGGTGGTGAGGCAAGGTTGTGCGAACGTGTACTGTGGCTACGGTCATCTTAGCTACATGACTAATGGCATCCTAAGCAGCTTCCTCTAGACACTATTTGAACAAAGTAAGTTCAGTTGTTGCTAATCCAGAGTGAAATAACTTTGTTGTAAAAAAATGTGTAATTCGTTCATATCAGTCTACTGTACTGCAGCTAACAGCATAGTTGCTACATATCAGAATAATAAATACATACTTCCACTCCATCTTCTCTTTCTCTACGCTAGCTAGACATTAGGCAGCTCAGGTGCCTCTTGTTTTCACTGATTTGCTTCACTAAAATACTTTATGTGAGTGTGTGTGCTGCAAAACACAAGAAGGATAGTTAAGACAAATGTATTTCTCTTGGTATTTTGTGTTTTTTTAAGACAGTAGGAAGGCAAAGAGGGAGATTAGTCCCTCCTCTCTGGTTGAAGGTGTGTTAATCAGTGAAATCACCTGGCGTAGTCTTTGGTTGGAGTGAAAACCTGCATACGCTCAGCCCTCCATGGCACATGATGGCCCACCACTGCACTACACCATCTGGACACACAAGGGTACTTTCAAAAATTCACAATCTTTTCTTGTAAACCATGTGGGAGTAGATCATGCAATCTATCAAAGTAATCCTCCCCAATCACCTTTTCAACTCAATCTTTTACCTCCTGTCTCCTAATCACACAGCATCGACGGTGGTTATATCATAATCTCATATTTTTTTGTGTTTTTTTTTTTTTCATTGTTACCTTCTTGGCTGTGCACATACAGTTATAACAAAGCCAGCAAAGCTTTGGGGTAAAGTTGCCAAGCCGACTACACCACCACCTCTGTTTAATGAGGATAAGTGTACAGTTTAAGGCCGGGGAGCGAGGGCAGACAGAACGAGGCTAAGTGTGATTCAGAGGAGGGGGCGAAAAGAGAGAAAAGAGGAGGAGAGAAAGAAAAGGAAGCCTTGAGACAAAGAATAATCAAAGTCTATTTGAAGTTTGAAACCTCATTATCTCAAGTCTTCAAGTTACTATATTTACTTAGCTAACTTTATGCTATCAGTATGAGTTCATATTTAAAGACAGCAGATGAAGAACTCAAACAAATTCAAAACGGAAGAGGAGGAGTCCAGATTGAAAAGAGCCCATAAAAGAGATGAGAGGGGGGGGGGGGGTCCTCCCACAAATTGAGAAGGATTATGAATTAGTTCATTACATAGTCTGCCTCCTCTCCACTGCTCCGTGGCCACCGGTCGAGAGGGACTAGAGGGACGGGGAGAGAGAGGTCATGCTCTGAAAAAAGCAGCTGGCTAACATATTAAACACCGCAGGACACCGGGACAAATCAAGTGGGAAATTATAGGCGGGGGGGGGGGGGGGGGGGGGGGTGTACACAGATAACAATAGCACAGGCAGAGATGGGAGGGTGTCAGGAGAGAGAGAGAGAGAGAGAGAGAGACAGAGAGAGATCTGCTGTCATGCTTAAGAGCTGACGGCGTAGCTTGTCTGGACATGGTTTAGACCGATATATCAGGCCGATACTGGCCTTTTATTAGAAATCAGATATCAGCGTCGTCCACTTCCGATGCGATGGAGGCTCCTCCCTGACCAAAGTTAAGTCCATATATCAGTCTAACCCTAATTCCAATGCAGTATTTCCACCAGATTGCACACAAGTATGCATGAACATGGTTTTATTATTTTTATTTAAACATGTATGACAAGAGAGATCATTCCAGAGTGATGTGGGAGGATTTCGTTCATTCATTTGTTTTTTTTTGTTTTTTTACATGGAAATGGTCAAATTTAAAGATAACACACAAAATATGAGCAACCAGCAGCTTCAGTCCAAAAGTCATTTAAAAACCTATATTGGTAGAAGCCTGTATACTTGACTCTTCACTTTCCTCTCTCTCTCTCCCACGCAGACATCGAAAATGTCAATACATATCAGGCAAATACTTCCCCTGCCTGGCTTTGTGTGGAGGAGAGACAAAGACACCGAGGGAGATGGGGGGGCGGGCAGGAAAGAGCAGAGAGAGTGGCACAGACACCCTGAGTCAATACTCAACTTCTCTCTGTTGGCTGTCAGAATGTACTGTAGGGTGGGAGGCAGCCAATAATCTGTGCTTCAGTGCCTGCCAGCCAGCCAGCCAGCCAGCCAGCCAGCCAGCCAGCCAGCCAGCCAGCCAGCCAGCCAGCCAGCCAGCCAGCCAGCAGGAGGCTGACAGGCTGACAGGCTGGAATATAGACAGAAAGACAAGGCAAGACAAGAGGCAGGCAGTCAGACAGATAGAGGAGCAGCCGTGCAGGGAGACGATGTCTTATTGTCTGATATGTGAAGAGAGTGTGTGTGTGTGCAGGTGTGTGTGCGTGTGTGTGCAAGAGTGTGTCATGAGTTTCCATGGCAGACAATATTGGGGTCCGACAAGACCTTATTATTTCCCTTCCAACGTCATGAAAAATAAACGAGGAAAATGAGCACAGATGAAAGACACAAATAAGAGAGAGAGAGAGAGAGAGAGAGAGAGAGAGAGAGAGAGAGAGAGAGAGAGAGAGAGAGAGAGAGAGAGAGAGAGTAAAATAGACAGACAGTGATAGAGGAAGAGAGACAGAATCAGTTCCATTTCCAAAATAAGAGACAGACAGGTTGTTTACTAGCTAGCCTTTTTGGCTCCTACAAACCAGTTAACACCTACTTCCATCCCTCTTGAGACAGAAGTGATGATTTTAATTTGGTCTGTGCAGAATATATTACTCATCTCAAACATTATGAGCGTGATGGGCAACATTTTGAACACGACTATAGGGCAACAGTGCCCCGAGGAGATGCCTCAACCGTTTTGAACTGACGGTGCATTGAAGTGTTTCACTTTCAGTTTGCTTTAGTCACGTCGTACTGGGGCTGGAGGTCCAAATGAAAACTACAGCAACTGGATTGAAGGAACATCCGTGATGTTGTTCCATAACATGAGACAATGTTAGTAATTAGCTATTTCATTGTTGTTAACAGTAGATTAGCCTCCAACCCAGCTGGGCTGAATTGAGTCAGCTAGAACTCAAACAGCAGCAGTTTTAACCAGCTACAGTCACTTAATGCTAACGTTAGCTAGCGGACAGCTAACACCAACAACAGACTGTCAAAGAGGCACCATTAAGGATATGAAGCATAATGTTAGCATATTATTAACACTGTACATAAAGGCTGTTATGAATAACATTAACAACATGAAGTAGCTGGGTGAGTCATTGGGTCTCCGGCTCTGTTTATCTCCTGATATAACCTCCCAGCCACGCTCATGTTCTTGGGACTCTCCGGGGCCCCAGGTTGTAAACCGGGGAGGAACCCGGGGCCAAGAGGACTGGCATGCGGCTCTCTGGCTGCAGCTGCCTCATTTGAAATGGCTGCGCTGACTTGTCGACGACGTTGAAAGGCATTGTTGTTCAGCAGCCAGGCAACAAACAGTGAGCCTTTTACTGTTTGGTTTCATTTTTGTTTTTTTTGTCTCATCCACAATTACGCGTCGCGAATAGAAAAACAACATCACGACAACCTCATTTATATGAATCTAGAACAGCAGATATGATCCATTTGTTTATGTTTTTGGTGTCCAGGTACTCTGTGGCACTGTGGGCGTTAAGTGTCCATGGTGCACATGTTTTAGCGATGCAGCTTTCATTAAGCACTGATGATTTGACGGCTGAGGGATCGACCCTACCGATAGCGATATTTTGTGCTAATATTCATTATCATTAAATGGGATACCAAATGTCTAACTTCAACTCTCCAACAACAACAATAATAATGATAGTAACATGCCATGCAATAACATATTAATGCATACGTGTCAATATATCAGCCTAACTCTACTCTTACAGTGTGTTACATGACCCCATATATCCCAAAAGGGAGAGATACGTTGTCCAGCATGGCCCAAATCATCACAGAGGGATTTCGTTGGTCAAATGCAATTTGTTTTATATACTTAGTACAGTGGCTTTTGTAGGAATTCAAAAATGGCCACAGAAATCACACTAGGGAGAATCAATCGCACCAAAGGTGGGGATAAAAACACTCTGCGTGTGTCACGGGAAATGTCCCTTTAACAATAGAGGCCTGAGCTGCAGGGAGAAGCACAAACAACCAGACGGAACCCAGGGCGATCCTGCTGTTACACAGTGGGAACACACACACACACACACACACATTGCATGTACAAGCATTCTTCAGTCACTGTGTGAGATATGACGACTTAATCCGAGAGATATGAGAGAGAGAGAGAGAGAGAGAGAGAGAGAGAGAGACTAAGCCTTAGGTATAGAGGAGAAAATTTGTGCCCCCAGCTTCCCATGGAAAAATAATCCGGTGTTTGCCTGTCAAAAATCTGCAGTTAGAAATAGAGGGTTTTTAAAACCCCCAATATAAAATACAAATACTGATGAAATGCAGACAGAACAGAATGAATCTTCATTAGTTATGTAGGCTACTGCTTTTGATGTTCTGTTGCAATAGAAATACTGCTCAGTACAATTAAAAATCTCTTTACTTGTAACTGACTTGTTGCTTGATTATTAAAATCATAATAAAAAGCAAATACAATTACAATCAAGCCCCTGCAGGGATGTAAAATCAAAACTGAAAGAATAGAATCATTTACCAATAGACAGGATTTGACATGTTCTTTTCTCACTTTCTCAAATGCTTTCATCAGGAGGGAAGCATTTCTCATCCTCTTGGTTGACTTACAGAGGCGTTTGCATAATTTTGCATAATTTGTGTGTGTGTGTGTGTGAGAGTGATGTGTGTGTAGGGAGGGGGTTAATGGAGCTTGTTCCAGACAAAATGACGATTCAGTCTCATCTCTTGCCCTGAGACGCAGAGCAAACGGGCCTCGTCGCTCCCTCGAGCTAATCACTTTGATTGCCGTTGACGAGAGCCAGGAGCGTCGGCCGCGACGCCGCATTGATGAAGTCCCACCCAGCAGTCCAGAATCACTCAAGGCAATTCCAAAAACTTCATTACAATTTTCTTTTTCAATTATTGTGATGGACCGGCGACCCTGTCCGGGGCATCAGTTTTATTTACTGTGAACGTACCGCCCCAACACACACAGTCACAAGGATCAGATCTGAAGTCCCCCGTGTTGAATCGTGTGAACGTTTCAACACCAAGCGATTGCCAGAAACAATCGTCTACATTTATTAGCCTCCCGATCTGAGCGTCCTTCAAGAGGCAGGAGTTGGGAGTTCATTTTGGTTCAATGTTCAGGAGGAGAGATTTTCATTTTCTGCTGTTGTGCACTTCTATTATGTACAGCCCTCAACAACGTATCTCGCTACAATGCAATTTTATACCATCTGTTACGACAAGGACGCACGATGAGACACATACTTGGGGATTTTGGTTGCTCCGATGAGCCAGAGAGGTCAGGCATACAGCGCGAGCAGGTGAACAGGAAAAAAAACCTTTCACTCCATCAGAGTGATGACTTGTTTTTGTGTTTTTGTTATTAACATCTTTAAATTAGCTAATGTATCGTTACAAATGCACGGATTCAAATATCAGAACAGCTTTTTCTCAGTGGATAGTCAGAGTGCATTTTCCTTTTTCATTCTAATGAATAATAGTTGTAGAATAGTTGATAATTTACAGTGGGATTTCTACAAATTTGAGGTGGCGATTTGTTTACTTGTTGAAAACAAATTGAAAATAAAAAGTGTTTTACATACACCCATTTTGAGAAAATGGCTTTTAACATTTTTTTAGGTCATTTTGGGCTCGCTGTACTTGACGCAGCTGGTAAAACGTATAAATGAGCTGTTTACAGTTGTTTATGATGATTGTTTTGTATGTTTTATGAAACTACAGTCGCTAAAGAAGCAAAATATTATAATTATAAATTTATTATTATAAAAATTGACCATTCGAGCCAAAAACACCATTTTCGGTTGCGCTGCCTCGTGTTAAAAATCAATTTTCTACATGATGTGGGTGCAAGCCAGTCACGATGAGCAATGTAAAGAGATGGAGAGAGACACAGAGAGACATTATCTGTGGTATGTACTGTTATTCATGTTGCTGTAACTGTTGGATATTTATAAACCCTTTGTCATTACCTATTTGTGTATGTTTGCTTTGGCAATATGAGCTCTGTCTTTTCATGCCAATAAAGCTCATTAAATTAAATTCAATTAAAATTGAGAGAGAGAGACATAGAGCGAGACACAGAAAGAGAGAGGGAGACAGAGAGAGACGTGACTGGGTTTTTCCATGGCATCCAAAGGGGCAGCAGATGACACACTGGTGACACACCGAGATGTTAAAAATGACACACACACACACGCACACACGCACACAACCACTCACCAGGCCTGAGGCTTCCTCTTGAGCAGGCCCTGTCTCCTCCACTGCGAATGGGGGCTAAGGTGGTAGGTAAGCTGGCGACACACCTTCTCCATCGCCCCCAGAGAGTCCCCCTCCTATTGGACACAGAGAGACAGACAGGCAGAGACATAGAGAGAGATAGAGCAAAGACAGTCAACTAAATGACATGACACGTTGGAGGTCCTCAACTCATGGTCCACAGTGAACAGCTGATTGTGTTTCTAAACGTACAACTTCTCAACAGAATTGAAGAAACGTGGTTAGTTTCTGTGATGTTTCTAACTGAATTGGGGTGATTTTGTGTTTAATGTCAGCTTGTTAGCGAGCTAACATAGTATCTGGTCAGCTAGCACACACATATCCAGTAGTAGTAGTGGTGGTCATAGGAAAGCAAAATCCAAGAAGAGATCATATACAGTATATATATCTTTTATGTCTCCTGTCTATGAGACTAAAGGCATTTTCTCCTGTTTCTCAAATTCAATAACAACCACAACCACGTACAACTCATGTTGCTCTCACTCTGAACAGAACAAGAGGTCTCCAAATGATCTCAAATAAGTGTCATTTAACTCTCCTGAATATGAAACCATGAGATTAGAGAAAACTCAAATACTGTTGCATTTCCCTATTGAAGCGATGGAGCCAAAGGCCATATAGTAGGAGCTTATTATCATTATACTGTATATGTCACATGGTAGCATCCTCACATTGATCTCATAAAGTCTCAGGAATCCTTTCTCCCATGCGTCCTAGTGGTCTGAGGTGCATACCACATAACCACAATGTTGTGGGCTTTCCTGTCTCTCTCTACTGCTATCAAATGAAGGCAAAAAAGAAATCCTGAAAAATAATAATTTAAAAGAAAAAAAGAAAACCCCTTCTCTCTCTGTTCATTGCTCTTAAGGGGGTTTCCCATTACCTAGTGTGGCAAATTACTAATTCAATTTCAGTAACAATAGTACAGTTACCAATCCAAAAAAAGTCATTATATTGAAATTGAAATATCCAAAAACCAGTTCCACCAGCGATAAAGTAATACTTTACTATTTTGTGTAATGAGCCCAGCACTAGTCATGTTATTCTTTATCAATACCAGCTGTTCTCATATTGCTTTTTTTGTTAAATCTCTACAGAAATTCACATGCCAATAAAGCCCATTGAATTGAATGGAAATGAAGAGACAGCAGGAGAGAGAGAGTGAGCTGGAAAGTAGAGAAAAATGGAGAGAGAAGAAGAGAGAGGGAAAGTTCAGAAGAAAGGGAAAGGATTCATATTGATGGGACGTACAAACTGGTTACCTTTGTCATTATGGTGTTCTTAGGTAGTCAGCATCAGTCAACCCCTATATATATATATTGTAGGTAGAACCACTGAAAATCCCCTTTCACTTGTGGGGGAGTCATATGTGTTCCTATTTAGTTAAACCCAAACCGTTGACCTTGCTGTCCGTGTGTCTGTTTCATCCTTGACTGATGACCTGGGCTTGGGTTTGCATCTGCCTGGAGCCTTCAAGGGTCTAAATGTGGCCGGTGGTCGTAGGCAAACTTGGCCAAAGATTTCGATAGATGATACGATGTCATGATGTCAAAATTTGAGGAGGGTGCTAATAGCTAACTAGCTGCGATGGTATGATCAGTGCCGAGTGGTAGCTAGTTAGCTATTCGCTACTAGTCCTATCGCTAGGGTAACTAGTCCTCACAACTGACTGCAAGCCACGCTGCATCTCTTCTTTGCTTGTTTTGTACTCTGTGTTGTATAAAAATGGACGATGTGACCCAGGGGTCACCATGCCCAAAGCATTTTAGCAGGTCAGAGTTTACCACACGTGAAATCTGCATTTTTTATTATTTATCTGGTCTTATTATTTATCTTTATTACTTATCTTTATTATAAATCTATATTTTTTATTCACCCTTCACCTGGTTTTCAATGGATGTGAATGAGAGGTGAAGCAAATCTTTGCGCACTATACGATGCGCAGTGCGACCGCACCTTAGGAGAGAGGGGGCGACAGACAGGAATAAGATATAAGTATACAATTTGAGGGTTTGAGGATCATTGGAGCAAAGAATTAGCACAAACACCTCCTGTCAGCGTCAAAGCATGTTATGACAGGTTGGACACACACACACACACAGAGTGGGGCCGGGGGATTGCACAGCGCTTGAACGCTACCTGGTGCGTTGATGGACAAGACAGCCTGTTATGACTCACTGCTTCAACGCTACGCAACCCCCCTCTGCTCTCCTGTACCATACGGTGTGTGTGTGTGTGAGAGAGAATTTATTCAGACGGTGAGTCAGGTTTGCAGGTCCTCTGTGTCTAGTCTGAAGCAGATGGCCACGAGAAGTGGCATCAACGAAAGACACGCCGTATTACCTAGTCTGTGAGCCGGGAAGGCACTAAAAGGAACAAAGTTAGAATTAGTGAGCAGAAAAACAATTTAGAGCAGGAAAAGCATTTTGAAACGTGTAGAGTTACCCAGAGGAAACCATACAAAAAAATGACTTCCCATGCCATCAAATTCAATGAAAATGTTTCCAGTAGGGAAATTCAGTACATGCACTTGAGAATGTACTTGCATGATCTAACGTCATAGAGAGCTAACAACACACACCAACATCCTGTATGTATGCTGTAAATGTACATATTCTCCCATATCCTCAAATCTAATACATTTTCATACTTCATATATTCTCATAATTTTTTTCATATTTTCCACTGATGGCTGCCATTTACACACAGGTTTATGGTGCAAATTCATACATTTCATAGTTATTTTTCATTTGTTACTTAATATGTTTCAATGTTAAAATGATGATAGTACCCCTATGTCCTCTATTCCTATTTCTGTCCTATTTGTCTTTGCTGTATCCTATTATTTGCTGCTGCTGGGATCATTACAGTTTCGTGGGAGAATTAGCTCTCCTGGTTGCAAAATACACTATATGGCAAAAAGTCAGTGGACACCCCTACTAATTATTGAGTTCAGGTGTTTCAGCCACTCCCATTGCTAACAGGTGCATAAAATCCAGCACATAACCATGAAATCTCCATAGACGAACATTTAGAATTTAGAATGGGTGGTAAAGAGCTCAGTGACTTTAAACGGGGCACTGTCGTAGGATGCCACCTTTGCCACAAGTCAGTTTGTGAAATTTCTTCCCTACTAGATGTGCCCCGGTCAACTGTAAGTGCTTTTATTGTGAAGTGGAAGCGCCTAGGAGCAACAACAGCTCAGCCACGAAGCGGTAGACCACGCAATCTCACAGAGCGGGGCCAACGAGTGCTGGAGCGCGTAGTGCGTAGAAATCGCCAATCATCTGTTGCAGCACTCACTAGAGTTCCAAACTGCCTCGGAAGCAACATCAGCACAAGAACTGTGTGTCAGGAGCTTCATGAAATGGGTTTCCATGGCCGAGCAGCTGCACGCAAGCCTCACGTCAAGCGTCGGCTGGAGTGATGTAAAGCACGCTGGACTCTGGAGCAGTGGAAACGTGTTCTTTGGAGTGATGAATCACACTTCACTATCTGGCAGTCTGATGGACGAGTCTGGGTTTGGCGGATGCCAGGAGAACGCTACCTACCGGAATGCATAGTGCCTACTGTGAAGTTTGGTGGAGGAGGGATAATGGTCTGGGGCTGTTTTTCAGGGTTTGGGCTTGGCCCCTTAGTTCCAGTGAAGGGTAATCTTAATGCTACAGGATACCAAGACATTTTAGCCAATTGGGCGCTTCCAACTTTGTGGCAACAGTTTAGGGAAGGCCCTTTGCTGTTCCAGCATGACTGTGCCCCTGTGCACAAAGCAAGGTCCATAAATACATGGTTAGACGAGTTTGGTGTGGAGGAACTGGATTGGCCTGCACAGAGCCCTGACCCCAACGCCACTGAACACCTTTGGGAGGAATCAGAACGCCGATGGTGAGCCAGGCCTTCTCGTCCAACATCACTGCCTGACCTCACAAATGCTCTTTTGGCTGAATGGGCACAAATTCCCACAGACATACTCCAAAAGCTTGTGGAAAGACTTCCCAGAAGAGTGGCGACTGTTGTAGCCACAAAGGGGGTCCAACTCCATATTAATGCCCATGGTTTTAGAATGGGATGTCCAGCAAGCTCCTATAGGTGTGATGGTCAGGTGTCCACTGACTTTTGGCCATATAGTGTATGTAGCTACCTGTCCCACGCTTAAGGACAGACAGTGGAATAGGGAGTCTAATGGAGATGATTACTGTTGTTGTCATGCGAAAACCTTGTAACTCATCCATGCTTTACCTTGAGCTGAAGGATTACATGGTCCTCTATTGGCTGAAAGATTCTGCAACCCTCTGGCTCAAGAAACCCTTTCGAAGTCATTGGATTAAAACAAAGCTGTTATTCTTAGTTGCAAGCTTTTATTCCTCTACACGTTTGTTTGTTGGGTCGTGGTTGAGCTGTAGTGGCGCTGTGTTTCGTATACTGATGCTTCGATAAAGTAAGAGTGATCCTATCGTGACAATAAAGCAAGCGACTTGGATTGAATTGAAATGAAGGAGAGAGCTCAGGTCGATGAGAACGGCGGCATCTGGCCGGGGCCTCGTGGGTTCACTGTGGCATTTTGAACATTTTATTGCAGCGAGATCCCACCCCCCCCCCCCTCTCTCTGCTTCTTTCCTCCCCTCTCTCTCCCATCGCCTATTTTCTATCTCTCCCTCTTTCTCTGCTGTCCTCCCTTCTCTCTCGTTACATTATTGATGCTGGACACATATATGAAACTCTCCAGTCTCCAGAGGACCCCTGCCCTCTCTCTCCATCGCCATCCCTCTCTTATTTTCCTGTCTGCTCCCTCTCTCTTCCTTTCCCTCGGGCTAGCCTGCTGATATCGTTCGCCTGTATGGTACAAATGGAACCATTACAGAATAACTATTTTTCACTGCATGACCTGTGTGCACTGCTAAATTGCTGCTGCACTATTCCTCCACCCAAAGATGAATTGTTTGCAGAATTCAATCCAGTGTAGCAAAATAGAAGCATGTGAATACCCAACAATGCACATTTGCACACCCTGCATGAGCTCTTGCACGGCACTTCAATTTTCAAATCTGATCATACCGAGTCAACACAGAAAAAGTTCCTTCTAGCGAATAGAAACTGTATTAGCATGAGGAGGAAAAATCGACCCTTAAAACACTTTAGCACTGGTAAACAAAACAAAATCAATGGTGATGCACCTTGCATTTCTGGGCCCATTTTGTTGTTTGGTGGTGTCTTTTTTCTTATTCGTACAGATAACTGGCCAATGTAGGAAAGATAGAGTTTGATATCAGAAAACTTGTCAGCGATCTAAAACATCAACGGTAAACGTCAGGTTTTGGTGTCAGTCCCTCAGAATCAACGTGCAAAGGTTTCTTTCTAGACCGACGATCAACAATCATACAGGGAGAAATCCATCGGAGAAGAGGAGAGAGACCAATTTCTCCATTGACAGTAGCCAAGATAGACCAGAATGCAATGCAGCCACGAGACATGTTGTGTTTTGAGCAAGGGGCACGATTCTCGCGTTTCCTCAACTGGAAAAAAATTGCTAAACAGCAATGCTCGTTCTCTGGGGACTGTCAAAAGGCATTCTGGGAAAAGGCAGGAAATCGCTAACTGAAGTAAAAGTCCAAGGCAGGCTGAGGAACATCACAGAGTGACGATGTATAACAGTATGAGAGCATCAAGGGGGGTGGAATTTTCCTTTCATCTTCAATATTTTTATGGGCTAACTACAGCGGTAGCCTTTATAGACGTCCGCGTTTCTTCATCTATCCCCTCCATGGCTACCACTGCAGACTAGAGGGCAAGCGGGGTATGGCATCTCCTTGATTGTAGGGATTTACATGGACATAACTACATGTACAATATATAGAGCTGTGTATACATGATATACATGCTAACTAGGGTTAGGGACCAATATAAAATCAATATATCGGGCTGATATTGGCCTTTTATTAAACATTAAATATCAGTCATGTGATACATAGCTGCTGGAAAACCTGCTATCAAATGTTATTTACTTTGTTTCCTTTTAAGGAGCTGCTAAACACCAGTGGAGAGTTTTAGTGTCACTTGATGGTATAAATGCTGTTTCCACCATGCCAAGAATAACATGTGGGGTGAACACTGAATCCTAACCCCAACGATAACCACAGGCCCTGTGAAAACAAGCACTTCTATTCACTTCCTTTGAATTCATACTGCAGGCGCTGTGCATTATCTTTTGGCCTATTTGTCAGAACATTATTGATAACTGATCGCCTCTCTGCCTTTTGGCTAAGATCAAGTGTAGTATCTGTTCTCATCAGTTGAGTGTCTGATACGTCCTTTATAAGGGGACTTTGTATTAAATGGATTTTTAGGATCAGGAGTCGAAAAAGGGGCGTGCTCCGTTTGCTCCACTCATCGACCCGGTATTGCACTGCCGCTGGTTCCAGAATTTCTCCCCGGGGCTCAATAAAGTATCTATCTATCTAAACCACCACTGCTCTGGTGATAAACACTCAAACAGGAGCCACACACACACACACAAAGAGTGCTAACTGCTGTTGAGACGTGGATTCATATTGAGTGAGTGTTCATCCACAGCCTTCACATCATCGCTGATCAATGGCATCTCTCACCTGGAATAGAAATGTCCCGCCAGGACTAGCCGCGGCTATCGAACCGGAACGTCGATGTTCACAAGTCAGGCGGCGAGTTAGCTCACGGAGCATGGAGGCGTGGTCGAAATGTGCTGGAGGAGAACATATGGACACGTGGGTGGGCATTTGCTCATGCCACCCGTGTCTTCGCAAGTTTTTAATGCAGGACTGAGAGGAGCGGTTGGACTGGGGGGGCCTTTGTTGTTGTTTCTTCACCAGACACTATGGTGAGGTGTTTTAAGGGATGAGCTCCATAACAAAATGAAAGGAACCTGACACCTTTGTTACACTGTACACTACATTTTAGAAGATTGAATCATCTGTGTTTTTGAAATATTGACTGTAATAAGCCCCTCAAATGTAGAAATGAATCATGTGACTAGCGTTGGATGAAGAAGAACCACCACCAAAAAATCTGAATGTCAAGGAATCCATTTAAGTTACTGTATAGAATACTTATAGGGTATTATAGTACTTTAGTACGTATAGGGTACTTAATAATTACGACACACTCCTGTATGCACCTCTAAATGCCTACATGTGCACACTGGGGTTCCACCGATATCTTTAACCATGTTTATACCAAAAGATTCCAAAAAAATGAATTGAAGAGAGTAAGAGACAGGAGTGGTGTGAAACAGAAGAGAGTGAAAGAGGAAGGAGAAAGATCAAGAGATAGAAAGAGACAGAAAGAGTGAGAGAGAAAAAGAGAGGCAGAAAGGGAAGGAGCCAGGGTGGGGTGGGTGGGGGTGGGGCAGACCATTGAGAGCAGCTGGATTGACAAAGCAGCAAAGCTTTCAACTGGTGTAAGTATAGATTTACAGGCTGCCCTGCTTAGCTGGAGCAATACAGCAATGAATAGACCTTTCACACAGGCTTTCTATGGAGGCTGCTGTGTGTGTGTGTGTGTGTGTGTGTGTGTGTGTGTGTGTGTGTGTGCGTGTAAGACAGAGAGAGACATAGAGAAACTGAGAGTATGTATGAGACAGGGAGAAACTGTCCAAGTGTGTGTGTGCATCGGAGGGAATAACTGTGTATGCAAGTGTGTGTGAGTGTGTGTGAGTGTGTGTGCGCATTTGTATACGTGTGTGTGTGTTTAGCAACAATGAGACTAGGAAGTCTGCCAGTTCTCCACTGCCAGTGTGTGTGTGTGTGTGTGTGTGTGAGCGAGTCTGCCTGTCTTTCCATCTGCCCATCTGTCTGTCT
This sequence comes from Hoplostethus atlanticus, assembly GCA_034670405.1. Taxonomy (NCBI): domain Eukaryota; kingdom Metazoa; phylum Chordata; class Actinopteri; order Trachichthyiformes; family Trachichthyidae; genus Hoplostethus; species Hoplostethus atlanticus. The sequence goes on from JAXDDX010000025.1 coordinate 3,832,943, forward strand.
GTCTTTCTATCTGTGTCACTCATCTCTTCCTCCTCTATTCTTCATAATGAAACAATATGAGCATCACTTGGCAAAATCTAAACAAAAACCGGAGCCACTCATCCTCATCACTGCTGGAAAAATACTCAATGTTGGATGAGCAACTCTGTAACTTGAAGAATACATCAATCTGTTTGTGACAGATGAGCAACCAGGTATTCATCTGCTGTGCAGTGATTTTTTAGCTGTACACAGCTAAGGAACAGTAGTCCCTGCTAGTTCAAAACAGTGCATTATTTTTGGATCATATTTTGTGTCAATTTGACCAATCTCCTGAACAAAACTGGCAGACTTAGTTGCATATCACTAAAGATTACTGACCATTTAGCTTTAAGCTGCTACAAGTTCTCATTATCTCACTTTTGAGATAATGCTAGTGGCCTACTATCACTCAACGTAGTGTGTGCTCAAGTGTTAGCATGGAGTCTGTTATCACTCAACATAGTGTATGCTAAAGTGTTAGCATGGAGCCTACTATCTCTCAACGTAGTAAATGTTAAAGTGTTAGCATGGAGTCTACTATCTCTCAACATAGTGTATGCTAAAGTGTTAGCATGGAGCCTACTATCACTCAACATAGTGTATGCTAAAGTGTTAGCATGGAGCCTACTATCTCTCAATGTAGTGTATGCTCAAGTGTTAGCATGGAGCCTACTATCACTCAACGTAGTGTATGTTAAAGTGTTAGCATGGAGTCTACTGTCACTCAATATAGTGTATACAAAAGTGTTAGCATGGAGTCTACTATCACTCAACATAGTGTATACTAAAGTGTTAGCATGGAGTCTACTATCACTCAACATAGTATATGCTAAAGTGTTAGCATGGAGCCTACTATCACTCAACATAGTGTATGCTAAAGTGTTAGCATGGAGTCTACTATCACTCAACATAGTGTATGCTAAAGTGTTAGCATGGAGCCTACTATCACTCAACATAGTGTATGCTAAAGTGTTAGCATGGAGCCTACTATCACTCAACATAGTGTATGCTAAAGTGTTAGCATGGAGTCTACTATCACTCAACATAGTGTATGCTAAAGTGTTAGCATGGAGTCTACTATCACTCAACATAGTATATGCTAAAGTGTTAGCATGGAGCATCGGAGCTATTGATCTACCGTTGACACGGATGATTTTGGTGTCCATGTTCTCATCACCTACCAGGTATTCTGAGTAACTTTGTATCTGTTAAACCTATTCTGAATAAACTGTTTTGATCTGTTAACGTATTCTGAGCTGTTTCTGAGAGTCGGTCAAAAGCTCTTTGAGCAGTATAAAACATTTAGGAGCTATATCCTCAAGCCTATGTCATGTAGCATATTTTCCTATTGTCCTTTTTTTTAAATTTCATTCGTTATTATACAATGATCAGTTCATAATTTAATGAATAGTGAAAATACAGCTGATGCACGTCCTGTAATTGTTTTGCCAGTACTAGGTGGCATGACTGATGATCTACTTCATAAAGTACTTGTATTTCTTTCTGTCTTTAGGAGTGACACATTGACTTTTGCTGCATATTATGACTATATTGACTGATGTATCTTTCTCTTTAAATCATTCTCTCTCTCTCTCTCTCTCTCCTTTCATCTCCCTAAGTAGTCCACACACCTACCCGAAAGAGAGAGCAGGATTAAGGTTGAGGTAATCAAAGATAACATTTTCTATTTATGCATCCCAATCTAATAATCCTCTCTCTTCAACTAAATGGATTTTGACTCCTTTGGGTGGTCTGTTCATTTGGGAAAGTTTCCATTTTGTTCCCCAGCGGCTTAATTGTGCTTTTATAAACACACGTCAGGCAAAGGAAAAAGAAAAACACAGACACACATTAACCAGACTGACGCTGACTGACGTGAGGAGCAACTCTCTCTGGGCTGGAGGAGTTTTGGAAGATCTAAGTACAGCGAGAGAAAGTGAGAGAGAAGAAGAGTATAGCACCTACTCCAACGTCACCCTATGCGTTCCCCAGTTCAATGCACATCCAGCTTGATGACCTCAGTTGGCCACTCTTATCTATTCACTTCATGCCTTTCAACGTCGGTCAATGTGCTCATCCTCATTTTCCTGTATGAACACCTTATTTAAGATAGAGTTGGTAAAGCAGCCGTGTATTTACAGGTATTTACTCAGTTTGACTTTGTTGTAATTTAAGGATTAGGGGAAAGAAAATCTATACATATTTTGCAGTGAAGTGAACCTGAAGGACTAATACAAATATTCCAAAGCTATTGAAGACAGCCATCCTTGCGCACATTTGGCCTGCCAGTGTCGGACCCATGACTGAAAATACTAAAAAAAAAACATAATATATTACTCACTACTAATAAAATCAAAGTGGGAATGCTTCCACCGGGAGAAAGACTTTTCACTATTTAAGGTTTTTCACTATTTCTCATCTAGTCTAGTATGAGAGGATGGCGACTAATCATGAGAAAAAATAGTGTCGAGATATAGTTTGGGGATAATTCAATTTCAATCTGATAGTTATGAAAAGCTTAGTAAACAACTTAATAAATAAACAACTTATTTTCACTTAATACTGCAAAACAACATTTTTTTGGGGAGTTTTTATCGAGATGACGCACGGAAAGAAGTTTGGTATTCACAGTATTTATCGTTCAAAAGAAAGGGAGAAGCAAAGCCTCTAATGTCGAAGAGCAAGGTAAACAGCATCTCTCTTTCTCCCTGCTTCTATACCTGCTCTCTCGCTTATTGCTTTTCACCCTACGCATAGCGACGCCCCCTCTTTCATTTCTCCTCTCCTCTCCTCTCCTCTCCTCTCCTCAATCTCTCTCTCCTCTCCTGTTTAGTCTCTGCAAACATTTTTGGCACCGAGGACCTTTGGCGGGCCGCTTTGGTTCAAACAGGCACCTTTTGTCCTCCGTCAAATACCTTTTTTATTTGAGTTGGTACTTGTGATATCATTTTAATTGGACGGCACTTTTTTTTTCAGAGAGAGAGAGAGAGACAGACGGGCACCCTAGCCGCAACACCAGAGTATTTTCCTGTCATTACTGCAGCCCCATCAGTGCACGCCCCGACGCAGAGGCCCCACTGTAATCCATGGCCTTATGTACTCATTATACAACATGGTATCTCAGCAGCGGGTCTTTGCAACAAATAAATTCCTCATGGAAAGATCCATTGTGCACGTAGCGAATATAACGCAAACAGCAGCGCAGCAGTTGCATGGAAAAACCAGTGGGCTTGCTCGGGCCACACCTGAGACTCAATATCCGCAGACGCATCAGCGATTGGGTCACGTGACCGTATCATTTGAGGGAGGAATTTCACTGACCTCTGTGGCAGCTGCTTAGACTAAAACCTCCTGGCAAGCATCCACCGCAGAGGGCGTCACCAACTTTTCACCCGCGGTGAAAGGGGGGCCTGTGACTTTGTGATGGGCAGAGAAGGTCTTTATCCTTGAATTTACTTTTAAATACGTCGGATTGTTTGTTCGATTCAACTCTACATGATTACATGACGCTAGCTCGTCACTGTCAGGGGGGAAAAGGTTGTCATGACAACACGAATTTAGTACTGCAAGTTGTAAAGTCTCATGAGTATGAGTGCACTTATTGAATCTTAAGCCACACACACCTACATACAGGAATATATGAATAGGATTATACGGAGTGTCACAGCGGTTGTGCTGATTGACTCCATGCAAAACTGTCCTCTTTCATTTTCTCAAAAATGTGGGTTGATGTACACAGATTCTCAGAGAATTCGACTTGAACATAGAGAATAAGTATTTTTCAACTCCCAAAGCTCATTGTGTGACTCACTTTATTTCAATATATTTTATATATATATAATATATATTTTCTCATGTGAGCAAACCTTTTACAGCATGGAAATGCATGTGAGATGCAAAATGTATGCTCTGCTGTCACATGCAGTCGTATCAAATAGCTATATTTTCTGAATTTTGAAAGGGGTCTCGTAGCGGATACGAAACAAACTTTATTATCATTAGGTCCGACTGATTTGTGCGAATGCATGTTGAAGAATACATTTTATTCCGCTTTATTCCGAAAAACACTTTCTCAGCCGAAAGGTTTGAAATAAGCCGGGATGTAACCATGGAGGACGTTGGCAACTGGTGGAAAGTGCCGTCTAAGGCAGGGCTTCCCAGCGGTGAGAGTTTGGGGCGAAACTGTCCAAGCTAGTCACATTAGAAATGTTTTTTAAATTTTTTTCATTTTCAGAATCTGACATTGTTGCGTTTAGCCGACTTCCTCGTTCCAGTGTTTACATTTTCACCGAACGTCACACGCACTAAAGAGAGCTTTCTGAATGTGCACGTTAAGTCAAAAACAAACGGATTTGGATAGGAACTACTTTTTCATGTATTTTTGAATGCTTGACTAACAAGAAAATTCAGCACACACTCCTCCATGGATTACATTACTTCATCTCAATAATAAGTCACATGATAGCTGTGATTATAGCATTTAAAAATCCATAGGAATCTTTAGAAGGGAGACACTGGAAAATAGGCTTCACGTTCACTGTGGCTGGAGTTCCCCTTTAACACAGCCAGCAGTGGGGCAACAGTGTTTCCACCACACTGCAGTTACAGGTCAGGCCTTTACATTCCTATCTTTACCTCCATCGGTCCTCCTTTCCCTCTTCATTATTCATCCAGTATGCTATCTCTCTCTTTTTCCCTTTCACTCCTCCACTGACGTACATGACTGCAGACACACGAGGAGCTGTAGTTTCCTCAAGGACACACATTCCTCAAGGGCGCATACAGAATACACAGAGCCACTGCACACACACACACACACACACACACACACACACACACACACACACACACACACACACACACACACACCAGCAATACACTCAGCTCTGCATACACACAAGCACTTAGAGCACTTCCGTAACCTAATAGTGTCAGACAAAATGAGTCAGGATAGGAGATCATCTGATAGGACCAACACAATGAATCACGTCAGTCTGCAAATGGCAGCATGCGTGTGTGTGTGTGTGTGTGTGTGTGTCCTACCGTCTTGGGGCAGTGGACATATCGTGCCAGGCTGATAATGAGGTCATGTGTGATGGGGTCCACCAGGTTTCTGAAGCTGGCGTAGCGGTACAACACGTCATCCAGAGACGTCGACTCCATGCCCAGGTCCTACACACACACACACACAAAAATGGTGATGATTATTTTTTCCTTCATTTACCTTGACTTGAATATTGTTTGTGACATCACTTTAACTGAACGTCACTTTTTCAGGTCATTACTATTATTACTATTAATGTACAAATTCGGACAACATTCAGGTACAATCCAGCCATTTGATTGGCTGTCGTAAACTCACTTTATTAGTCACATATTTATGTTTTTCTACATGTACTTTTACATATGTACTATAGGTATTATGTATATGTGCTTTCATAAGCATGCCACAAGGAACAAATTCAACCATTTAACAGTCAGAGAGGTACACACACACACACACACACACACACACAATTTATCCGTGGTGTTTACGCGCGAGCCAAAATGATAAACCCTTACCGCACATATACCGTCCTGTTTTGTGAACTCGCTAATCCCCCTTTAAGCCTCAAATTAAACAGTGTCGCATCGCATCCCGCTGTCTGTCTGGCGGCTTGTCTGCGAGGGGGAAAATTAATATTTGTCACATGTCCCAAGGCACCACCAGAGCCAACTGAGTCTTAAAACTCTGTTTGAAGAGCTTCACGCATGAGCCTTTCAAATTTCACGTGAAAAACAAAACAAAAAAAACGGGCCTGAATGACAACCAGAGGCTTGCGCCAACGAGGAGAGAAGATTATGGCTGTGGCGTCGTCGAAGCAGAAGTAAGGGATTAGGCAGGTTAAGGTTTTCGGTAACGATACCACTTACAGCCTTAGACCGTTAGTTTGGGCTCAGATCACTGAGGGCATCAGTAATTAAGAGACACACTCCATCTTGTTCCCATTGGTGGGATCTAACAGCCTTCTATGCCTTCTATGTGTACAAGTAACAAATTACATTACTCTCGTTACTGAGTCATATCTTTGCTTGCTTGTACATTTTGAATAGTTTTACTTACTATGTTTTTCAAATTGCATCCATTACAGAGTACAAATTCTATAGGCTTTCACCAGAAATTGGCCAAATGTAATGTCAAATTTGTTGAAATGATGAATCTCACTGGTGTCCATCCATCCATCCATTTTCTAGCCGCCCCTCCAGGTCAGGGTTTGCGGTGGCAACAGGGCAAACCAGAGCAGCCCAGACCTCCTTTTCCCCAGGAGCTCCCTGCAGCTCCTCCTGGGGGATCCCCCAAGTGCTCCCAGGCCAGCTGGGAAATGTAGTCCCTCCAGCGTGTCCTGGGTCTGCCACAGGGGATCTCCCTCCCAGATGCTTGTGCCACAGGGAGGCTTAAAGATGAGTTTTTCTTGCCTTTATTTGGCAGTAGAGAAAGACAGGAAAGAGCAGGAGTGACATGCGACATAGGTACCGGACCGGATTCGAACCCAGGGTGTCACGGTTATGAGCCATAGACCACTGAACCACCCTGGTCCTTCTTTACTCTTTACTTTTACTACGTTTACTTTTGCCTTTTTTAATTACAATTACGTAGTTCAAACTCCTCTCATCCTCTTAGCTTTGCATGACGTTGTCGCCGTGGGGTGAAAACCTTGTAACTCCAATGTTTTGACTTCAAGTGAAGGATCACATGCTCCTCTCTGGGTTGAGAAAATACTGCAATCCACAAGGAGACACAAGGTTTTCACTTGACAACAACGATATGTAACAATTCTCTCTTTTGCAAAAAACCCTACTTTTTACTGTTACTCAAGTCGATTTTTGCAATTCCGCTTCTACTTAAGTAAATCATCATAACAGCACTTCCACTGTTTCCGGGCCTGATACGATGCCCCCCCATGTGCATCTATAACCCATAATATTGCCGGCAGAAGACTCCAACCAGATGAGCCCCTGAACAGGCTGATAATTCAGAGGACGTGTACTGTCTGCTTTGGCAGAACACACTGTATACACAATATGTTCTGGGTCTGCCTCTCTAACTCCACAGCCACTTCTTCTGCTAATTCTGGTGGGCTTGGGGGGACGTGAGTGTGTGTGTGTGTGTGTGTGTGTGTGTGTGTGTACGTGTGTGAGTGAGTGTGTGTAAACATGCACATTCATTTTGTTTGTCAGTTTGTATGTTTGCTAGGTATGTATGTGCACATAAGTGCGTGTGGTTGTATGTTTGTGTACCTGTGTGTGTGTTTGGGTTTGTGCAAGACAGTTGATAGCCTGTTAACTGGCAGCGGGGGCAGGATGAGAGAGAGAGAGAGAGAGAGAGAGAGAGAGAGAGAGAGAGAGAGAGAGAGAGAGAGAGGGAGGGAGAGAGGAGAGAGAGAATAGGTATGAGTCACTGAGGCTCCATGCTATTGTTCGGCGAAGGAGGGGCAGTAAATAATGACAGGAGCTTTGACTGAATGACAGTAACATACACACACACACACACAAATAAATCAACCAACGTATTTTCCGACGTGGAGTGCAGATGTAAACCAATATTAATAGTGGGATGACAGAAGCCCATGACTCTTCACCAACAGAGGCGTCCTGTGATCCGTCCTCTGGCTGGTTGCGTTCTGCTCACCAGGATACAGAGATCAGCTCCGATGGAGGGTTTCCATTTATGAACACACTGTCACACAGGTTGTAAGTAAGTCTGAAATTGCATCTGCCCGCGTTACGTGTAAGGGGAGTCACTGAGTATTTTGCGCTTTGTCCGGCACGACGCGAACGCAGCAGCGACAGGTTCACACCCCGTTCTCTGGGGTTTGTTAAAAGACATTCTGGGAAACGAGGCCAGTTGGGGGAAAGCGGGTACAATAAAAAGTTCAATTACAAAACGTCAGCGCAAAATAATAGATAGCAGTGTATTTTTGGTATTTTTAGGTTACACTGCAGGTTTTACAGACTGACGCCCCTGAAGCTGCTGAGTGAAATCGTCCCACGCCACATTGATTTCTCTGGTCAGACATCTGATATGAAAATAAATAGTAATAAAAACATATTCATGCATGCTTGTGTGGAATCTGAATCAAAATTAAAAAAAACTCTGTGACTCAACTCCACTCATTCATTTGATTCCCTTAATGTAAATATGTCCATAAACTAGGAGAAACCAACATCCTGACACTTCTCAGTACATTTTGAGGCGACACGACAGACTGATACCAAAACAACTATTTTTTCAATGTGTGTGTGTGTGTGAGACAATGGGATGAGTCAGAGAAGCCCGCACTGTGACTTCCCCCCGTGGCGCGATAAGGATTTGAGCCTAACACATCCACCACAGCGCATTGTGTGCGTGTGTGTGTGTGTGTGTGTGTGTGTGTGTGTGTGTGGTGGAGCTCTACAACAGGTAGAAAGTAAAACAATGTTGGACAAATGGGGAGAATAGGAGACAGAAAGAGAGGGAAATATTTCATGAGGGACATCTGAACAGCATTCCCTTCCCAGAGAAGCCATACATTTTTAACAGCGGCGCACTATGAAATATAAATGACCAGGACACATAAAGGCACAAAGTCTACTTCTTTGAACTCTAAGGGCTTTTTTTCTTTCAACAGGAAGCACCCACCCACCCACACCAATTAGACAGCAGTGGTCTGAATCCAGCTAAATGGGGAGAAAGGAGGAGTTGGAGCTACAACTCTGGAGGCTCTCTGATAAATAAGAGGCAATTAGGAAATGGAAAACAGAATTAGACTGATGTATCAGTCCCTTAAGGATTGGATATCATCCACCTCTGATATGATGGAGATTCCTCCCTGACCACAGCCAGTTATTGTTATTTTTATTTCAGATGACTAGCTAGGGAAATCATTCTACTGTGGTGTAGCTTCTGTAAAACATGTGTGGCCATTTTAATTTTGTATTTGTACATTTTATTTCTTAATTGAATTGTCCAAAAAAAAAAGCTTTCTAAATGAATTCATTCATTTAACATGTATCCCAGAGTTCCCCCTGCCATTGAATGGGCGGGGCCTTCAAGACCCGCCAAGCCACCTAAAATAATTTGTATCATTATGGGAAAACACTGATTCCTTGTAACATTGTGCATGACAATAGCCACATTTAAAGATATTAAAGACATATTGGCTTTTGGCACGCAATATTGGCTACCGCTTCAATATCAGTTGAACCCTAACGGCAACCACAATAGCTTCTCACTTATCTGACCAAAACACTGGTCATATACAGTAAGGCGACCTCACAACGACATGGACATTGTCAAAACGAGGCACACCTGGGCCTCGTTTTGACCGGGCGCGTGATTGGGCGGATATAATCAGACATCACCTTTTTAAAAAGCTTTCTGAGAGGTTTTGAAATTTGAGAGAAGGCGTGATACTGGAGGAGGACTACTGGCTATAGTTCAGCACTGTTGGTTCCAAGTTAATTGAAGGGCAATGATAAAGATGCTGGGCTCCACATTAGCTCTTAACAGAGCTCCCGCTTCATTAATCAATGCCTATTTAGTCCACGCTCTCCAGCCATTGCCATGGTTTCCGGGCAACAAGGAGGAGTACCCGGTAACCAGCGAACAGCATCTCTCCTATCTTTCACAAACAAGCTCTCCCTGTCTGTCATTACTCTCTCCCTCTCTCTCCTTTTCCAAGTCCTAATGTCTTCCTGCAATCACTCTCCTCGCTGAACCTTCTCCATCTATTCCTCTCTTTTTCCTCATCACTGTCTCTCTTCCAGTCTGCCTCGTCCTTAACACTCCTCTCCCTCTTTTCTTTCATCTTTCTCCCCATCCTCCCCATCCACAATAATGATCTAATCCATCACATTGCGCGATCTGCACTGTCATCTACTGTTCTACCGGAGCACAAAGCCTCCTCAATATGAAGCCAGATGTAACTGATGGTTATGTCACTGGAAGTTTGTCTCCATGACCCACCATAACCTGTTGCTTTTAGCCTTCTCATCAACCTCTAACCTCTCCTTTCACTATACATCCTGTATGTGTATGTGACAAATAAAGTTCTTGAATCTTGAATCTGCTTCTAATTCCCTGTTGGTTGAAAAAATAACGGGCGCACACACACACCACAATCTGCAGCTATGGTATTATACAGCCACGGTGCATCTCTGTTCAACACTGTATCTCTACATATTGTGAACTGCATGCTAAAACTGGTGTGCATCGTGGTTGTGGACATTTCCTTTTCCCTTTATCCCTCCTTGCCACATGCCATAACGAAAAAAACAGGGTCAGGCCAGGTTGACCTCAGGCCATGATCCACTGGATCAATGCTAAGCCAGTGGAATGGTGTTTACACGATGGAGCACTTCCTCTCTTAGTGTGGGACAAGAAAAGGGTGGTAGGTGCTTGAATGAAAGCGTGCATCATATCATGCCAAGAGTGGAAGAGAGAGAGAAGAAGAAGAAGGGACATTAGTTAGGCTAATGCAATGTTACTGTTTGAGAGATAGCCCATAGTGCCAGTAGAGGCTTTGCAGTTGCGTCACAAATATCTCCATAGCAACCACATCTGGCGCCATCATGGAGGTTCACTGGAGCAAATAATGTCTAAATATAGAGATTTACCTGGAAAAGATTGTTGTGGTGCAGGTAAAATCAGTAATGTTATAAATAAAGTAGATTTGTCTCCAAATGTAGGTTACTGTGACTCAGTAAACTGTCTTGTCTTTATCCCTAGTCTCTACTCCAAAACACTCTGAGTTGGAGCTGGAGAAGAGTCAGCTCAGTTAACCTGAACAAACTGTTAGCTAGCTAACTAGCCAGCAGGCTAATTACATTTCCCATTTAACACTTGGTAGGCCACCTCTTATGGAATCTACCTATTTCACTATGTGATACGTTGCTACATCAATTAACATTGCGGTGGCGGTTTTAGGTAGTTAGCTAGCTGGCCGGTTAGTTAAAATCCCCTGCCGCAGTGGAATAACTTTCAGACTGAAGCGTGAAACAAATGGACTGGCCACGCAGTCCGAATATTGGGCTACAAATGATCAGTTCCCAGTCAAATAAAACAGCGCAGAAATGAGTTCTATTGAGACGGCCAAAGTTGTAGAGCTAGAAACACAATCGGCTGTTCGCAGCCACTGCCGTCCAAGGGCTGAGGACCTCCAATATGGCTGCCAGAGGGTGTGCTACGTCCCCTTGCAAGCCCTCTATACTTGACGACGACGACAGAGGTGTAACCCGTCCGCAAGTTCAACTGCCCGTCAACTTCTTAAAGGATGATGTGCAAGTCAAAACATGCCGTGCTATTGTGCCTTCACACTCGTGCCAGGAACTGTGAAACAACAGCTGATAGACAATTTTCTCTTTCTCTTGAGTATTACCGCTTAATCAAGCACTGGATTTAATCCTCGGGACTTAACGACGGCGGGTGGAGAGATGTCCTTTATCTGTAAGCCTGTTTGCTTTGCTCTACTATTTGCTGTTTTCCAAGGATTAACATTTGAAGTGGGTTGATCAGAAAACTGTAAATGAAATCATAAAGGAATGATGAAAATGTCCAAAGCCCTAACAATAAACAGCGAAAGCGGTGTGTGTGTGTGTGTGTGTGTGTGTGTGTGTGTGTGTGTGTGTGTAAAGCCCATGGCTCTGTTCCCTGTGGTTGAGTCATAGGGGGATAAACTCTGGCAGCATATGGATTGTGTGCAGTAGTGCAGAAGCTTATAAACCTGTTTCTCCTTCCAGTTTCAGCTTTCTCTTTCCTCCGTTTCCTCCTCATTCCTATTCTCAACATCTATTCAGCTTGGTTTAACTTTTCACAATTTCGCTCCTATTACTATGAAATCCCTCTTCACCCAGCTCCTCCCTTTCACTGCATTATCTCCACTCCTCCAATTCAACTGGTGGCATTTGTGCCTTTCCATTTTCCCTTCTCCATCTCCTGCTTTTCCCCCTTTGTCTCTTGCCACGCTGCATTCTTCCAGTCGGCGGCTGGCGTGTCCCTTCTCTCTGTGGCAGCAACAGCAGCAGCCTGATGCAGGCAGCCAGGCGGTGCGGATGTCTTCAAAGAGAGAGCGGCTATAAATCCTAGCAGTCCCCAGACTGTACCAGCACAGCAGAGCACAACAGGTCCAGCCAGCCTCTTGGTCAGTTAGTCGTGTAGGCAGGGAGGCAGTCAGTCCATCAGTCATGTAGCCAGTCAGCCAGTTAGCCAGACAGCCAGCCAGTCGTAGAGCCTGGTCTGGCTTCTATTTCACCATTAGTGCTGACATCAACTGAGGGAGAAATATTGCACTCCCACAGAACAGCCAGTATGGAGGGATGAAGAGCCAGTGGCGAGGTGAAATGGGACGCAAACAAGCGGGGTGGCCTTGTAATGTCGAGGATAGGTACTGTGCCCCTTGAAGGCTTTTCACTGGTCATGAATACTCTTTCACACTCACTCGCACGTACAAAAACACACACAGCGGCTACCTGTCGGAGTGTCTTGAGCATCTCGGTGGCCTCGTCCTGTTTGCCCTGCTTGGCCATCAGCATCATCTCCTGGATCATGCCGATGCGGCGCTGGTAGGGCGGGGGCGTCCCACCACGGCTCAGCCGGTCCCCTGACTTCAGCATGAAGGAGGCCAAGATGTCGCCCCGCTCCTTGGTGGGCGTCCGCTTCCAGCTGTGCTGAGGACTGGCCCCTCCAGGCTCCTGGCCTTTGGTTTGCTTGGCACCCATGGTTCAATGTTAATGTGGGCTATGATGACAACAAGATCAATCCCACCATAAGCAGTCATGCAGCAGTGGGCTTCGATAACGTTTGAGTTACTTAGTTAATTAAAAAGACTGCAGTTGATCACAGTCCTGGGCCAGGGCCCAGATGTGGAGCACTCTGAGCAATACAATTATGTCACGGTTAATAATAACGTCATTACCACACAGGCACACAGATGAGGGGCTGCTCCAAAAGAGTACAGAACAATAGTCCCAAAAACACTCCAAAGCTAGAGGGTCTACCACATAACTTTTTGTTGCTGGAGGGAACTTCAGCTAAGCCCTTCCTGGTGCAGCTCAAGTCGGGAACAGGTCGGAGGATGCTGCCTGCAGCATGGCCGCAAAACACGGAGGCAGCAACGTCAGGATGCACCTACTGGTACAGACCGTGGCCCGCCGCAGCCTCTTACCCCGGACACAACTTCACCATGGCTTCAAAACACTGACCTCCGAAACAGATTCCCCTTCTTTCACACTCCCTAAAACAGAGCCCTCTGCGGTCCTGAAACGGAGGAGGTGGAAGCGGAACGGGGCTGCTGCTGCTGGTGGTTACGTATGAAGCAGGGCATGGCAATGTTTACGTCTGTTACCACTGACTGTCTCTTCCTCGCTCTGCCCTGTCCTTCCTCGGCTGCTTTGAGTCATGCGTTACCTGCATTAAAACAGCGCGCGCGTCCTTCCCCAAGGTTGACGCTCCATCCTTGACATCCCGCAGGAGGAAGCAGCCGCATCGACGATTTAGTCCATAGGCGGTGGGAGAGTCTGTGTAGGGCTGCAGAAGAGGGGATAGACTGAGGTGTCCCCTTGCTGGGACTGAATTATGTATTGCACACTGTTCAACTGGTCGGGGGCGCGCAGCGGGTGCACGTGAGCACCAGTCCTCCCTCACCGCACGCACGAGGAACATTGAAAATGTGGCAGTTTAATGTTGCCTTGCTTATCGGCAAAGGTAAATACCTGGTAGGGCATGTTTTAAGGGCTTCTGGCATCGTTACGTCCTTCTGGTAAATTCGGCATGAAGATAGATAGACCAAGCAGCAGTTTAGTTCAATAAAATGTCAACTTTTAGAATTGGTTCACGCTGCTCGCGACCGCCCTCTATTGTGTATTTTGGCGGAAAAAGATGGTGGGAATAACCGGCGAACCAGTTATAAAAGTTGAAATTTCATTGAAATAAGATCCGCTTTTGGCAATGCAGTATACCGAATTGAATGATAGACCATACTGATTCATTAAAGGGCGTCAGCTATGTTCGACGTGGTTTGTGCCATCGCCGATAAGCAAGACAACATTAAATTGCCAGATTTTTGAATGGAATTCTGCGTGACTTTCTCTCCATACAAGAACGGCATATATCAGGGCTAGCTATCTTCCCTGCTTCCCATCTAATTCAACCAAGGGGGAATGCCACAGCTGGGTTAAAAGAAAGTCGTTGGAGGTCCTCAAAACCTACCTCACTACGTCTGCGTAATGAAGAAATATATTTCTGGTCAATATGTAGTCTAAATTATATTGGACTGTGAGGATGAAAAACATGGATTCACTTTTATATGGTATATAACGTATAAATAACTAAAGGTTTCCAGCACTCAATGCAGTATAAGATCACGTGATAGATATTGCCTGCTGTTCTGTAGATGTAGCTTTATAGTGAACAGGGCTCGGGTAGCTTTATAGTGACACCTGGTGTTGGCTATGTGGAACTCTATTCATCATTATTATGACCATTATTACATTTACACATACAAAAACAGACGCGTTTTCATTCTGTGACAGTATCTGCCACAATAGCCTTTTTTCACAATCGTGGCATATATATCAAGGGACCTCCAGGAGGCCCCAGCAAAATGTGGAATAGTTTAATTTCACTATAGTTCCCCACCAACAGTACCTGGAAAAAAGGCCTTGAAAGTCTGTTTAAGTCTAATATTTAAGTTAAATAAATGCATTAAATGCCATGATGTGTGTTTGATTACATACAAATGCTATTGGAGTTTCATTCACCCTGCAATGCCACTTGCAAAATGTGCAATTTAACATTCAGAAATAAGTTAACCAAACATCCCTGACATGACGATGTTTGGCGCCCAATGGAGGCAACACATAAAGAAAACTTGAAGGGAAAACGCAAACATGTATTTTTCAAAAGGTATATTTATTTTTTATCGTTTTGCCTTTAATTACATTTATATTTACAGTAGTATATCAACCATCACAGTTGCTTCAAATCACTGCAAAAGTTAGCTTCTTTCCCCAGTTCACGAGAGGAAATGCCGACCCAAGAGGACAAATTTTAAAAAACGTTTGTCACAGAGTTGTTAATGGGAAACAGACATCCAACTTGTGCCCGGGATGAAGACTTCATTCTGGTGTTCCTTGGTAACAAAGACGATATATGCAAAGATGACATATGAGGAATATACCGATTGGTTTGCTTCCTTTATGGTGTGCTGGATTAAGATCCAAAAGGCAGAACTAAGACCTGACCATCTCTTGTTCTCCACTGAAGTCATTAGGATTTACTTTAATTTACTAACTTTTTCATTTACCAACTCAGCTGTCCACACATAAGCCTCCCAGAATTCAGTTTGCTTTTCCCGCTCATAAGCCTCCCATAGATGTTTGACACAACTAAACTGTGTTGACAGGGCAGTATTTTAACTGACTTTAACCAGTGAGCCAAAGTGCTGAATTAGAGCATAACTGGACTTTATTTTCCCACCTTTACTTCTTTCCATCATGTCAATCAATTCTCGTCAAAATCTTGTTAACTGCTTCACTATAGAGCTACTTACATCTTGCTTGCCTGGGTGTGGCTCTTCAATACAGTCCAGTATAGGGCTGCCATACTGCCAGCCTGCTATATTGAAAGTTTATCCGTGACCTGACCACTTCTATTTATTTTGCACTACTTTACACAGCGGCACATGTAGACAGGCAGCCAGCAAAGAGTGAACAAGGAACCAAGCTAAAGCAAATGCCAAGGTAGCATCAAAATTGTATGACAAAGACTTGACTTTAGATCATTTACATCTATTCGCCAACATGTCTCATTACAGAGTGACCAATCAATGTGTTGGAAAAGACTTGCTTTGGGTACGTCTGGGGTTGATTTTTGGAGGGTCCACTGGCCCGTTAGGACTGTATTGGAGAGCAGCGCACACTGGCAAGTAAGTAGCTCTACAGCGAAGCAATTGGAGAGATTTTGTCAAAATTGACCGACGCGATGGAAGTTTTTTTTTTTGGATCAGTAGGTTAAATCAGGATACCTAAAATACTTAAAAGCAGGAAATACTCCCATTATTCCCAATACACACCGACCTTGTAGCCAGTTCTAGTCACCATGCTAGATGCAGAACCAGTCCAGCTCAGCTCAGAGGCCTGAAATCACCTCCCTACCTCCCAGTTCTCTCACACTGGACTGTGCACTTCTTCAAACGCAACATACAATAACGACGCATAGGACAGCCGAGCATTTTTCTATCCTACACTAATTAATCGATGGCGGACCGCAGATAGGTGCACTCTGACAGGGTAAGGGCTTAATTGCGACTGTGGTTGGATTACCTAGAAAAGGCAAAATCATCCCTTTCCTTAACCGGACTCGGTCTACTTTTACGGTGAAGGCCGAGGCAGCGTTACAGGGGAAGGACATTTCTAGGCAACCCAGGCATGACCAGGACTGACGGGCCAGTCCGGGGCTTTCTAGGTGGGAGGCGTCTAGTCGCAGTTAGAAGGTGTAGCCAGCGGGGGGCGCTTTGTCGTCTTTGTTGCTCTCCAGGGAGAAAGGAGGAATGCGAACGTCAAAGTGGGAGCCGTCAGTTCCTCTCGATTCGAAACGTCCCCCTGAACACATGACAAACGTGGTAATGCAAGATACATTTTTGATACAAGAATAGCAAGTTAGTTAGTTGCATCGGCAAACAGCAACAGGCAAGACAAATATCATAAATAATGAAGGAACTCACCACATATGACCACTGGGGGCTTGTAGGGACACATGGCTACTGTACTGAAAGGCTGGCTGTTCTTTGGACAACACTGGCTCCTGTCATGACACACAATAACAGAAATCCACATTCTGTGCATTTGCATAGTCAAGCTCTGACTCATTACTGCTTTGCTGTGTCCTCATTCAGGTCCTCTGAGCTGAGTGTTGTGCTGTGTCTTATGTAATGGCTGTAGTTTGTGCATTTCAATGGCAATTTAAGATGGATTTTGTGATTTTATGTCTACAAAAGATGCTGTTCAAGTCTGACCACTACAGCGACCCCTATAGCCTCTGGGTTCCTGGTTGGTGCACGTTGTACTGACCCTGCCTACGACTCCTCGTCCTCGGACCGTCTCCAGGGTTCCTGAGAGGCTGAAGATCCTCCAGTGCCTCTCTCGCAGCTGAACCACCTCATTGCCCATGTTCTCCAGACGGATACAGTAACGCCACTGCAGGAAGATGAAACACACACAAAAAGGCATGCTAAGACAAAGACACACACAACAGAGTTTTTTTTCTGTCACACTCGCCATTATGAGCAAAATAATGGACAAAAATTTGCAAAAATGGATAACTAAAAATCCCAGTGTTTGTATTTTCCGGCTGGTGTTAATTTCCCACCTTACATGATTTTCCCCACATATAAACAATCAGCTACTCACCCAGTACACATGAGAATTCTGGGCCTCCTGCAAACAAGGAAAACAATTTAATGGTTATTAGTATGTGAATGGACTAGAGAGACGCCTTAAACCACAACTGAATAGGTAATGTAAAATCGCCAAGGAATCCACAAATGTTGGATGCATTAAGATGACCACAATAACCAAGAATAAGACTTATGGTGAGCAGTGTTCAAAATAAAAGCAAAGAGTTTAAACTTGTAAAAATACCAAAACATGCACCATTTCTGACCACAAAGACTGCATATATGCTGCACAGCAGCCATACTGAATACATGATGGAGATTCACAAATATATTTCAATCGAAAAATGCAAATTTGCCAATTCATAAATTAGTTTAAGGAATGTGGATATGGTTAAGCAAGTAATGGAGATCTTTGTGTAAAAATATTAGAATAGATGTCAATTTTTTTTAATGTTGTACATGTACAGTATGTACAATTCCGGATATACTAGCGAAAAATTAAAGGCATTTATTTGCCTGGAGCTGACTACAGGCTTGATGCTAGTGTTACATTATTTCAGATTGGTCGCCCTTGATCTGCACCAACAACAACAACCTATGGTAGAATGGCTGAAGAACACTCAAGTAGTAAGGTCTGGCTACAGGCTACACTTTAGGAATCACAACAGAGGCTGCATCTATGACTTCAGTGCATCAGTGGTGCTTTACCCTCATGCCCATGTAGAAGGGGATGACGGTGACTCGGATGTTCTCGGTGGTCTCCCTGTGGACGTCCGACAGCTCAAGCCAGGGGTGGTTCTTCTCCTGCCATGCCTTCAGGGTGTCTCTGGACGTGAATGGAGGAGCTACGGTAACCAGAGAAGGACAAAACACACATCGTCATAGACACAAACAAGTGCATTTGTCTTCATAGACATTTTTTGAGCAACGCCACAGTTTGAGATATATTTATATTTATATGTCTCTGCCTCTACCACATCCTAACTACGGCTGACAGCACCTATTGTTTTTATCTTTCCATTAGGTAGTTAAGGCTGTGAAAGGCTGATCTGAAGTGTGGGGAGAGGCTACGATAAGACATTGTCACTCAATGCCATTTAAAGGTGTATCTGAGAGAAGTATTTTAAAAACAGATCCAGTGGGTTGTGATAGTGGCTTATAAATTCAAATGAACAGACTTGAGTGCTGCTATTTTTCAGCTTGTGAAGGTAGAGGAAGGGGTGGAACTGAAAATGACATGACCTGAAATTGCAAAACCACTTATGCATTTGCAGAAGTTTGAAGAAAAATAACACAATATTAGGATAAAACTATATTCAACTTAAAAAAAAGACATCAGGTTTATGTCTTATATTAGTTTATAAGAAACTTCATTAAAGACAGTACAGGGTGAATTATCTTCATTACGTAAACCTGACTGGATTTGCCCACACCAACATCAGTGGGTACTACACTGGTGGTACATGGATGCTACAGCACAAGCATTTACAGCGCTGAGGGATACTGTAATTACACAAGTGTAATGGATAGTCTGTGGGAAACAGTGACAGAAGGTAAACCAGGGATTGCAGTTGGTGTGTTTACATTTGGCAGGGTTGAACATGAGGAAGCGCTCAAACAGCTCATGCTGGATGGGGACCTGCTCTGCAGAGTTATAGGGCAGGATGTCTTCATGGCTCACATAGTCCAGACCTGGATGGGAGGAAACGGGAAGATACAGACACTGTCAGATCACATTATCATTTTTTTCATGTTTACTGTGTATTTTATTGTATTTAGGCCTTGTATTTTTATATTTTATATTATATAAAATATTATTATTCTTAATATTATAAAATATTCATATTTTTGTGATACTGTGATGCTGCTGCAACCCCAGATCTAGGGGGAATCAAGTGACCTGAGCAAGCAGTCTCAGTAAAGTAAAGTATTTGGTCTGGTTTCTTACATATTAATACACAGTGTAAAAACACTAAGATGCTTAAATTTAGTTTCTCCTCAACGGTTAACCATGAGAGGCGTGTGTGGTAGCACCATAGCACATAAGCTGGGGTTTATTATTAACTCTGTCTTAGCTGCAAATGACCATATGACTGAACAGTACTTCACATGGGGATGAGACAAATATATTCACCAACAAATAAGTAGTTTCCATATTATCATGGAGGCTCAGTCTCGTGCAACAGTAAATGCCAACTTTTCAAGAAAGCCGGCTGATTTTGCTATGCATTTTGAATGGTTTCACCTGGTCCTGACGCTGTCCAACATTTTCTACAGGTGGAGGAATACAGTTCTGACCAAGATTATCGGCACCCTTGCATTTTATGCAGATAATGTACAATATCTTCGGAAAGTTGTTTCAATTTCCAATAATTTCAGAAGATACTGTACCTCCATGAATGCAAGGGTGCCAATAACTGAACTGTCAGCTCTCATTTACAGTAACACTGCATTCACATCATGTATGAAAAACCACTGGAACAACTTGACGGTTAAAATCAACGACTTGGAAGTGTTCACACGTTTCTATTCAGACTTTAGTTAGCCTTAGTGAGTGATACATTTCAACCACAAAAGAAAAATCCAGCAAGTGGTTGTGTCCTGTAAAGGCAATTTAAGTGTTGTGACCACAAACTGAATTGATGAACTGAATTTTTGATGAATGTATCTTTCCCTACACTTGACTTACAGCCATTTCCTTTTTGGTGATGAAGAGAAATTGGGGTCAATAACCAAACACCCAGTTTCAAAGTAGTATTTCCCATACGACATGAATGCAGCATCAAACAGAAGGTTAGAAATGTGATATAATGGGAACACCAATAACATTACGTGGCCAACATGTGAGGCATATACATATCATATCATGGCTTAAGGTTGGACTAACAGTGTGGTAGCAATCTGTGCATGGCGGCGTACCTGGGATGGCGTACAGAGCTCTGCTGTCATCGTGGTTGGCCAGAAACGTCACTGCTTCTGTCTGGGACCTCTGGGACTGTCAGCCACAACACAAATCAACGGTCACAACTGGCCTCAAACCTACATTCTACAACAGTGGTGGTTTTGTATCAGCAGCATACATGAATACCAAGATAACCAAATTCCTCTTTTGAGAAAAGTCAACTAAAACGTTTGTGTCTAGAGTTTCATTAAGCTAAATTTAAGGCTTTTAAATACATTTTAATGGCAGTGAGAATTCACTTTAAGACCAATTTTGCAACTGAAATAAACATGGAAATGAATTGTAGACCTATTAGAGTAGTCTAGAGAGCCTATTTGAAGCCTAATTGCCTCTGAACTACTTTCCACAGCTCTCTGAGGGTATGATAGGTTTAAGTAGAATGGGAGGCAGTACTTATTAAACCATGTAGTTGAAAGCAGATAGTGCAGCAACTCACTATGTGAGGGCAATCCCTGGTGTCTATCAGGACCTGGTAATAGGTATGGGTCTTCCCCTTCACCTCCTTGGAGCCATGGGCTCCTGGGGGCTCTGGCTTGCTGGAAGAAAGAAGCAGAGACACCAGGATCTCAATTAAACAAACCTGACCCACAAACCAAGTCAAGCAGGGCTTAGTTGGTGTAAGTCTGGCAGAAATGGGCGTTTACCTGTCAGAAATGGGAGGGGTGATATCTCTGTCGTAGAGTCGGGCATGCCAGGGAAACAACACAATGCCTCTGTAGCCAAATACACTGTGGAGGAACAGCTGAGGACACAACAACAAGGACACGTGAGAAAAAACCCTGTAGGATTAGATATGTAGGAAGTTCAATAGGGCACAACATATATATGGGATTACAATAACTTAACAGAGTTACAGTAAGCGCTTTACTTATTGTTTGAAATGTGCTATAATAACAAAATGTGCTAAGTATGAAAAACCCTTCTGTTGTTGCATGTACAAGAAATAAGACTAACCTTGATCAAAATTACTTCCTGATCAGGAAGAAGACCCTTAGACCCCCTAGACCAGCCCATCGTGCTTTTGAGAGAAAGTGTGTGTGTGTGTGTTTGTGAGAGCCCTCTTACCTGTCCTGTTTCATATTTGCCATGCTGCTTCACGGCCTCAAACACTCCCACTGTCTCCAAGACCTTCCCCTCAGGCCTGTTCCTGCCAAATACAGGCAACACCATTACAAACTGGACCCTGTGTGTGTGTGTGTGTGTGTGTGTGTATAACCAATTTTGACCATCAAAGAAAAACTAAACCAACATTGAGGCCTGTATACACAACATCAAAATCAAAGCGACAACAGCATATAGGGGCAAAACACAAACAGATTAGATTATCTTGGTGAGGTGTTTTTATCAAACTACGACTGGTGTGATGCACTTCCTTAGGCCTAAGTCCCTAAGGACCCTCAACTGGAAATCCAACAATATGTGAGTGTATGCATTGTAAATCATGTGGACATAAATCATCTCTATAGGAAGGCAAATCCTGCTGCCTCCCTCCGGCCATAATCTCAATCACAAATGGTAGCCTATCTGACAAGATTTAATAAAACACCTCAACTTGTCAGAGGTCAACAAACAGAAACACCCTTCAACCTAATCTCACCTCCTCCCCTTCACCACCCACCCACCCACCCACCCACCCACACACACACACACCGACACACCCACACACACACACACACGACAACAACAGCTGGCTGATTTCAAATACATAATACGCATACTTCTCCGCTCTCTGCTGAGCTAATCTTCACAACAGAGATGAAGAGCGGGGATTGGTGAGGGGGGGGATATATGGACAGGGGGATTTAATACGACGTGGAAGGTTTGTTTCAGATTATTTTCATATCATGGGTGTATGACACACAAGGATAAGCAGCGGGCATCTGACCAGTAACCTGAGATTTACTACTTCTAGGGACCTTGGATCAGAATTCTAAAGGGCCCCACTAGTTTAAAGGACATCAAGTACAAGCTGACGAAAGCTGAAGTGGCAAAAACAACACACACAACGCTCAACTTCCTGAGTTAGCAGAGGGGGCAAAAATGTACCAGTGGCTATAGGAGACATTTACTCACTGCAAAAGGAGGAGCCACAAGTTATTGAATGAAGGAGTTCACATATTTTTCAAAAGTTTTGTTAACTAAACAATGGACGTATATCATTGTTTGTGTATGTTCTTATCTTCATTAAGATTTGATGTTGAACCGCTGACCACACAGCTGTTCTGATAGATTTAAAGTCATGAAATACTGAAAATTGAACTCAAGTGTAGGGCTGCACAATTAATCGATAATTTTCTATCTTAGTTGTAACCTGGCCTAAGTCCCAGTAACGTTAGACATGTATTACTGGTAGGGATGCAGCGATTAACCGATTTTACTATTAACCGCGATTTAAAACGTCACGGTTATATAACCGTAGAGGCTCAGCAACACCGAGTGTATAAAAAAAACAAAAAAAACAAACACTGAGTGTTTCTGTTCTCAGAAAAAAAGGGGCATTGATGGTAAATTACTGCCGGCGCAACCTGCAGCCGCTGCAGCCGGAACGAAAGGCTCTCAGCGAAACTCCCCCGAATAAATAAAGGTTAAAAAAAAGGGACCGGAACGAAGTTAACGTTACACCAGTGGTGCGCGCGCCAGCTTAAAATGTCGTGCGGAAGCCAAGCGACACTGTTGACAGTCAGAGAGAGCGAGAGAGAAACGCGAGACAGAGAGAGATAGCTTTAGTCTGTGTAACGTTATCAGCTCAGTTAAGTGAAACAAATAAAACAGACAGGAATTTAGACCGTACCTGTATATCTGTGTGGGTGTCACGAGAGCGACATTGTGTTCGAGGGGGGGCTACGTCCGTCCATGCTACGCTACATTGCCAAACAATGGCAGAGGGACCAAGCGATTTGTATCCACCAAAAAAACGGCTGAAGTCATCAGTGTGGGAGTATTTCGGCTACACAAAGGACGACCAGGGGGTTGTTCAGGACGACGGCTATCCAATATGCAAAACATGCCGAAAAAAAGTCGCAGCTAAAGGGTCCAACACCTCCAGTTTACTTCAACATCTTCGCGATCACCATGCAGCTGAACTGAAAATACTATTTTGTAATATAGTTGATCAGAAGAGCCTTGCAGACAGAGGTCCTGCAGCCTTTGACTCGGTTTTGTTCAAAAGGGAAATACTGACATGGATGTTTAAAGATGTAGCTTATATTTAATTCCAAAGAGACATACTTTTTGTTTATTTTTATTTATTATTTTGTATGTATTATTTGGCTACTGTATTATTTGTGTTTTGAAAGGCAGCAACTGTTAAAAAAAAAAAAAGCCAACAAAGACATTTTGTGGGGAAAATACAATAAAACCTCTAATTTATGAATGCTCGTGATTTTATACATCCATAGTGTTGTGGAATAAATTTACGCGTAATAACCGTGAAACCGTGGTTTTTCCTCAGACTATAATCGTACCATCAAAATCTATAATCGTTGCATCCCTAATTACTGGTTCCCTCTATAACTTCCCTCTTGAAGGCAAACAGATAACCAACTTATCTATAACACAGCATTATATCAAGATATCCATAGGATTCCAATTAGTGCTGTGTGTACCCGCCATACGATGCACCCAGGGTGGTGCTGTGGTGTCATCTGGGATTTCTCATAGCACTGGATGAAGTCTGGGTGAGATCATTTTGCTCCCGGTTCTGGTGTCCCAGGCCCAGTCACATTACCAGAGCTAGTTGCAATTCCAAAATATTTGCACGTTTGTAAGGAGAAATGTTTATGTTTAAGTAGAGGGTATGATGCTTTTGCATATAGGCTATTTCAAGCAGGGAAATATTTTTTTCCAGTAGTGTGGGGTTCTGGTGAATGAAAATGGAGGAAAAGATTAGTGCAGTTAAGGCTAAAACCCCCTAATGTCTTAGCCTGCCCTTAAAGGAAAAATCCACCCTAAAACACTTGACCACTGTTTCAAAGCAGCTATTGACAATGTTGTTATTTGGTGGTGTATTTTTGTTATTCCCATGAATAACTGGCCAAATATAGATAAATAAACAGAGATAATCAGGTCTAAATATAGGCAACCCATTGCAAAACCTAGAACTGGCCCGTGCCAACAGCTACCCTTGGTCAACAGCTAGCCTTGGCCATTCCACATAACCTACAGTCAGTTTGTTTCGTCCCGTTGGGATAAAGACAGCTCATCGTGTCACTCTTAATTTGTCATTCTGGCACAGAAAGGTAGGAAGAGACAGCAACAGGAGAGGTGATTATATAATAAAATGGTTACATAAACTAGATACAAGCTACTGCTGAATCACTACTGCTACTCCAACCCAATGAGGGGGCACCCACCCACCCAAACCTACCTTTCCCCTCACATAGGCTATATTTTTCAAATACACTCTCACTCTCTCTTTCTGTCATAAATTGATCTAGGTGTTGTCTGTCAAACCCATATCCTAACTGACCAGATGGACTCGGCTAGAGAAACAGGACCTCGTGGTAACTCTGTGTTGGCCCATAGCAGTCTGCTTTATTGGCACTTAACCCAGATGCTTACAGTGTATCATTGCTACTATGAAAGTTCACATTAAGTGTTTGGCCAAGGTGTTTAAAGATGTACTAAAACATCAACACTACTGTGCAGAGTCAAGACAACTCGTTTCATGTTACTAATGACAGTACTAAGTCTAAACGTTCTGATCACACATTTAGCCCAGGTGAAGCACAAAAAATGGTTGGTCATTGTGTGTGAAGACTCACACGCACAGAGCAGTGCAAGTCACAGTTATGAAACATGGGGATTTGTATCTCATCTGTTAATATTAGGACAAGTCTGGTTATGGTAGCAACCAAGAATACCTTTGAAAAGTAACCTAATGAAGGGGATCTCAGACATTTCCATGCCAAATACACACATTAGGATATAGTCCCCCCCTGCAGGCACATTTTTGTAGTTTTGGTATTCAATTGTGTACGTGTCTACACTGTATGTGGAGAGATAGTAGTGGTGAACCTCAGTGATTAGAATAGTCATTGTTATACATTTTCTAATCTCTACTTTGGATTGTTTCTAGTGAAATAAATTATAATGAAATTAAACTGCTTCTCAAACATTTGGACAAACAAACATTATTAAGTAGTCTTCCAACAAAACACACAAGCATTCTCTCTGTGAAAGACATAGGTGCCTTGTCTGTAACAGCAGGCAGCCAAATCAGACTTCACCGTGGTATTACCAAACCCATGTTGGTCATGTTGACTTGTTAGCTAATGAACAGCAGAGGACAATTTCCTTTCCTTAAATGTTACTAAACTTAGTTCATGTTTTCACACCAAGCTCGGTACTTGGGTTCTGACTCCTATCCAAACAACAACGTGGCCGGTGTTGCTGAAAAATGGCACATGGAAGCAGTGTCATCCTGAAGTGCAAGTACCAGAAGCTAGTACTTAGCTACTAGCTAGCTTATCTCGTTAGCATAGTACAGGACACTGGCAGCGCCTCTTACCGTGACGACATGAACCTCTTCTGCTGAATGTTGCTGGACAGTCCACAAGCTAGGCATTGTAACCGTGGTCTGTACGCGTCAAATCCGCAACTGCTGTCAACAATACTCAATATTCTTTGTGTGTGTTTCTTGTTGTATTTACTGACAGCACTCAGTAAGCCTCGGCGTAGTGCACAGGCTGCCATCTTTCCTCCTGCTGGGGCACACACACACGGCAGGATACGGATGGTGCTTTCAAATACTGTCCGAAAAATCGGAATTAGGCAATGAATTAAACACGAACACCCAAACAACGTAATAAACACGACTGGGAATTATGCCGTATTATGCGAATTTCTACAAGAAAAATAGATAAATGATATGTCCCGCAGCTTCACGACCAATAGCACGAGTGCATAGCAAGCATGAAACAGGAATTTATTGGATACTCACAAGGCAAATTGTTTTCTAATACAATAGAACAAGAGAACAAATCCCAGAAAATTTCAACGGATCAGAAAAAGCATATATCAACAACAGAAATGACAATACCCAATAAATATGAATAACAATTTATTTCCATCATCTTTATCTGTATCCGTCACACATGCATGCATCGACAACCTTTCACCGATGTGCATTTTTCCTCTGACCAAAATCACTTGAATGTGCGACAACTTGGCTGTCGCGGTAACCGCATCACCGCACCACCGCGGTTGTGTCAAGGCACCCGCGGATGGAAAACAAACCACCGCAACAACCGCGGTTGTTAAAAAAAAAAAGAAAAGTCCTGTATTTTGGAAGTTTTTTATTATTTGTTTTCCATTTCATTATCAAATGAATCATATTCATGTGTATTTGGTGTAAAGTATTGTAACAACTGTTACTCCCAATTGTTGGTTGCCCATCACCAGTCTTAGTGTGCTTAGTCTTCCTGTGATTGGTTGAGAGGCGGGTCAAGAGAGTTAGGTTGAGACACCTGTGTTGTGGTGGTACGCTCTGGCGCTGGGTTTAAGAGTTTGGAGAGTTAAGTTATCGAGGTGAGCTGTTATACGGCGCCGTTACGGCCAACAGTAACTAATAATCAGCTTAATAAATGCACTGGATTGCAAACTAACTGTTTCGTTTGTCTACTCAAAGTATCCGTCTTTGACGGGACGCTACAGTATGACTAAACTCATTTTAGGGCTAGTATAATGAGTGTTTTTTCACATAATACACACTTTGCTCTGTTTGGTAATCTCCCTCAATTTTGTAGAAAAACTGCCACGAAGAGCTTTTTGACATTCGCCGTGTTTAGTGAGCCGGAGTGAATTTACGAGCGTGCGCATTGGCTGGTTAACATAATTAACTAACGTGATTGATTTGAAAGACGCTTGGTATTTAGTAGGTAAGTAGTTTATTTCCCCATTTATGACAACGATTGTAAGTTAGGCTACAGTTTATGTTTTTTTTTTTGGTAAATAATATAATAATACTGTGGCGGACTCGCCACA
The DNA here is from genome assembly GCA_034670405.1 of Hoplostethus atlanticus. Classification (NCBI taxonomy): domain Eukaryota; kingdom Metazoa; phylum Chordata; class Actinopteri; order Trachichthyiformes; family Trachichthyidae; genus Hoplostethus; species Hoplostethus atlanticus. The sequence continues at coordinate 3,860,321 of JAXDDX010000025.1, forward strand.
GTACCGGGGTCTGTGACAGACAGAGACATAGGCAGGAGGAGAGTTAACTGGCCAGCAGGCCGTTTTATTTGCACACCAGCGATATAAACCCGGCCCGGCGCTGACGGCCGTGTAGAGCACCGTCTTCCCCGGCGCGCACCTCCTCCCTCCTGGCAGGTCAGCTGCGGAGCACCAAGGCTGCCCCAGTCCGCCAGGCTTCCGTTTATGATTCAAACTTCGTGTACACATTCACATCCCTACTTTTATCACATTTCACAATGTTGAGGGACAAATGGATAGATTATCAAACATGTTTGAAATTGTTTGGGACTCCTAAGACGGACCCGCTAGTGTCTTACACTGAACTACACTGAACCTATCGCGGGTAAACTCGCATGTATTAAAAAAAAAGTTTAAAAAAAAATAAAAAGTGCGGTACCACCGCATCCCGCGGTGATGAGCCACATACACAACCGCGGTGGGAAAATTTCAAAACCGCGACAGCCCTAGCGACAAGTCGTATTTATGGCCTGCCACTTCGAAGTTAGGAGTTTACGAAGAGACATTGAAGGCAGCAAGAAAGCTCAAGAGGATCAATGCGAGGGACGTTTTGGGTTGATTTTTTAATACCGAATTCAATTGTGTTGTTACTTCCTGAACAAATATTAAGGTTTTACAAATATTATAATTTATATTTGATATTTTGATACGTATTTTTAAAAGTGCGTAATTTGACGTGATTATGTAGAACGGAAGTGCCCTTGTGACCTTTACGTCATCGTATCACAAGGTAAACAACATGGCCGCCTACACAGTTTTCACCCCAACCTCTGTTTACAGCTAGCTAGTGTTAGCTTTGTAACGCTAAAGGTAAGTGTATGTTGTTATTAGAAATGAAGAAAATAGACATTTAACTTAAATTTTTAATAGCGTAGGTTATTCTACGCTACAAAGGTGGCTAGGTAGTATCAACAAGCTATCCAGTCTTGCCGTTGGCAGCTCCTGCCCCGCTGAGAGAAAGCTCGGCTTCTACGAAAAGGGATCTTTAGCTAGATCGCCTCATCTCACCAAAACGGTTAGACTACCAGACAGTCTCGGTTAGGTAGATTAAAGCCATGGCCTCGTGTTTTGTGGTCGGAGAAAAATTCCGAAATAGGATGACAGCGCTACTGCAAAGGACTGACTCACCAGTGCCACAAGAACTACGTGAGGAACTGGAGCTGATTCTCGAAAAGCCAGAGCCAACAACCCTATCCTTCAGAGCGGCGAGAAAACTCAAGAAGTACCTTCAGGATAAAGGTAGGTATTTTCACATTTTGATTTGGCATGGCTTCTAACTTTGTTTGATTAACGTGCCAGGTGTAAGTACATTAACAGCCTGTAGTTGATTAGATGTTGAACATGACATTAGCCCCGCTCCGTGTCATTCTCACCTGTATGGAGAGAACGAAACGAAAATATGGCAATTTAATGTGTTTTATAACTTAGAAACATTGTAAAGCATGGCTTTTAAAGTGTTAAAGACTCATTGCGGTATACGTGTATTTACTGTTACCATGTTGCACTTATTTTCATGGCTGTTTTGCTTCCAGGGCATCCCTTCTACTTACATGAGTTGTTAGAGGACAGCTCATTGCATCTGCCTGAGGTTGTGAAGCCTCCCAGAGTGAGTGGAGTCCTGCACAGACCTTTGGCATATTGTGATGTTTTCTGTTGAACCTCTAGCACGTGCATAATTCTTATGCTGCAATTATGTCAAATTGTAAACATGGTAGATACAGGCTTCCTACTTGAAAATATGATTTACTTAACCTCTCAGGTGGTAAATACTGCACAGGAACTCAGGATTTGGCGAGGGGCACCAAGGAAATACGTGTGGTCATGTATAGGGAATTGATATTTTCACTTCAAATAAACAAAATGAACAATTTCATTTTGAGATAACAACTCTTAGATCGCCATGTCAGGACACAACTTCTTGCTAGAATTTTTGCTAGTGGTTGACATTTGCAATGTTTGGTTTGCTGTAAAACATGAATGCAAAGGTTTTGCTCACTGAGTCTAGGTGTAAAGTGTGAAAAAGCTAATCAGGAGCAACCAAAGTCTACAGAAAACTTCAATCATAGTGTCTTGATGGCTTCAAACAAGTTTGAACGCATGAACACCTCCAAGTCATTGCTTTTAACCATCAAGTACTAATTCCAACAGTTACTCCCATATGATGTGAATGCAGCATTAACCTGTAGAAGCTACAGTGAGGGTGAAAAAGCTTTGTATTAATCTAACATCTCTAGGACTAGAGCTGGAAACAGCGAAAACTAAAGGGTGATGTTGCTCTCTTACTTCAGAACCCTGAGCTGGTGGCACGCCTGGAGAAGATCAAAGCCAAACTAGCCAACGAGGAATACAACAGGATCACACGTAATGTCAACACTCAGGTGAATTTTCTCATTGGTTAACATCAAGGTACAAGTGTTTTCATGCCCTGTCAGAGATTGTATCGCATGGTAGAAGTGAACTACTGAAATATCGGGATCTCTTGACTTCTCTACTGTAAAATAGAGGCTTAGCTCCAGTTCCTCATGTAGTTCTGGTGGCACTGGTGAGACAGTCCTTTGCAGTAGCGCTGTCATCCTATTCTTCTTCAACCACAAACCACGAGGCCATGGCTTTAATCTACCTAACTATCTAACCTAACACTTTGATCACACGTTCATACCAATCTCACCCTGGTTATAAGTCTTTTGATTGGATGGAGGGTCTTTTGATTGGATGGGGGAGCACATAGTGTGCAGAACTGAAAATGTGACCGGCATAGTTTTTCATTCAAAGAAATCAACATTCTGATATCGCAAGTTGCCATTTATCCTATGTGTTGTGAAGTAGCTTAACTGTAACAGATAGACTCCACCCCTTGCCCACACTCTCATTCAGTCTCAGTTCCTGTATATTATCTCTTTATTTATTTTGCGTTATTGGCCTTGTGGTTGGTTGGCACAAGAAAGTCTTGAACCAGTATTGAACTATCTAATAAGTATCTTTCTCTGACTTCAAGGAAATACACCGGAATGGAACACTGGCAGATTTTGGAAGGCAAGGTTAGTATGCTATACATTTACCGATTAGTTATTACACATTGCATATTGAATAAATCACTGGTCTCACCATTATTTCGCTTCCAATGTTATTTTACTGTGCCAGTAAACTAAATGTAAATTGTGGGTTAATATATGACATTGCACATTTATTCCCCACCCTCCCTGCAGTGCGATCAGTCAAAGCGGCTGTGGTGACTGTATTCAACTTCCTGGTGACAGTGGTTGCCACTTTTGCCTGTTCCTACATGGGCAGCCAGTACCTCTTTACCGAGACTACAGCGGTAAGAGAAGATGAAATCCAAAATGTATACATTCATCCAAACAAGTATAAGGCCTTATGTATTAGCCTAAGTAATACCTAGAGGGCTAAAACTGGGGACCCACTACACGACGGAACAGACTGAACATCTAACACTGAGGTGGAACATTCTTCTTTTCACACTTTCCCAGTTTTTTTTTTTTCCTTCTCTTGCCCTCAACTCTAATTGGCTATTGCAAGTCTGCATTCATATTTGAGTGGTTGACCAGCTCACACTACAGGAGGATGTCATTGTACATATTCAAGACATAAAACTCAAGAGTGATTAAAAAAATAATAATAATATAAATCAAAATAATGGTGATGTTCCAAACTGGATCACAAGGCAAGAGATTAAAGTCCTGATCCTTTACAAACTACAAGATCATCTGTACAACTACGCCAAAGTGGAGCAAACTTGCTCTGATCTTGAAAATCAACTTGATCATCAAGTCATCGTCCTAAACGTTGTGTAGTGTCCCCCAGCTTAAGGAACATTTGAACGTGTGTCCTGCTAAACGTTAATTGGCCTTGTCTTTGCCTCTTGTGTTCCAGAGAGTCATATCTGCTGTGATTGCTGCATCTGTAGTTGGACTGGCTGAGCTCTACGTCCTGGTCCGGACCATGGAGGGAGAACTAGGGGAACTATAGCAACCATGGAGCGTAACTAGGCAACCCTGACATCCAAAGAAGCAGAACCAGGGAACCATATCAACTAAGACTTCTGCTATTCTGCTTCTGCTCTCCAACAGTATATCTCACTTTACCTTTTTGTGGACATTTCACTTTTTATTTGAAAGGAAAATCTGCAGACTTTCAGGGTGAGATTAAAGTTACTGAGAAGGCTGTTCAGCTACGCTTAAAAATCCATGGGTTGATTCTTGACCATTAGCCCCAAATGGAGGCTGGGACATAAAGTGAAAATGATTCAGTTCAAAATTCCTCAATGTCTTTTTGTTTAGTTTTGTTTTTGTTCAATACTACTGCTTGATTGATTTTCCCCCCATTTTTTTCCAAATCAAACTGTTGATGAACGTTTCTTATTTATTTCCTGTCATTTTGCTTTTTGTATTTACTTTTTGTCCTGCAGAATTATTTCCTCCCATTTATCTCTCTTTTGTTTTCACGTCCGTGCCGTCGAAACAAATGAATCCCATAAAAATTAATTCTTATCAGATAGCAGTAATTTCTTCCATTCCTTCATAAGATGTGTCTGTTTGTTGAATAAAATCATCAATCCTAACCAAGTGTAATCCATAAAGTTAATCCTGCTGTTATCTGCCGTCTTCCCCCATGCAGCACCTCATCCACTGTCAGCACTTAACACTGCATTGATCATAAATCTCAATCTTTCTCTAGTTTTAAGCCGTCTTTACCGGACACTAATATGATACATGTTTATTGGAAGGACTTGGGAGTATTGTTATTGTCAGGACAGTATCTGTTTCCAACTGAATTAGAGGGGTAGATGGGTTTTGCAGCAGAAGCATCCAAAACAACCAATTACTGTCCCCTGCAGTGCGAGACTCAACATCCTCTCAACAATAACACCGCGTATCTTATTTCAAAACAATTCCAATATGACAGCAGAGGATCTGTTTTTCGCTTGCCTGATCCCTCCTGGGGATATGGATTCATGTTTTGTTTTTTTTTTGGAAAGTATCTCATCTTCCTCGTCTGTAAATAAGTCCTGTCATATCAGTGGAAAGATTAAAAGATGTAACTACATCTGGAATATATTTTTAAAAAAAAAGAAAAAGTATCTCCCTAAGATCTGAGATTTGACACCCGGATTAAGGGTTTATTGAAAGATTATTTGGTATTAAAGATGATTATGATATGCAGAGATCACTGTCCAGCAGTGGACCCGGGCAGGCGAACAGTGGGTGCTGCTGTCATATCTGGCCCTGTATTATACCTCTCATGTAATATTTCAGAATTTAAATCCAGGCAGAATTACAGAGCCTGTAAGCTGATAGACCCTGAGCTTTGGCTTTAATTTAGTTCTTATTAATTTCTTTCTTGTCCATCTACCTCCCCCAATACTATATATATGTCCTCAGAAAACAATTATTCGTGTCATGGTATCTTGCCAGAAGGAATCATTTTAATCAGGGTGTTTTGAGAGATAATACAACCCAGGGTCACAACATTAAACGTGCCACGGAGGAAACGGGAGTAGGCATCTGCAAGAAGAATCTGCGGTACAAGACCTGTTCCTCTGTAGAAACAAGTTGTTAAGTTGTTCATACTGTGTAAGCTGCTCTCCTATTCCCCTGTGTCTTGAGAGAACATTCAAACGAGACCCTTGAACACACCATAAAACTTTGTGCAGTTATATTTGTCCTCTGACAGTGGCTTTGATAACTGCATTCCCCGTTCAATTGACGTAAACTCAACAGTGGGCTGGAATAAATCAATTTATTCCATGTACAATGCACAGCTAGTACATACTAAAAAACAAAGAAAGGGAAAAACAACAACATGATAACACAGGTATGGCACAGTTTGATTGATGTACAATAGACGCATCGCTTGGTCGGGCTGGGAGGAAAGTGGCCTTGCTTTGATTTAGACACTGTTGTGAAGGGACATGGAAGGGAAAGGGCAGAAATGAGAACCCTGTTTGCAACAATAACCAACTATTACTAACATTTTCCACAGTCTTGAGCATTCATCCAAGACATCCAATAACACTGGATGGTACTGATCAGAATTCAAGGAAGTTGGTGACAATAGCAGCATTGTAGATTAGGTCAGAGATGTAGCCCATGGAAGTCTGTGGTCCCACTTGTTGGTGGTAGTGGTGGTGGTGGCCCTGCCCCTGGGTTACATCCCAGTACACCTGCTGGGGGTGGGAAGGGACTACCTGGTCCACAGAGGTGTGGGCTCTACCTCCAGCGCTACCTCCTGCACATCTTGGCTGGTGGTGGGCCCCAGGTGGACCCAGGATCGGGGGCTTGAAGTTCCTGAAGGCCTGGGGCAAACTGACATCCCGGTAGGAGCGGGAGGATGAGTGGTGAGACTGCCTTGTGATGGGCTGGGGAAGGAAACCAGACAGAGAGCCAGGGAGAGGACCGAGGTGCGACCGCTGGTGTTCTTCCTCCCAGAGAACGGACTCTGAGAGTTTCTGGGAGCTGGGCGTAGGCTGCTGGTGGAGAGATGAGGGAGGCGAGGATGAGGATACAGGATTACTGTAGAGTTGGATCCAGTCGGAGTAAATCTGTGGGCCATCCTCGCAGGGGTTCTGCTCTGGCCTGAACATGTCTCCTATAGTGGTTGGGGTGGGGAAGAAGGAGGACACAGGCCCAGGGGAGGGCACCCGGGTCCTGGGCTGGCAGGACTCCACAGCCCCTCTCTCACCTAGGACTGTCTTGGTGGGCTTGGAGAGTCTCCCAGTCTTGATGCTTCTTGCTCTTCTGTTTTGGAACCACACCTGTGGAAAATGGTAATGGTTGTCATGTCATGATCTATATTATTCTTTACTGGACCTATTTGGTTACCTTAACTAGCTTAACAAATAGGCTAATTCTATGAAGAAATGACTATGTCAAACAGTTGTTATGAGCCTACCACATATAATATCAGGGGAGCCCCAAGCAACACTGTGTCCTTCAGATGGTGATACTGTACAGTAGATGCATCTGGGTGAGGGGGCCACTGTAACATGTCGTAAGGGGGCCTAGAAAACTTTATTGGTACCCCTGTTCAAGGGCAACAATTGAGTATGGCAAAGTGTTGCACTTGACATACCTCAGCCGTGAGTCCAAATTTGACTTTGTAGTTTTTAATCATTATTATGGAGAGCAAAGATCAAGCAAAACTTAAAATACAACCACATCAGGGCAGCATTCAGGACCAATGTTCCCTCTAAGCTGATAGTTTGGTGACCTAGTTTATCACATTGATCAAATAATAATATCAGTTTTTGCTCCACTTTGTCCTGAGAAATTAAATGGATATAAGTGAAGGTTATAAGAAAGCCCGGGGTTTGGTGAACTGACAGTCCTTAATACTGTTTTCCAGTCCATCCAGCAGACAGACCTGTATCTTGCTCTCAGGTAGGTGTGTGTGAGTGGCCAGCCTCTCCCGCAGGGTGATGTCCGGGTAGGGAGTCACAGCGAAGGCCTGCTCCAGCTCAGATAGCTGGGCCCGGCTGAAGATGGTCCTCTTGCGTTTCCTCTGACCCTCTACGTAACCGGCTCTCTCAGGCTCCGGAGAGGACAGGGTACTGTCACTCCTGGCTCCTGCAATAAAAATACAAATGAAATAAAAATACATTTAATTATTATTATTATTATTATTATTATTATTATTATTATTAACACTACTACTACTACTACTAATAATAATAATAATAATGAGAATATAATAATAATGATAACAACATCAACAAGAGCAACTTTTACAAATCTTTACAAAGAATACACAAAAACAAGAATAGTACAGGAACCACATTCGATATAGGTTAAAATAAAAATTAAATGAATGAAGGACTAAACGTGAAAAAATGTCGACTGAAATGTTATTTTGTTTTTATTTATTTTGTTATTATGTTTTTTTTATTGGAAATCTAAATTCAAATTTTGAATTTGTTAAATGTCTACGGTCGAAATGCGTTGCAAAAGGTTTTGTAAATATAGAATAAAATTACAAGTGTTAGCCAGGCCTATAAACAAACATTACACTACATTGTAAAGAAAAAGACGATTTCTTGTCTTCAAACTATTTCTTAATTTTTAAAACTTTTTTTTAAAAATTAGGCAACAAAATGTGGTCAGGCAATGAACAATCTAGAATCATATTTGAGTATCGGTATTTAGTTATGTTTGGCATAATATGTTATCCTATATTTTTCTTCCAAACGAAACATTTAGTTGGGGTATTTGTGAGCCTATTATTTAACCCATTTATTATTTTTGTGGATAGACACTCAACTTTGATTCAAAGGCATTATGAAAAAAGATAAAGGCATTAAAATAACGAGAAAAGTAACATTTTCCTACTATTTTCATTAGCGCGGTGAGCTAAATCATGTTTAATATTCATTGCACGTCTTATTTACCTTTACAGTGATCTTGCTCTCCAAATACCGCCTGAAAGTCCACGTCTTTATGCTGGTTGTGCTTGAGCAAAGGGAAGTCTGCGTCCATGAAGAGAGCCATTACAAGTCCACAGTGAAGTGTAGATCTGACCTTGGCCCTTCACTGATGCTGACTGAAAAGTGTTTCGTTCACTGGCCACCCCTTATACCCCCGGGAACAAATCCAGCTGTTATCCTGGACTGTCCACCTCTGTCTCTAATCCCTAGGTAGCCTACTGGGATCGACTGAGGGAGCGGACGAAAGGAAGAGCAGAGCAGTTACCGCTGTTGTCCTCTGCCGTCTTGTCTGTCTGTCTGCGCGTCTCTCTCTCGGGTACCTGGACCAGACTGACTCTAGCCGTTAACTGGGAATGGCTGTCCAGATTTGATATTGAAGGTTTATAGCAGTAATAGCATAGTATAGCAGTTCAAGTAATGCATAACAAAGATCAAGCTGGAATCTTTTTGGAAGTCATATTAAAAAAATCACGTCAAGGGAACATTATTTCCTCTAAACTGATAGTTTGGAAAGTCAATAGGTCAATAGGTCTAATAATTGATCACACTAACAAATCAAATCAAATCAAATCAAATCAAATCAAGACAAATCAAATCAGTATTTCTATAGCTTTTAATCACCGTTACAGTCTCAAAGGGCTTCACAGTGCCCAACGTGTGAAAACAATAAATGGTTAGTAGACAACATCACCCAGCCTTGGACCCTCACAGAGGACAAGGAAAAACTCCCACAAAACCCTTAGGGAGAAATTGGAAGAAACCTCGGCAGGGGCTACTCAGAGAGGGATCCCCCTACCAGGACGGTTGGGTGTGCACAAACCCGGATTAACACTCTGTGGTGCCCCTGGGTGTCCACACCTCAAGTGCCCATTTCAAACAATTGTACACCTAAATAAAATGTCACGGCATGTATGAAATGTACTCTGGTAGTAAAGACTTTAGAGCCTGTAATGAATGCCAACTAGGCTCTACAGTACACACATCATGGACAGATATAAGACATCATATATGAAATAATACTACTGTGTACACCATAGATTTACAAAGCCTGTATTGCCATGTCAAAGAGGTATTAGGGGAGATGTGAGAAATTGCACAGTGATAGGCTACATTTAAAATCACTTGCTGGGTGTAGTTCAGTGCAATATTTGAGCACGGGCAGCGCTGGGCCACACAATAAAATGACAAACCATTCCAAACAATGAGAGATGAAACGCCAAAATACTAACAGACAAGTTGTTTGGTGCCGCTCTCAGGCGGGCAAGAGGGCGGATGCCACTAGGAAGGTACGCACGCCACCTAGTGGCCGAAATCCTTATCCTAGGGAGGCTCTGTATGTGGTTTGGTTGCTGTTAGAAAGCAACAGAGCAGCTGAATAGTGAGACTGTAGAACTGGAGAAGTTAGAAAGGACATTTCCTCAGGAGTCATGGTTCATGATGCCACACTACAACCACTAGTATTATTAGTAGTATTGGACTGATAATAAAAATACATTTTCAGAGAAATTTTCAGAGAAAATATAAATCATCAGTCTCCCATCGCTGTTTGTGAATGGCTTGAATTCAAATACTTGGTATGGTAGTATTGGATCTGTGCATGTAAGTGCACTGACTGAAACATATTACTGTGTATATTGATGCATGTCTAACCCTTTATGCTCTCTGTTGTCCTTGCAGTGTGAGATGGAGAGCGGTGAGAAGACTGTGGTGGATCAGGGTACCAACGCTGACCAGCCGGCTCTGCTCCACCCATTTGAGGACCAGGCTGCAGTGATTCACTTCCTGGAGGAGAAGGTATTCTCCGGTCGTGATGAGGAGGAGGAAGATTTGTGCCTTCCTGCCCTCCTCTCTTTCCTCAACAGCCTGAGAGACAGGTAAGTTCACTGTCTGTCTGGCAGGCTGTCTGTCTGCCTGACTGAATCACTAGGTGTCAACCTGCACTGTCATCTTTCTGCCATCCACTTCATCAAATGTCCTCACTAGGATGGGGGGCGGGGGAATCCTCCAAAGTAAGGGCAGTTTGCTGGTCCTCGCTAGGGGCTACTCTAGGGTTAGGACTTGGGTTTAGGGTTGAATTAGAATCAGGATTTAGGTTAGGGTAAGGGTCAAGATAAAGTAATACAAATGTGTGTGTGTGTGTGTGTGTGTGTGTGTGTGTGTGTGTGTGTGTGTCAATCCACATGCTTGTTTCTCTGTCTTTTACTATGTATGATTGTCCAAGCAACTACTAGCTCCAGTCCAGGAGGATCGTCAAGGCGGTGGCTGAGACACTCTTCCAGCTGCTGGTCCCGGCTCTGATGACTCTTCTGGAGGTGGACATTGCAGATGCAGCTGTAGCTGCCAAATGCAGCACTAGCAGTGAGTCCAAGGCTGACGATGAGGAGGAGGCTTACCGGGCCTGGCTGGCCAAGCGGAAGAGACAGTACAACTTCCTCACCAGGGAGCTGAGGCAGAGTGGCAGCTGTGCTTGTCTTTACAAGACTGAGGAGCCCAAGAGGTATGATAATTTAGTTGTGGTTGAGGCAGATCAGACGTTACTTCATTTAGTGCTTGCTTCATTGTCCCTTTCATAAATATATTTTCAACATATAGTTGTAGTTTCAAGGGAAAATCCACCCTAAAACACTCTGTACCTTGCATTTCTGGGCCCATCTTCTTGTTTGGTGATGTATTTGATATACATATTCTCTTATCTGGGGGTTGTTGAAAAAGCATTCTGGGAAAAGTAGGAAATCAAAGTAGAATAGATGAGGCAGGTTGAGGTAAAGTGGGTACAGAAAAAAAGTAAATTACAACATAACTCTTTGATTGATGGTATATAACAGTGTAAGAGGATCAGAGGGTGATTTTACCTTTAACAACTTTTTAAACATTTTCATAACTTCTAAATCCTTTTAAATGGTTTTATATACATATTGAAATAAACACAAATTCAGATTCTGTACAATCCCACTGCCCATTTGTGGCAATAAATTAAAGGGGAATTCCGGTATTTTAAACCTGGGTTCTATGTGTACAAATTCGTTATTTATACCGCAAAATAGGTACAAAACCTTTTGGAATTGCTCCGGTAGATCGCCTCAGTCGGCAGTCGCGAAACAGGCTGCTATGGCTGCAACGTAATACGTTGGGGCAAGTGCGCCGATCAGGTGGACAGACCTCCCAGCATGCACAGCAGCATAATTGACTCATGGAGTCCAGGGTCCAGGGTCGAGAGCATGGCTGATGTTGTGAGTGCTCTTCTGGATGACATGGAGCCCTCTCTGGAAGTGGATAATGGGGTTGTTCAAGATGAGGCTACCTTTTGTTATACTTCTGTTTAACTATAGAGTAGTTCAAAATTCATCTTTTACTGAAACCAGTGTGACATGTCTATAATTGGGTAATCTTTGAATTGTTGTGATAATGTCTCTTTGCTTGTCAATACACAGTGCTCCATGAAGCAGGATAAGCACTTTCCCTCCATGACCCAGGACCAGGACAACAACCAGAACCTGAAGAAAACCAAGTGGTCACCAGAGTGCTACAGGCCATCTGCAATACCTTCAAAATGTTCAAGAAACCAGCCAACCAGTATAACACTGTAGTAGCACATTGTGTTCTGGCTTTTAATTGTTATTGTCATGTTCTTATCATAAATATTCCATATGTCATGTTTTGGTCTCATACCTGAGTCTTACTATGGATAGAGCTGGGTGGTTCAGGAGAGAAACGTCTATGTGATTTTATTACCACACAAGAGATAAATAGATAACTGAGGTACACAGGGATTTGAAACCCCAACCCTGGCAGTGTGTGTGCCTTCTGCTCACTGAACTACACAATAACTGTTGCTCAAACTTGATGGTGGCAGCTATAAAATTAGAGGAGAATGGAAAGAGCCTTTTCACATTGATGCTACAATATGTAGCACAGATATGGAGGGCACAGACATTTGTCTGCATATAATTGCAAATGTATGCAAGTGCTGAATACATTTCTAGATTTATTAATTTTCACTTTAGTTTATTATATTATTTAGAGGTGACATCAAAAGCTTAAATGATCAATAAATAAACCTCCTCCATATCCATCAGGTAGAACCTTTCACATTTCTCTCTGAAACTCAGACTGAAAAACTCACGCAAATCGTGCTGAACAATACTAAAACACTTTTTCACAACAAATGAATCTTCCTCGGAGCTTTTACTCGACTTCATAACCAGTTTTCATCATGGAGAAGGTGAGGCTGAAAACCTTTTACCGTTTTAGCGAGGAGGTGTCTACGCGCCGACGGCAAAATAAACAGCAGGACTAGATAATACTAATACCACGTGTAGTTTTCCATCAACAAATGCATTCCTTGTTTGCTTTTCTTCTGACGAGCAATTTGATATTTTAGTCACTTATCTTTTCTGAATTCAAATAAGTTTCAGTCCTCTCCAGTTTACGTACAGTGTCAGGACACCACAGTAAATACATACGTTGGTGGATAATTCTCATTTGTTCAACTCCCCACCTAACAGGCCTAGCAGTCCAGTAGAAATAGTAAAAGACAATTCAAATTGTGAAATGTTTCTCTTTTTTGCAGGACATTGTGAAATTCAATGTATCAGAAAATATTATTTACATTTCCAGTTAATATCCTGCCATCCTAAAATGTGTGTGCTCTTTTATAGTAAATTGTGAAATTGAATGTGTCATAAAATGTGTTTTAAACCTCCAGTTAACATCCTCCCATCCTACATTGTGTGACCTACTCGTCACCTTCTGGATCACAGCTACTCCAAGACCACCACGCATCAGACCACTGACAGAAAGAAGATTGTAGTATGCAACCCAACCTCATTCAATGTATCTCTGTACATCTGTTATGTATTTGTACTTTTTTAAAATTATTATATTTGTTATTAATTTAGGATTATGTGTCATATTTGCACCTGATAATGTCGGAGGAAGAAGTCCAGGTTTCAGGCCAGTGATGAAGACCGAACCCCCACGCCAACACTTAATCTTCTTCACGATTCTGTAGATTCTGTAGTTACTGGAGTCTCAAACAGGTTCAAAGAAGTCACTGGAGATGATCAGAGTTCGATGCAATAGAGCTTTATTCTTCAACAGAGACAAAACCTGAGCTGGTCCCGGAACCAGACTGACGTACAACTGTCTGTGCATGATCATATATATCCTACAAACTGGGTGGAGACTGGGTGGAGAATACTGATTCTACGCCCATTTTTCATTAATTTCAGCTTTGTCAGTAAGAAAATATTCTTTGTCAGCAAGAAAATAATGGTGTCCAATCGTAGCCGTAAAACCCAGGGTTTTGGGGATTTTCTTATTCACCATTATAAAATGGCCGCCTGGGCCTCTCCTGTCTGCGCATGCTCCGCCTGTCTATCTTTAGGCCTCTACAGCTTGTCCTTGGACACCCTTATTGCAAAAAGGGCCTCAGACTGTATTTTTTTAAAACTTTATGATTACTGTAGGGAAACTGTTAGACTATGTTTTTTGAAGCTTTATTGAAACTTTATGATTACTTTATGATCTTTTAGGTTACATGCTTAATCAAACATACTTTATATTTATGTAGGTTTATCATAACACACACACTCTGGATTATATTGCTTATTACAAAACATATCATTGCTTAGTACAAAGCATATTATTATTTACAACATTTCCCCCCTTTGGGACTTACTAAAGTCCCACTAAAATGCTGCTTATCAGGTTCAAACATGTTTCTTTAAAGTGCACAGAATACACATACCGAACATGGCTCCTGGGTAACCAACACAAGGAGAAAAACATAAAATGAGCAAATTCAGGAAATCAAGTCACTGAATCAAGAGCTTAAGCTCATACTCATCATAATATAAATTGTCTTAAACAATCAGAAGTAATATATGGATTATACTGTCACTCTGTGAGATTATATTAACAATCAATTTTCAGTGTAGGCCACTCCAGTGTAGATTACTTAATTTGTGTGGATATTACAATCAACAACTCTGTTCAAACAGTATAATGTCAAACAATCTATCATCAATCTATGGCACATCTATGTTAACTATAGGTGTTAAGAAACCTGTATTTCTAAAAAATAAGCCGTCATGTAGTCGTCGTTAGTCATCTTCATCAGTCGTCTTCAACCCAGACACTTTGCGTGCCGTAGAGGGTCACTAACATGAGAGGATACTAGAACCTCGTCGTTCATGTTAGTATGAGTATCTTCCAAGTCAGTTTCAGTCCAAATGTGAGTTGGCATCTAGGTTCGATCAGAATCCGACGCACCGACGCCCAGGGTCAGTACATCAGACTCTGACCAAACCACGACACCAATGTGGTTTAAGGGTAAGGTGGCTTGGGGCGGGGTAACCTAGGGGTAGGATTTTGGCTTAGGGGTAGTGTGGCTTAGGGGTAGTGTGTTCCAGTGCCACGCAGCCGTCGGTATCCGCCGATAACATCGTCGCTCGCAGCCACGCGACAGGCCAGGAGATTCCTTTCTTTGGTCAACTCATTTACCCGGATTCTTAACTCTTGTAGCTGGGTTGCCTGTGCTTGTATCAGATTTTTCTGGTGTTCCATAACATCCTCCTGGGCTTCCAACACCTGCAGTCGATATCGCTGTTTTTCCATGTCACCCTCCTGGGCCTCCAACTCACGTAGCTGAATTTTCTGTTCTTTTGACCTAAGCATATGGCGTTTGGTGGCGCGTCGTTTGAGCTCTTTCAGTCGGTGTTTTTGTATAACCGAGGTGTGGTGAGGCGGTAGTTTACTCGTCTGCATTTTGAATTGCTTCCACGTGAGATCAGCCAATTTGGCGGGTGCCCAACGCTCACCGGTAAATATGCTATCAGAAGAACTGAACGAGGGTGTTGCCCAACCCTCCTGTCGCTCGCCTGTAGCCAGGTACGCCATCAACTTTAGGACTTCCGACTCAGGCATTCCATCGTGGGAAAGGTCGTCTTCGATTCGCTGTTGGCACCGCCTCAACCCATCTACTGAACCTGTCAATCACAACCAAAATATACCTCATTCTTCCTATTCGTTGGGTCATATCCACGTAGTCTATCATTAGCTGTCTAAAGGGACCATCTGGTGGAGGGATGTGTGCTATTGGGGCCGAAAATGCTTTCCTTACATTATATTGAGCACACACGTCACATTCGTGCAATGTTCTATCTACTGTGGCTGCTAAAAATGGCGTCCACCAGACTGCCTGAAGGCGTTTGATCACTTCCCCCCTTGCGCGATGGTCCTGA
This sequence comes from Hoplostethus atlanticus, assembly GCA_034670405.1. Classification (NCBI taxonomy): domain Eukaryota; kingdom Metazoa; phylum Chordata; class Actinopteri; order Trachichthyiformes; family Trachichthyidae; genus Hoplostethus; species Hoplostethus atlanticus. Next base: position 3,876,041 of record JAXDDX010000025.1, read on the forward strand.
CCATGCGCATTTCTAATAGCATAACGCAACAAAGAAATGGGCAACACAAAATGACCATGGGGGCTCCGCCATAGCCCTTTTTGAGGGCCGTCCTGCGTAACTTTGATAGCACCTCTGTTGAATAAATTCAGATCTAGACAGAAGTCTTTCAATCATGAATTACATGAGCAACATTTATTAACACAGAATACAATACAATACAATACTATACTATACTGAGCTCAGGAGAGATACACACACATGGGTATGGTATGCGGATCTCTGTCAGAGAAGGCTCTGAACAGAGATTATAAAGCTAAGGAAAACAAAGAAAGGGGGGTAGCTTCTAACACACTAACACAGTAGTTTCTAAACAAGAGGGCTACTTCTACAAGGGGGGTTGCCTCTACACATCTACAAGGTCGTTCTAATAGTTTGGTCTGAACAATGTGTGCTGTGTCAAGACGTTCTGGGCAAAGGCTCTCCGGTGCCTCCTAGAGGGACCGGCCTTCTAGTATGGTTTATACGAATCCCAACCTTTGGCCTACAGGGCCCTAAGTCGGTTGACGTCAAACAGAACGCCCTCACACACGCACACCTAAAACTCCTAGACGCTACACTAAGGATGCAGAGTCAGCACAAAGATACAGAATAGACACATGATACATAAATTCTTCCACAACCTCTTTTTAGCCATACCGATTGTTCATAAACATCAGCCCTCTCCTGTGCCAGTATAAGAGAGGAGAGAGTCGTAAGTGGCGCACAATCTTCTGCAAACAGCAGTGGCGCCATACTGTTGCTTATCGCGGCTCGTTTAGCTGCTTCATCAGCTAAGTTATTACCTGTGGCTATCAGGGAGTCTGTTTTTTGGTGAGCTGGACACTTGATGATTGCAACCGCTGTTGGGAGGTGTATGGCATCCAGCAGAGCAGAGACAGCTTCTCCATGTCTTACTGGAGTGCCATCTGCTCTACAAAAACCTCTCTGTTTCCAGATGCTACCGTCTATATGACACACACCGTATGCGTATTGCGAATCTGTACAGTTTCCCTAAATAGCCCTAATTCCCTAAATATTTAAAAAAAATAAATGAATTGTTATTATTCATGTAACTGTGTATAACTGTTCAGAATGCTAGGGCTCAATAAATTGTCTCGCTTTTCTATGAAAGAAATCATTCCAAAATTTCTTGGGTCTTAAATTATATGTATTGAGGTCTTAAAAAGGTCTTAAAAAGCATTGAATTTGATTTTTAAATGGTGCAGAGACCCTGGATATATGAGATGTTAGCTAACGTTAGCTAGGTATAATGTTGCACATATAAGACTGATGCTGCGTTTCCAGTCTGTAAGGCAACATATTTATTGTTTGGAAATTACATTTATCTGTAAAACAGATGAAACAGTTGTGTAACTAAAGTTTGACAGTTAGGTTGGATGACCCAATTTAGGTTAACCTAACGTTACATCAAGCCTTGTGTTAAATTTAGCTGTAACGTTAGCCAAATAGCTAACGTTAGCTAGCTAGCTAGCTAAGGTCTATGTAACTAGCTGGCTAGTTAGACCCTGTGAACACATAAGCACAATAACACTGCATTGTTTAAATTGCCAGTTAGTCTATTTTAAGGATGATAAACGAAATAAAAATATATATTTAAAAAAATATTTTAGCAGGGTACAGATGACCAGGAGTTCCCCATCTGACGATCACCTGTGTCTACGTTCCAGTTGGTTAGGTTGAGGGTATTAGCCGAAACTCCAGTACCGCTTTAGTTGATCCGATTTAGGGGTCCAACAGCCAGCGAACCCTCTTTGAAAAATTCAAACAAACCATACATGGATGGCACTGCCATTTTTAGCACTAAGTTTAGCTAGCTAGAGGACAAGAGACTAACGTTAACGCTATCTAAGTGCTAGCTCGATCAACTGACAAAATTTCAAATCGTTCTGCACGCGCACACTTCTCTCAACCTCTGGCCAGCAACAGGCGCGCCAACAGAGAAAGCAGACAGAGGGCTCTCGGGTAATGTTACGTGAAAGCCAAAAGCAGTCATTAGCTCTAATTATTTTTGTATGCTGTATATGAATTCACATTGTGGTTTGCTTACTACTTACTATTAATTTGTACATTTTGAACATTCATACATATTAGGCTACATACTGTATGATGTATAATTGAATATTAAAAATTCCATATGCCTTACTTTTGAGCTTCTGTCGATCATTTGAAAGTTGATAAACATGTCTTTTGTGTATTTTAACCCTGGATTATACTAGTAATATCTGTGTATCAATGAATGACCAAAGAGCTTTGTATTTGGATTATAGTAAACCATGATAATACCATGGTAAATAAATAAACAAAAACTGGTTCCTCTCTCTTAGTCACAACAAACCATGGTAGCATCATCGATAAGAGTACAATAAGCATAGTTACCATAAAGTGCCATAGATAAACCATGGTAGTAACATGGTTACCATAAAAGCGTCATAGATAAACCATGGTCGTACCATGGTTAGGAGCATAGTAATCATAATTACCATATAAAAACCATAGTGAATTTTCGTAAGGGTACCTTGGATGGTTACGACATTATGGCTAATAATCAAAATCCCGATTCAGAATATGAATGGGATTTTCACTTCCGGAACCTCACTGTTGAGCTCTATTGACAAATGTTGAATTCAAGAAGAAGCACGCTAAACTATCGTTAGTTTGGAAGTTGTTGGAAAGGTATCATTCGCAATGGTTTATGGGATGAGTAGTTCCTTCACTTCATCAAATCAAATCAAATCACATTTATTTGTATAGCCCTTAATCACCGTTACAGTCTCTAAGGGCTTCACAGTGCCCAACATGTGAAAATAATAAATGATTAGTACATGACATCCCCCAGCCTTGGGATTAATTTTAATAAAAAACAAAAAACAAAACAGATAGCCCAAAAATGTGCATTTGTAGGTGTAACAAAGTGAATATAATTACACCACATCTCCCTCTTGTCTCCCCCTTCCACACATTACACACACACACACTCACTCACTCACATATAGACAGTGTTGTAAATAATTATAGTTAAGATATAATATGCCTTGTGTTAAGCAATATTATCAATATCAAAATATTAAGTCTGCATAAATATAAAGAGTGTGTTTGATTAAGCATGTAACCTGAAGATCATAAAGTAATCATAAAGTTTCAAAAATACAGTCTGAGGCCTTCTCACAATAAGGGTGTCCAAGGACGAGCTGCACAGGCCTCACTTTGATAAGAAGTACCTAAAAATAGACAGGCGGGGCATGCGCAGACAGGAGAGGCCCAGGTGGCCATAACGTAAAGTCCCTAAAACTCCAAGTTTAACGGTTACGTAATGGTGGAAAACGGGAAAACGGGGACCGCCTACATGCCCACAAAGACCCCCCCATAGGACCAAATTTGGCATTTAGACACCATTATTTTCTTGCTGACAAAGCTAAAATTAATGAAAAATGGGCGTAGAATCAGTATTCTCCACCCAGTTTTTAGGATTTATAAGATCATGCACAGACAGTTGTACTTCGGTCTGGTTCCGGAGCCAACCCGGGTTTTGTTTCTGTTGAAGAATAAAACTCTATGCGTCGAACTCTGATCATCTCCAGTGAATTCTTTGAACCTGTTGTGAGACTCCAGTAACGACTGAATTATGAAGAAGATTAAGTGTTGGCGGGCAGGTCCAGTCCTTATCACTGGCCCTGACCGGGACTCTTCTTCCCCCCCCACATCAATTGGCGAGCCAGCCAGGAGAGACAAGACTCTGGGAACTCCAGCCTGGGAGGACAGCCTGCATCTCAGACACACATCAGTGTACACAAAATTAAAGGTAAGCAGAAACCTTTTCTAAATTCTGCACATTTTGATTGTGTCTGAGTGCAGGACTCCGGCCCGGGTGGGAAAAAAATCAGAATGTCTCTCCTCTAAAGAACTTAGTTAAAGAATGATTTAAAGAAAATAAGGAAAATTTGTGTAACATAAGTATAAAACCCAGCAGGTTCACCAAAATAATATGAACTAAAACTGAGTCGCTGGCGGTACAGAGTTTGATGCAACTGTATGCATGAAAACACCATGGTGCGGAAAGAATGAATGATGGAGAAAGAGTGGATGAATGGCTTGGACTGCAACAGGGGGTCGGTTTGTGTACAAAAGTCGCTAGGAGACCGTTTAGGGACTGCGACGGGAAGGAGTTTTGTATGCAAACAGTTGCTAGGGGCCTCTTAGGGACTGCGAGGCGCGCAAGTTGCTAAATGTAATTGCAACTGTTGCTAAATGTAATTGCAACACTTGACCAAGAGAAAAAACTATAGTGCATGTAAATACTGCTGTTTTTTTTAATTATATAAACATTTAGAATAGATGTGTAAATAACAAGTGTACTTATTGTAACCTAAAGAAGTAATTATATGAGATTGAATGAGTTACGGCTGTCGGAATGAGATAACGGTCTTTGCTTCTTGCCTGTGAGCAGAAGTGCTGTGCGGACTGGTGGGGGCATGTTGAGAGGGAGTAGAGGAGGGATCAAATAGGTTGCGGCTTGAAGTGAGATAAAAGTCGTAACTCTCTCTGCATGTACCTAGGAGTACTGTACAGGCTGTTGAACGTGTGCCAAGAGGAGTAGAGGAGAGATTGAATAGAATAGTATCATAATATAATGTATGTATTTTATATATGAGTTGGTAAATATTAATGGATGAGAGAGATAGTAGCGAAGATGAAATATTTTCGTTAGAACATTTTGATAATATAGGAGCTGCTGACACAAAAGGAATAAGGACACATTTTTGGTTGGAGCGAGCCTATATTGATGAGGAAGGTGTGGAGCAGTGGCAAGACGGACAATTAATCAATCTGAAACTTTGGCAGATAACAAAATTTGTAAACCTAGAGCAAATACAGGAAGAATTTCCTGACGTACCGTGGAGAAGGGCAATACATGGGTATTGGACTGTAACAAATTTGACTAGATTGTTGGAGCCGTTGTGCGGAGATTCTGGTGCGGTAGCAACGCTCCCTTTAAATCCAGCATTTGGTGTACCAGAGGGTTTCGGGTTACAAGGACGAAGCCGAGTAGTGGTGAATCCGCGGCTGTGTATCTCCGTAGTCCCCAGAAGAGTTAAGTGGGAAACTGGTAAATTTGAATATATTACTAAAACTCCACAAGGAGACGGGACAGAGAAACTAGAACTTGGTCATATTAAAGGAAGAAAATATAAGCCTGGCATTACTGCTGGTAAAATACCAGAAATTCCTAGATCACTGGCAAGCGGCGCGCGACAGGGATACATGGGGGCAAAAGTAACAACAGGAGGTGGTGTATCGACACCAATGGAGGTGATGATTAGACAAAATCTGGATCGTAAAAAACAGATCCAGCTGTTCATGACCGAGTGGCATGAGCGGACATCAGGAAGACTCCAGTGGCCAATAAAGGGCACATTCAGTAGAAGATGCTGCGATGAAGTGGAGGAAAATATAAAACACCACAAGGCCAAAGATAAGAGCGATCAAAGGGAAGGCAGAAGAGCTAGGGAAAGGGAGGTGTTAGGATGGTTTAGACAAGAAGGGCAAAAGAGGGCAGAAGCCAGAGAAGAGAGGAAAGAAAAAATAAAAGAGCAAGAACAGCAGCCCACTGCCCCGCTATGGCCCGTCAAACCACCGTCTGTCAAACCACCAGCACCGCCACCACCATATGCCCCCAGCAAACAATTAATCAAAGTAGGACAGTTTCCAGTATCAAGAGTGTGTGATGAGGAGGAAGAAGAATGCAAAATACAAGGCAAGCTGCAAGGGGATTTCAGTATCACACTGACCGCACCAGCAAGCGACAGGGGAAGCAATGTGAGTCGGGAGAGCATTTTCCCTGAAGAGGAGGGGATATATGACCGCCCACGTAGTACGCCCTCAAATGGCAACCCTCCCCTGAAGAAGAGAGCGGAAAGCAGCTGAGAGCCACTAAGAACTACAGCAGAAAGGAGTAACCAAACGAGCGAAGACGAAAAAGACATACAGCAATACCGACAGGCAGCACAACAGAGCTGGCAGTCAGCCAGCAAGGACAGAAACGACTACTATCGCAAGGAGGGTGAAGAAACACCGCTCCCTCCACGTCAAGGCCGCATTAGAAGGAGCCAGTCAGCAGAATGCCCCCGCTACACAAGCACCCCTGCCGATTTCACACTTGCAGCCAGGTCTGATAGAAGAAACGGCCCTGCGAAAGCATTGAACAGGGTGAGTTTTGAAGACATGGAGGAGAAGGATGCCTGCTGGCCATCATGCGGGGAAAAGAGTGTGAAAACATCAAAACCTCCTACAGCCACACAAGACACTATGAGGCTAACAAGAATGGAGGAAGAATTGGAGGGGGGACAGTGCCTATTCTTGGAGGAAGAACTGGAGGAAGGGGCAGCGCCCATATTTGGAGGAAAGATCACAGGAAACAAGGACCCAGCCCCACAGAATGAAAGTACAGATGAGTGGTTACATGACATCAGAGGATACAGCAATTGAAGACAGACGGCGCCTACTAGTGGATGAAATCGATGAAATCGAAGCAGAAATGTCGAAAATAGCGGATCATCAGATTCGCCAGTTGAGGAAAATAAAGTCACAAAAGAAGCAGTGGAAACCAACGGGCAGGCTGAGAAGTGGAAGACAATACCAGGCCCTAAGTGAGGAAGATCTGAGTCCAGGCGGAGAGCCGGAAGAGATCCATGATGATTTCCTAATCACTCAGTGCCCCATAATAACCAAAGCAACAGGGCAGACCCAATATATGCCGTGGTCATTTATGGATATGGTGGGACTGGCCAGTAGACTACCAGACCTCCATGAAGGAGCAAATAAATGGATTACAGCACTAGAAGAAAGTACAGCTGGAGTGAGGTTGGCATTGGGGGACATCAAGGCTTTGCTCATGCACATAGCTGGAAAACACATAACTGAAGAAATCTTCACAGCAGCTCATCTGCCAGCACTGATAGCTGGAAACAGAGTGGATGAGGTGGGTTTTGGTGGATTTCGCAATCCAATATGGGCTGAACTGAGAAAACAATATCCAGAAAAAATGGATCCCTCCAAATTGGACGGAGAGGCGCTAAAAGACGGTGAAAGTCCAGCAAAATTCCTACGTGACTTTCAGCGAAAGTGGAGAGATGAAACAGGAAGTGCCTGGAACGCCAACGACACCACAAAAAGTCTGTTTAAGGTAATGGTAAAGAAATCCATGCCAAAGGGAGTACAGACACGCCTAGACAATGTCGTGGGGCTTATGAAGATGGAATGGCCACTGTTTTCTGAGCATATTGTGCACCATGTGGAAAACCACAGAAAAGACAAACAAAAGGAAGAAGAAGCAAGCAAACGCATGGCCGACAAGCTAACACAGCTACAGTTGAATGAATTAACCAAACCAAAGAAGGATAAAGCTAAGACTCAGGCCCCCGTGGTAGCCATAGATCAAGCCCCAACACAACCAACAGTAACAATGGCACCCCAAGCTCCACCCACACCCCAGACGCCAGTCCAGTCACAAGTCCCGACAGAACCACAACAGAGAGCACCAGGCAACACCATGACTGCACTACCACCTATCCATGTGCATATTAATCAGGCTGGTGGGACCAATGGAAATTACCACTCTAGGGGACGACCAGGACAGAGAGGAGGATCATTTAGCGGGAGAGGCAGAGGTCCACAGCAACTACAACGCTCCCAGTCTAACCCACAGCTTAACCAAACACAGACAGAAGACCTCGTCTGTTGGGGGTGTGGCCAAACGGGTCATATCAGGCAGGACTGTCCAACCAACCCATGGACAGGCCCAGCGGGAGATTGGCCATAGGGGGGCCCAGAGAAGCCTGAGGGGGAATTAATAACACCAGTACTCTCATTACAACCACAGGATGAGCCCACCCTAGAGGTAACAATACAGGGCCGAGAGTACTCTTTTATGATCGATACAGGGGCCACCTACTCATGTATTGGGAAATCCGGCTCAAACCTCCCCCTCTCTACATCGTCAGTCAAGACGGTGGGTTTCTCTGGGAAGCTCCAGGTAATACCCCTCACACAGCCAGTTTCAATGCTAATTGCCGGAAAAACTATTGTCGCGCCCCTACTATATTCTGACAATACACCTGTCAACCTGCTCGGAAGAGACATTTTGTGTCCACTAAAAGCCAACATTATGTGCACTAAGGAAGGTCTCTATGTAGATTTTCCAGAAGACTCCTCAGCAAGAATGATGTCAGTTTGGAGAGACCTCAGCATAACTCAGCCTTTGGTATATTGGCTCCGGCTAATGCCAAAATCCAGTCTGCTCCAAGAGTGGAACACGTGGAAACCATGCGTGAAAACCCAAATGAGACAAACCATCGAGCCACAACTACCACTCCATTGTACTCTTATGTATGATGAACAGAGACAACAGACAGACTATGAGGAATGCTGGGATGATCTGATTAACAGAAAACCATACTATGTGGTCAGCCAAAACGTGTATATAGGACCACAGGGGGCAGCAGCAGCCATAGAGCTCCCTTCAAAATTGAAAGACTGGTTTCAAGTGACAAACTCCACCCCCCATGTCACATTGATGGTGACAAAAGGACACGAATCCCATGAACTTGGCCCAATGGTGAAGGCGGCATTACAAGTACATGAATGGAAAGCCACCCAAAACAAAAACATTCACGTGTCATCTGATGGACTTTACATTAGAATATCCCTACGCACAGTTGATGAAGGACAGGCAGAGAAAGTTTTAGTAAATCAAAGAACTCTCACACAGATGCCTTTAATAGCCGAACATGAAAATCTATTGAAACAAGTACCACAGGAATTATGGTCAAAACACAAGACAGATGTAGGGGAAGTTAAGTCAGCACAACCCATATGCATAAAACTTAAACCACACGTAAGGCTCCCCTATAGAAAACAGTATCCGCTGAAGCAGCATGCTATAGAAGGAATTAGACCCACAATTGAGGGCCTGTTGGCAGCAGGTGTATTGGTAAAAACAAAAAGCCCTTGCAATACTCCGATTTTTCCAATTAAAAAGCCACATTCTGCCGATTATCGATTAGTGCATGATTTGAGAGCCATCAACTCCATTGTGGATGCCGAGACACCCATTGTCCCAGACCCACATACACTACTGACCAACATTCCACCTGACACACACTGGTACACTGTAATTGATTTATGCTCAGCTTTTTTTAGTGTGCCACTACATCCAGATTCACAATATCTGTTTGCCTTTACATACATGCAGCAACGATACACATACACACGCGTCGCTCAGGGTTATGTTGATAGTCCCAGCATATTTAACAGGGTGTTAGCCGAAGATCTGCAACATTTAGATGTCCCCAGTACAGTGCTCCAGTATGTGGATGATTTATTGATCTGTAGTCCTACAAAACAACAGTGTGAGACAGACTCTGTTGCAGTGTTGACAGCGCTAGCACACGGCGGACACAAAGTCAGCCGAGACAAATTGCAGTTTTGCCAAGAGGAAGTTGATTACCTAGGAAGGAGATTGAGCGGGGATAAAAGGCTAATTGCCCCCTCCCAAGTAGAAGCCATAACTAACACTCCCAAACCGCAAACGGTGGGACAGATGCTTTCTTTTCTGGGGATGGCGGGATACAGTCGTCAGTGGGATTTGTGACTATGCTGTCAAGACAGCACCTATGAGAGCCCTCATACGAGCGGCGGGACAAAATAACAGCTCAGCCCACTTACAGTGGACTGAGGATGCTGAGGGGGCCTTCTGCGCACTTAAAGGGGACCTGCAGTCAGGCTCCAGCACTCGGAAATCCGGACTATTCAAAGCCTTTCCATTTGTATGTTGCAGAACGAGCAGGATATGCAAATGCAGTATTAATGCAGGATACGCCAACGCGCAAACAGCCTTTAGCCTTACTATAGCACCAAATTGGATAACATTGAGTCCGGTCTGCCACCCTGTTATCAGGGATTGGCTGCAGCTGCTTTAGCTTTTCAAAAAGCCTCCTCACTAACTATGGGCCACTCAGTGACCCTTTATACGTCTCATCAGTTGCACGCCTTGCTCACAAGCCCACGGTTCGTTCTAACTCAGGCTAGAAAAACTGGGTACGAGGTTATACTCTCAGCGCCCGAACTTAACATCCAACGATGCAATACAGTAAATCCTGCAACTCGGATGGTATTGCCTGTGGACGGATCTCCACATGACTGTGTCCAAGCAACTCATGATTTTATGCAGGCACGAGATGACCTGCATGCTCAACCTATTACAGCAGATCTCACATTGTTTGTAGATGGCTCCTGTTTTAGAGATGCTACAGGAAATCATGCCGGCTATGGCATAGTACAATTGAATAAAGATAACACCTTTACAAACATTCAAGCAAATAAAATTGCCCAACCATGTTCTGCACAACTAGCAGAAATCAAGGCTTTAACAGCCGCATGTAAATTGGCTCGAGGGCAGCGACTCAATGTATATACAGACTCGCAATACGCATACGGTGTGTGTCATATAGATGGTAGCATCTGGAAACAAAGAGGGTTTTGTAGAGCAGATGGCACCCCAGTAAGACATGGGGAAGCTGTCTCTGCTCTGCTAGATGCCATACACCTCCCAACAGCGGTTGCAATCATCAAGTGTCCAGCTCACCAAAAAACAGACTCTCTGATAGCCACAGGTAATAACTTAGCTGATGAAGCAGCTAAACGAGCGGCAATCAGCAACAGTATGGCGCCACTACTGTTTGCAGAAGATTGTGCGCCCCTTACTACTCTCTCCTCTCTTATACTGGCACAGGAGAGGGCTGATATTTATGAACAATCAGTATGGCTAAAAAGAGGTGCTGTCAAGGTTACGCAGGATGGACCTCAAAAAGGGCTATGGCGGAGCCCCCATGGTCATTTTGTGATGCCCATTTCTTTGTTGCGTTATGCTATTAGGAATGCGCATGGTCAGGACCATCGCGCAAGGGGGGAAGTGATCAAACGCCTTCAGGCAGTCTGGTGGACGCCATTTTTAGCAGCCACAGTAGATAGAACATTGCATGAATGTGACGTGTGTGCTCAATATAATGTAAGGAAAGCATTTTCGGCCCCAATAGCACACATTCCTCCACCAGATGGTCCCTTTAGACATCTAATGATAGACTACGTGGATATGACCCAACGAATAGGAAGAATGAGGTATATCTTGGTTGTGATTGACAGGTTCAGCAGATGGGTTGAGGCGGTGCCAACAGCGAACCCCAATGCTAGAACGGTAGCAAAATTTTTGTGCAAAGAAGTCTTCCCACGATTTGGCATACCGAGATGCTATTAGCTCAGACAACGGACCGCATTTTATAGCAGAAATTACCAAAACAACCTTTAAGATGTTAGGGATAAAACAGAAGTTTGGGTGTGTATACCACCCCCAGTCACAGGGAACAGTTGAGCAAGCTAATGGCATTCTAAAAGCAAAATTGGCTAAAATATTGGCAGACTACGAGGGGAAACTAAATTGGGTGGAAGCTTTGCCTCTGGCGCTAATGTGCATGAGATCACAAACTAACAGACTAACACATCTAACTCCGCATGAAATGTTTACAGGACGACCGATGCCTGTACCATATCTTAGAGGCCCATATGAAGGTCCTCCACTGGAGCAGTTAGAACAAGAATTAATAAGTTATGTGCAGCATTTAACCCAAATCCATAAGTTGATATTTCAACAGGTAAAAGGCGCCACAGAGGACAGAGACGCAGACATCCCAGACCAACTGCAGAGGGTGCGTCCAGGAGAGTGGGTATACGTCAAGGTGTTCAAAAGAAAGTGGGACCAACCCAGACGTGAAGGCCCTTTTAAAGTCATTCTAGCAACCCCAACAGCACTAAAGGTCGAAGGTAAGAAGTTTTGGTACCATCTAAATCATTGCTGCAGAGCAGATGACCCAGAAGGGACGGCTGAAGCGTACAGAAGGAGAGCACGCCCTGGGTCAGAAGGGGAAGGCGTCGCCACCCCACAGTCAGAAGGGGCAGGTGATACCGCCCCACAAGAAGAAGGGGAAGGTGACACCGCCCCACAGGAAACTAGTAGGTCCCAGAGTCCACAGGGAGAAAGACGATCCCAGAGATTGGCTGCCAGACGGGCCAGAGACAGTCCAGCAAGTAGTGGATCTGTGGCATCAAGACAAGAAAGTGAATCAGATTCAGATAATGAATCACCCACAAGCCCAACAGAAAGACCAGAAGGGGCAGGTGATACCGCCCCACAAGAAGCAGACCCAGGGGAAGGGCCATCTAGAGTATAAGGGAAAGAGAGTGATGTAGGGGGAAGGAAGAGTCCCGGTCAGGGCCAGTGATAAGGACTGGACCTCCCCGCCAACACTTAATCTTCTTCATAATTCAGTCGTTACTGGAGTCTCACAACAGGTTCAAAGAATTCACTGGAGATGATCAAAGTTCGATGCATAGAGTTTTATTCTTCAACAGAAACAAAACCCGGGTTGGCTCCGGAACCAGACCGAAATACAACTGTCTGTGCATGATCTTATATATCCTAAAAACTGGGTGGAGAATGGGTGGAGAATGGGTGGAGAATACTGATTTTACGCCCTCTCCTCATTAATTTCAGCTTGGTCAGCAAGTGTATCAAAAAGGTAATGGTGTCCCATCGCGGCTGAAACACCCATGCAGACCATGGCGCTGGCATTCACCATTATACATGGCCACCTGGGCCTCTCCTGTCTGCGCATGCCCCGCCTGTCTATTTTTAGGTACTTCTTATCAAAGTGAGGCCTGTGCAGCTCGTCCTTGGACAGCCTTATTGTGAGAAGGCCTCAGACTGTATTTTTGAAACTTTATGATTACTTTATGATCTTCAGGTTACATGCTTAATCAAACATATTCTATATTTATGTAGATTTATCATAACACACACACACTCTGGATTATATTGCTTAATACAAAGTATATTATTCACAACAAGAGTAAAAAGAAAAGGGTTATGGGGAATATTTACAATTATGGTTTTATTTCTACTAACATGTGAGGTTTCAGATCCTGAAGAAACAATTACAGAACAGAGACAGCTGATTAACTGTGCTTTGACAGCTGGAGTTATGGCAGTAAAACAGGGAAAATTGCCACTACATGAACTAATTGAACTTTGAATCTATGCTAAATCTGAGAACGAACAAATTTATGCTATTTCGGCCACCCATGAGATCATTAAATTAGACAACCTTCCTGCAAATAAGCAGTGTAAGACCAAAGGGGTAGTGAGAGTAAGGGCCACATGCTCTAGGAGCCAATGTATAGATATCAATATAGAAGAACCTACACCCAAGAGGGCAGCTGTCGGCTCGGTAGAACCATATGGCAAGGAGCGTACACGTAGAAATGTGCAAGATGGATTTCATGGGATAAGCAGAGAATTAAGAACGCCAACATGGGAACAAAACATGTTCTATCAATGGATGCAATTTTCAGCCAGGCAAGCAAGTGCACATTCTTGCGTAACGTGCTATAATGCCAAAAGAATTCCCCAGATAATGCCCGTAACGGGTTATGGTAAAAGCGGGTGTTATAACATCAACACCTGTTTTGCATATTGTGTAATACAAATGGCTGGAGGACGAAGAAGATGGTCCAACGATGGGCAGGTCTGTCCACGATGGCAATCAAATGAACTCGAGTCCTGGTTACCACCAGTAGTCAACATGGCAAAGGAGACAACGTTCCCATATTGTATAGCACGTGGTATTGATATGATGGGTTCCATACGCCTAAACAAATCAGATCCTCGAGTACGATGTAGACACATTGGGGTGAATGTCCCACAAAAAAATAGAACCCAAAGAGTAAAAGTCTGTAACACAACTGACAAAGCAGAATTTCAGTGCCATCAGATAGCATTAGATGGTAGTTATCTTGTCATCAAACAAGGTGGCACACTTCCCCAGGCATATCGTATCCCCTACCTTGCAAACGGCTCAGAGCCGTTGGCAGATGTGTTCTGGATGTGCGATAACGATTCAACCCAGACACTTTGCGTGCCGGTAGAGGGTCACTAACATGAGAGGATACTAGAACCTCGTCGTTCATGTTAGTATGGGTATCTTCCAAGTCAGTTTCAGTCCAAATGTGAGTTGGCATCTAGGTTCGATCAGAATCCGACGCACCGACGCCCAGGGTCAGTACATCAGACTCTGACCAAACCACGACACCAATGTGGTTTAAGGGTAAGGTGGCTTGGGGCGGGATAACCTAGGGGTAGGATTTTGGCTTAGGGGTAGTGTGGCTTAGGGGTAGTGTGTTCCAGTGCCACGCAGCCGTCGGTATCCGCCGATAACATCGTCGCTTGCAGCCACGCGACAGGCCAGGAGATTCCTTTCTTTGGTCAACTCATTTACCCGGATTCTTAACTCTTGTAGCTGGGTTGCCTGTGCTTGTATCAGATTTTTCTGGTGTTCCATAACATCCTCCTGGGCTTCCAACACCTGCAGTCGATATCGCTGTTTTTCCATGTCACCCTCCTGGGCCTCCAACTCACGTAGCCGAATTTTCTGTTCTTTTGACCTAAGCATATGGCGTTTGGTGGCGCGTCGTTTGAGCTCTTTCAGTCGGTGTTTTTGTATAACCGAGGTGTGGTGAGGCGGTAGTTTACTCGTCTGCATTTTGAATTGCTTCCACGTGAGATCAGCCAATTTGGCGGGTGCCCAACGCTCACCGGTAAATATGCTATCAGAAGAACTGAACGAGGGTGTTGCCCAACCCTCCTGTCGCTCGCCTGTAGCCAGGTACGCCATCAACTTTAGGACTTCCGACTCAGGCATTCCATCGTGGGAAAGGTCGTCTTCGATTCACTGTTGGCACCGCCTCAACCCATCTGCTGAACCTGTCAATCACAACCAAAATATACCTCATTCTTCCTATTCGTTGGGTCATATCCACGTAGTCTATCATTAGCTGTCTAAAGGGACCATCTGGTGGAGGGATGTGTGCTATTGGGGCCGAAAATGCTTTCCTTACATTATATTGAGCACACACGTCACATTCGTGCAATGTTCTATCTACTGTGGCTGCTAAAAATGGCGTCCACCAGACTGCCTGAAGGCGTTTGATCACTTCCCCCCTTGCGCGATGGTCCTGGCCATGCGCATTTCTAATAGCATAACGCAACAAAGAAATGGGCAACACAAAATGACCATGGGGGCTCCGCCATAGCCCTTTTTGAGGTCCATCCTGCGTTACTTTGACAGCACCTCTTTTTAGCCATACTGATTGTTCATAAATATCAGCCCTCTCCTGTGCCAGTATAAGAGAGGAGAGAGTCGTAAGTGGCGCACAATCTTCTGCAAACAGCAGTGGCGCCATACTGTTGCTTATCGCCGCTTGTTTAGCTGCTTCATCAGCTAAGTTATTACCTGTGGCTATCAGGGAGTCTGTTTTTTGGTGAGCTGGACACTTGATGATTGCAACCGCTGTTGGGAGGTGTATGGCATCTAGCAGAGCAGAGACAGCTTCCCCATGTCTTACTGGAGTGCCATCTGCTCTACAAAAACCTCTCTGTTTCCAGATGCTACCGTCTATATGACACACACCGTATGCGTATTGCGAATCTGTATATACATTGAGTCGCTGCCCTCGAGCCAATTTACATGCGGCTGTTAAAGCCTTGATTTCTGCCAGTTGTGCAGAACATGGTTGGGCAATCTTAGTTGCTTGAATGTTTGTAAAGGTGTTATCGTTATTCAATTGTACTATGCCATAGCCGGCATGATTTCCTGTAGCATCTCTAAAACAGGAGCCGTCTACAAACAATGTGAGATCTGCTGTAATAGGTTGAGCATGCAGGTCATCACGTGCCTGCATAAAATCATGAGTTGCTTGGACACAGTCATGTAGAGATCCGTCCACAGGCAATACCATCCGAGTTGCAGGATTTACTGTGTTGCATCGTTGGATGTTAAGTTCGGGCGCTGAGAGTATAACCTCGTACCCAGTTTTTCTAGCCTGAGTTAGAACGAACCGTGGGCTTGTGAGCAAGGCGTGCAACTGATGAGACGTATAAAGGGTCACTGAGTGGCCCATAGTTAGTGAGGAGGCTTTTTGAAAAGCGAAAGCAGCTGCAGCCAATCCCTGATAACAGGGTGGCAGACCGGACTCAATGTTATCCAATTTGGTGCTATAGTAAGCTAAAGGTTGTTTGCGCGTTGGCGTGTCCTGCATTAATACAACGTCTAAATATTGCAGATCTTCGGCTAACACCCTGTTAAATATGCTGGGACTATCAACATAACCTTGAGCGACGCGTGTATATGTGTATTGTTGCTGCATGTATGTAAAGGCAAACAGATATTGTGAATCTGGATGTAGAGGCACACTGAAAAAAGCTGAGCATAAATCAATTACTGTGTACCAGTGTGTGTCAGGTGGAATGTTGGTCAGTAGTGTATGTGGGTCTGGGACAATGGGTGTCTCGGCATCCACAATGGAGTTGATGGCTCTCAAATTATGCACTAATCGATAATCGGCAGAATGTGGCTTTTTAATTGGAAAAATCGGAGTATTGCAAGGGCTTTTTGTTTTTACCAATACACTTGCTGCCAACAGGCCCTCAATTGTGGGTCTAATTCCTTCTATAGCATGCTGCTTCAGCGGATACTGTTTTCTATAGGGGAGCCTTACGTGTGGTTTAAGTTTTATGCGTATGGGTTGCGCTGACTTAACTTCCCCTACATCTGTCTTGTGTTTTGACCATAATTCCTGTGGTACTTGTTTCAATAGATTTTCATGTTCGGCTATTAAAGGCATCTGTGTGAGAGTTCTTTGATTTACTAAAACTTTCTCTGCCTGTCCTTCATCAACTGTGCGTAGGGATATTCTAATGTAAAGTCCATCAGATGACACGTGAATGTTTTTGTTTTGGGTGGCTTTCCATTCATGTACTTGCAATGCCGCCTTCACCATTGGGCCAAGTTCATGGGATTCGTGTCCTTTTGTCACCATCAATGTGACATGGGGGGTGGAGTTTGTCACTTGAAACCAGTCTTTCAATTTTGAAGGGAGCTCTATGGCTGCTGCTGCCCCCTGTGGTCCTATATACACGTTTTGGCTGACCACATAGTATGGTTTTCTGTTAATCAGATCATCCCAGCATTCCTCATAGTCTGTCTGTTTTCTCTGTTCATCATACATAAGAGTACAATGGAGTGGTAGTTGTGGCTCGATGGTTTGTCTCATTTGGGTTTTCACGCATGGTTTCCACGTGTTCCACTCTTGGAGCAGACTGGATTTTGGCATTAGCCGGAGCCAATATACCAAAGGCTGAGTTATGCTGAGGTCTCTCCAAACTGACATCATTCTTGCTGATGAGTCTTCTGGAAAATCTACATAGAGACCTTCCTTAGTGCACATAATGTTGGCTTTTAGTGGACACAAAATGTCTCTTCCGAGTAGGTTGACAGGTGTATTGTCAGAATATAGTAGGGGCGCGACAATAGTTTTTCCGGCAATTAGCATTGAAACTGGCTGTGTGAGGGGTATTACCTGGAGCTTCCCAGAGAAACCCACCGTCTTGACTGACGATGTAGAGAGGGGGAGGTTTGAGCCGGATTTCCCAATACATGAGTAGGTGGCCCCTGTATCGATCATAAAAGAGTACTCTCGGCCCTGTATTGTTACCTCTAGGGTGGGCTCATCCTGTGGTTGTAATGAGAGTACTGGTGTTATTAATTCCCCCTCAGGCTTCTCTGGGCCCCCCTATGGCCAATCTCCCGCTGGGCCTGTCCATGGGTTGGTTGGACAGTCCTGCCTGATATGACCCATTTGGCCACACCCCCAACAGACGAGGTCTTCTGTCTGTGTTTGGTTAAGCTGTGGGTTAGACTGGGAGCGTTGTAGTTGCTGTGGACCTCTGCCTCTCCCGCTAAGTGATCCTCCTCTCTGTCCTGGTCGTCCCCTAGAGCGGTAATTTCCATTGGTCCCACCAGCCTGATTAATATGCACATGGATAGGTGGTAGTGCAGTCATGGTGTTGCCTGGTGCTGTCTGTTGTGGTTCCTGTCGGGACTTGTGACTGGACTGGCGTCTGGGGCGTGGGTGGAGCTTGGGCTGCCATTGTTACTGTTGGTTGTGTTGGGGCTTGATCTATGGCTACCACGGGGGCCTGAGTCTTAGCTTTATCCTTCTTTGGTTTGGTTAATTCATTCAACTGTAGCTGTGTTAGCTTGTCGGCCATGCGTTTGCTTGCTTCTTCTTCCTTTTGTTTGTCTTTTCTGTGGTTTTCCACATGGTGCACAATATGCTCAGAAAACAGTGGCCATTCCATCTTCATAAGCCCCACGACATTGTCTAGGCGTGTCTGTACTCCCTTTGGCATGGCTTTCTTTACCATTACCTTAAACAGACTTTTTGTGGTGTCGTTGGTGTTCCAGGCACTTCCTGTTTCATCTCTCCACTTTCGCTGAAAGTCACGTAGGAATTTTGCTGGACTTTCACCGTCTTTTAGCGCCTCTCCGTCCAATTTGGAGGGATCAATTTTTTCTGGATATTGTTTTCTCAGTTCAGCCCATATTGGATTGCGAAATCCGCCAAAACCCACCTCATCCACTCTGTTTCCAGCTATCAGTGCTGGCAGATGAGCTGCTGTGAAGATTTCTTCAGTCATGTGTTTTCCAGCTATGTGCATGAGCAAAGCCTTGATGTCACCCAATGCCAACCTCACTCCAGCTGTACTTTCTTCTAGTGCTGTAATCCATTCATTTGCTCCTTCATGGAGGTCTGGTAGTCTACTGGCCAGTCCCACCATATCCATAAATGACCATGGCACATATTGGGTCTGCCCTGTTGCTTTGGTTATTATGGGGCACTGAGTGATTAGGAAATCATCATGGATCTCTTCCGGCTCTCCGTCTGGACTCAGATTTTCCTCACTTTGGGCCTGGTATTGTCTTCCACTTCTCAGCCTGCCTGATGGCTTCTGCCGCTCCTTTTGTGACTTTATTTTCCTCAACTGGCGAATCTGTTGATCTGCTATTCTCGACATTTCTGCTTCTATTTCGTCGAGTTCATCCACTAGTAGGCGCTGTCTGTTTTCAGTTGCTGGATCCTCTGATGTCATGTAACCACTCATCTGTACTTTCATTCTGTGGGGCTGGGTCCTTGTTTCCTGTGTTCTTTCCTCCAAAAATGGACGCTGCCCCTCCTCCAGTTCTTCCTCCAGGAGTGGACACTGCCCCTCCTCCAGTTCTTCCTTCATTCTTGTTAGCCTCATAGCGTCTTGTG
This sequence comes from Hoplostethus atlanticus, assembly GCA_034670405.1. Lineage (NCBI taxonomy): Eukaryota > Metazoa > Chordata > Actinopteri > Trachichthyiformes > Trachichthyidae > Hoplostethus > Hoplostethus atlanticus. The sequence continues at coordinate 3,895,340 of JAXDDX010000025.1, forward strand.
TGGCTGTAGTAGGCTTTGATGTTTTCACACTCTTTTCCCTGCATGATGGCCAGCAGGCATCCTCCTCCACCATGTCTTCAAAACTCACCCTGTTCAATACTTTAGCAGGGCCGTTTCTTCTATCAGACCTGGCTGCAAGTGTGAAATCGGCAGGGGTGCTTGTGTAGCGGGGACATTCTGCTGACTGGCTCCTTCTAATGCGGCCTTGACGTGGAGGGAGCGGTGTTTCTTCACCCTCCTTGCGATAGTAGTCATTTCTGTCCTTGCTGGCTGACTGCCAGCTCTGTTGTGCCGCCTGTCGGTATTGTTGTATGTCTCTTTCATCTTCGCTCGTTTGGTTAATCCTTTCTGCTGTAGTTCTTAGTGGCTCACTGCTGCTTTCCGCTCTCTTCTTCAGGGGAGGGTTGCCATTTGATGGCGTGCTGCGTGGGCGGTCATATATCCCTTCTTCTTCAGGGAAAATGCTCTCCTGACTCATATTGCTTCCCCTGTCGCTTGCTGGTGCGGTTAGTGTGATACTGAAATCCCCTTGCAGTTTGCCTTGTATTTTGCATTCTTCTTCCTCCTCCTCACACACTCTTGATACTGGAAACTGTCCTACTTTGATTCATTGTTTGCTGGGGGCATATGGTGGTGGTGGTGCTGGTGGTTTGACAGGCCATAGCGGGGCGGTGGGCTGCTGTTCTTGCTCTTTTATTTTTTCTTTCCACTCTTCCCTGGCTTCTGCCCTCTTTTGCCCTTCTTGTCTAAACCATCCTAACACCTCCCTTTCCCTAACTCTTCTACCTTCCCTTTGATCGCTCTTATCTTTGGCCTTATGGTGTTTTATATTTTCCTCCACTTCATCGCAGCATCTTCTACTGAAAGTGCCCGTTATTGGCCACTGGAGTTTTCCTGATGTCCGCTCATGCCACTCGGTCATGAACAGCTGGATCTGTTTTTTACGATCCAGTTTTTGTCTAATCATCACCTCCATTGGTGTCGACACACCACCTCCCTTTGTTACTTTTGCCCCCATGTATCCCTGTCGCGCGCCGCTTGCCAGTGATCTAGGAATTTCTGGCTCTTCGTCTAACTCTTTTGTTCTTATTAATACAAGTATTTTACCAGCAGTAATGCCAGGCTTATTTTTTCTACGGAGACACACAGCCGTGGATTCACCGCTACTCGGCCTCGTCCTTGTAACCCGTACCCTTCTGATATTCCAAATGCTGGATTCAGAGGGAGCGTTGCCACTGCACCAGGATCTCCGCACAACAGCTCCAACAAACTAGCCAAATTTTGCTACAGTCCAACACCCATGTATTGCCTTTCTCCACGGCACGTCAGGAAATTCTTCCTGTATTTGCGCTAGGTTTACAAATTTTGTTATCTACCAAAGTTTCAATTTAATTAACTGCTCGTCTTGCCACTGTTCCACACCTTCCTCATCAATATAGGTTCGTTCCAACCAAAAATGTGTTCTCATTCTTTTTGTGTCAGCAGCTCCTTCATTATCAAAATGTTCTAACGAAAATATTTCATTTTCACTATTATCTCCCTCATCCATTAATATTTACCAACTTATATATAAAATACGTATATTATTGTGATATTATTCTATTCAATCTCTCCTCTACTCCTCTCAGCATGCATATATTTTATTGTGATACTATTCTATTCAATCTCTCCTCTACTCCTCTTGGCATGTATCCAACAATCTGTACAATACTCTTGTGTGTATGCCGAAAGAGTTACGGCCGTTATCTCACTTCAAGCCGCAACCTATTTAATACCTCCTCTGCTCCCCCTCAACATACGCTCACGAGTTTGCACAACACTCCTGCTCACAGGCAAGAAGCAAAGACCGTTATCTCATTCCGAAGGCCGTAACTCATTCAATCTCATATAATTACTTCTTTAGGTTACAATAAGTACACTTATGTTTCACACATCTATTCTAATTGTTTATATAAGAAGCAGTATTTACATGCACTATAGTTATTTCTCTTGGCCAAGTGTTGCAATTACATTTAGCAACAGTTGCAATTACATTTAGCAACTTGCGCGCCTCGCAGTCCCTAAGAGGCTCCTAGCAACTGTTTGCATACAAATCTCCTTCCTGTCGCAGTCCCTAAACGGTCTCCTCGCGACTTTGTACACAAACCGACCCCCTGTCGCAGTCCCCGTCGGTCCCAGCGATGGTGTACACTCAAATCAACCCCTGCCTATTCAGACCTTCCCTTTCCGGGAGAGCTTCAGTACTCCGCTGAAACACTACTGAAATGAAAAGCGGTATCCGCAGTGTTGTGCTAGCAATTGCGCAAAAAACAACTTTTATCCGTTCAGTCCTCTCCCTCTCGGGAGCCCTTCAGCACCCAGCTGAAACACTACTGAAATGGAGAGCGGTATCCACAAAAGTTGGGCTAACTCTAATACAGTTTATTACACAGACTGTCCTGTTCTAACACACAAATTCACAAACTTTAACAACTACACAGACTTTAAGACAATAGACTACTATTTTTACACACCGTCTGTCTTCGCTCCTAGCAGCGGTCAACACTATCCTCATCCTAGGTGTAATTATTTCTGATTTATGGCCTGAGCGTGTGCTGCCATCCAAATCATTCCCCCGCTAAACACTAGGCAGACAATTATCCAGCATGCTATACACACATTCAACAGCCATTCATCCACTCTTTCTCCATCATTCATTCTTTCCGCACCATGGTGTTTTACATGCACACTAAACATACAGTTGCATCAAACTCTGTACCGCCAGCAACTCAGTTTTAGTTAATATTATTTTGGTGAACCTGCTGGGTTTTATACTTATGTTACACAGATTTTCCTTATTTTCTTTAAATCATTCTTTAACTAAGTTCTTTAGAGGAGAGACATTCTGATTTTTTCCCACCTGGGCGGAGTCCTGCACTCAGACACAATCAAAATTTGCAGAATTTAGAAAAGGTTTCTGCTTACCTTTAATTTTGTGTACACTGATGTGTGTTTGAGATGCAGGCTGTCCTCCCAGGCTGGAGTTCTCAGAGTCTTGTCTCTCCTGGCTGGCTCGCCAATTGATGTCGGGGGAGGAAGAGTCCCGGTCAGGGCCAGTGATAAGGACTGGACCTCCTCGCCAACACTGAATCTTCTTCATAATTCAGTCGTTACTGGAGTCTCACAACAGGTTCAAAGAATTCACTGGATATGATCAGAGTTCGACGCATAGAGTTTTATTCTTCAACAGAAACAAAACCCGGGTTGGCTCCGGAACCAGACCGAAATACAACTGTCTGTGCATGATCTTATATATCCTAAAACTGGGTGGAGACTGGGTGGAGAATACTGATTCTACGCCCATTTTTCATTAATTTCAGCTTTGTCTGCAAGAAAATATTCTTTGTCAGCAAGAAAATAATGGTGTCCAATCGTAGCCGTAAAACCCAGGGTTTTGGGGAATTTCCTATTCACCATTATAAAATGGCCGCCTGGGCCTCTCCTGTCTGCGCATGCTCCGCCTGTCTATCTTTAGGCCTCTACAGCTTGTCGTTGGACACCCTTATTGCAAAAAGGGCCTCAGACTGTATTTTTTTAAAACTTTATGATTACTGTAGGGAAACTGTTAGACTATGTTTTTTTAAGCTTTATTGAAACTTTATGATTACTTTATGATCTTTTAGGTTACATGCTTAATCAAACATACTTTATATTTATGTAGGTTTATCATAACACACACACTCTGGATTATATTGCTTATTACAAAGCATATCATTGCTTAGTACAAGGCATATTATTTACAACAGATGATGCTGGGTTACCTGCTGTCAGCTAAGAACAAGAACGTGACAACCAATACTGGACGATTGAAGAGTGTAAAAACATCGCCTGGTCCAATGAATCCCAGTTTCTTTTTGTGAGCTGCTGATGGCAGGTTCAGAATTTGACCTAACAGCATGGATCCATCCTAACTGGTGTCAATGATACATTGGTGTATCAGTGTGGAGAATGTTGTCTTGATACACATTAGGCCCCTTAGTACCAACTGAGCACTGTTTGAATGCCACAGCGTACCTAAACAGTGTTGCTGAGCAGGTTCATCCCTTCGTGGCCAGTCAGATCAAGTGAATGCTTCCAGCAGGATAGTGGCACCGTGTCACAGTGCTGATAACCTACTCCTTTTCCAGCAGGCTACTTTTGTAAAGGTAGTTTTTATTATTAATATGGCCAGTTCTGCTGAGCCTGTTCACAATATTGTATATCAGTAGTCTTAGGAGTCGTGCATCAGGCAAATCTATCTTCACACATTTGTTTCGCTTTGTTGTGCCAGTGCAAGAGAAAGGAGCTTTGCTACAGCTGTATTTCGTCCAACCCGAGAGAGCCTCTTATTGTGAAAACACCTTTTAGCTATAAGGGATGTGTAAAATTGCCCAACACTCAGATATATGGTGAATAATGCAATTTCATTACACACACACACACACACACACACACACACACACACACACACACACACACACACACACACACACACATTGCCCTCCTCATCAGTTTGATTTTTTTAATACCATATTTGCCAAGATGAGTCATAAGCATGAGAGTCCTTGCAGTCAAGACAGAAACAGTGATTAGCAGGTCACGGTGCATCCTGTGCTGGCTCGAAACCAGTTTTAAATCAACTTCCGTGTGCTTCCCTGTTTGAGGGACTTGCACTAGGCTAGGTTAGGTAGGTTAGGTAGGTTAGGTAGGCTAGGTGCACTAGGTTTTTAATTACCAAAGATGAAGGGAATTTTCACCCATCCCTAATGCAATAAATACCATGTTTTCTCCTTGTGATCACTTTGTTTTGAGTCTTGAAAGGCAAACGAACAAAAAAGCAAACACTGAAATATGAATTTGCCATCCCTTGGTACGGTGCCTACATGCCGTCTCTCGCGCTGCGTCAATTAACTGGAAAGAAAAGGTAGATGACTTTCTGGTGTTGCTAGGTAGTGGTGTATGCTGTAGTGCTGGTGGTACCTATTTTTATCAAGCACCCGCTAGTGTGTCATGTTGTGTGTTGTTTCAGCCCAGCAGTCTGAAAGAAATCCACTTACAAATGAAGTGCTGGGTTTCCAGTAAATTTGTGCATTCTCCCACCTGTGGCAGCCTTCCCTGACTTCGTCACCTCGATCCCCATTTTCCTAATTGTCACCATCACCTCCAGCGTCAAGTCAAAACTAATTGGTTTCATGAGATTTGTTTTTGGTTGTTATTCATCTCTTCAAAATCTCTCACAGTGTTCCCAGCCTACTGTACTGAGGGCTGTGATTGGTTCCCAGTATAGTATAGTATAGTGTAGCATAGTGTAGCATAGTATACTATACTATGCTATACTATACTATAATAGTATAGTATAGCATAGTATAGTCTAGTATAGTGTAGTATAGCGGTATGGGTTGTTGCTATGTGCTGATATATGTTGCTGTGAAGCGATGTTGCTATGTGACGGGTGTGTTGCTATGCGTCGGTGTGTTGCTATGCGTCGGTGTGTGTTGGTGTGTGTTGCTGTGTGTGAGTCAGAGATATTGATTAAAGAGCTGGCTGGCTGCAGTTATTAATATTTGAAGCCGGCTTCTAATAGAGACCTTTGAAGCTGAATGGTTTGAAGTTACAACTCAGTCAGGACCAGAAACCTGAAAGCTCCAATCTGAAATGTGAACCATATAAATAATAACAATAACAATAATAATAACAGCAACAACAATAATAATAACAATACTAACAATAACAATAATAATAATAATACAGCACTATTCAGGCTTCTAATTGAACCCACCAACCAGATTATAGATATAATAGAACATGACTAATGGTGGTTGGTTACCTGCCAGAGCAGACGAACCCCGTTCATTATCCCAACCAGGTCAGGGTTCGACAGTCGGGGTGTTGAATTAGACTGAGGAAGGTGTTGGAAATGACTTCACCGCGTTGTTGCTCTCTGGATTATTGATTGTGCCTTTAACTGGTCAACCTTTGATCCTCCTTCTCCTCCTCTCCTCGATCCACTGGCATATTGATAAGGCTGTTCCCTGTGGGAGCTATTACTGGACTACTGCTGATTCTCTGTGTGTGTGTGTGTGTGTGTGTGTGTGTCAATCCACCTGCTTGTTTCTGTCTTTTACTATGTGTGATTGTCCAAGCAATTTCTAGCTTACAAACAATAGAACTAACTTATTTTTCCTGTTCCTTCCTCAGCCAATGGCTGTGCATTCGTCAGAAAATGGTAGACCCGGCCAGTAAGGCTCATCTGGACAGGGGGTCCAGGAGGATCGTCAAGGCGGTGGCTGTGAAGGGGGTGTGATGCCAAGGAAATACAAGTTGCAGCCATTTTGAGTAAGACAGAACTATTACTATAAAACAGTAATAATATTGAAGCGTAGGTGCTAACCAGTTATCCACAGAGGATAAGGTCATAGCATTCCAACGACAGCTAAAATATTGACACTACAGAAAACAACAGTGGACTACTTCCAGCAGCAGAGGGTCGCACCTGACTACAGACTACAAGTTGAGGCGGACTGAGTGCAAATGCAAACTGGAGCACATGAACTTTCCCGCTGAGTTACACAAAGACAAAGAGGAGGTGAGTTTGTATTATTTTTTTAATAGTGCTTTTGAATTTGTGTTGTTAAAATGTAATAACATTGCAGCTTTCTTGCCTGGTGAAAAGGAAAAATTCAGCACAGTCACCGCATGCTCCGAATGTGACTGCATTACCACGGTTTTATCCTTGCTAATTCATTGCATATATCCAAGCCTCAAATGATAAAATAGTTTAGCGTTAATACACCACTGAGGTCCGGATATTTTAGTTGGTCGGTGCGTATTTAGAATATAAATGTATAACGTTACTGGAGCTGAAAAAACATATTGTTTGCCTTCGAACAAAAGGTTCGCTTGCGAGCTAGCGTTAGCTAATTTAGTAGTTGGCTAATGTTAAGTGTTAAGCATTTATGATAATGCAGTGAGTTGATATTTTACATGTTTTTTTCTTCTTCTTTTACTCCAAATTATGAATAATAAGCTCTGCACCAACTTGGCACTGGTCAATTTGAACCGTTTCCAAAGTCATTTTAGTGTCCATATCTTGACCACAACTGTATAGCATGTTATTTATTAGAATTACATAAAATGTAAATTAGGATTAAATCTGTCCATTTGTTTTAGGTTCATGGTGAAACCCTGGATGTCATCATGAAGGGAATGCATGTTGGACATTGGACATGAAGGCATCCTGCAAGATGCTTTTCCTCTTGAAATCTTCAACGTGGCTGTGGTGGTAGAGGAGAAACGATTGTTCTTCATGACCTAAGAGATGTGCCCACTGGTTTTGCTATGCTAATGGGCACCATGTACTGCCTTAATCTGGAGTACCCTCGCGATATGAAGTACTCATTTGAATTCCTGCAGAGGGTCATCATGAAGATAAAACCTGACCACTGCTCAGCTAGATACACGGACTTAGAAACAAAGTGCTGAGGTATTGTTTATAGACTGATGACTGCACATCTCAAGCCTTAACTGGGAGGAAACTGTTAGGTGAAAAACAATATAGACTCGTTCTAAAAACAAGTTTGAATGCTGGTAAGGAGTTATATGAACAGCTCAAGCCTTTGGAGGACACTTTAGTTGCTTGGCACTGTTCAAAATTGATCTAACAGACCATGTGAAGCAAAAGCCAAGTACTGCTGAAAAATATCAGAAGCAGAAATGTGTGGACTTGTTTTTATAACAAGTTAGTTTAATGTTAGTAAAAATTACTTTGCCTTTACTTGGAGGAAACATGTTAATGTTAAACTATTGCTGAAAAACAAATCAGAGGCAGAAACATGACATGGAATTGTTTTTAAAACAAGGTTGAATGTTGGTCAAGAGTTATATTAAGTATTCAGGGTTTTTCCTGCATAGAGAATTACGAGGTGGCCGCCTCCGTCAAATTTCGTGCCACCTCCAGCTCTCGACAAAACTCTGATGGGTGTCTTCATGGAAAACACTATTTTCTAACAAGTGTTGCACTTGGTGGATTTCTGTCATTTGAAAAGAGACGCAATTTTCCTCAAGGAATTTCCTCCAAAGAGCTCCCTACAGCAGGAATGTGTCAGGTGGCGCCCTGATATTTCGTAGCTGTTCAAACAGGTTAAAATTGTCTCTTTTGCATCCAAGCACGTCCAATTTTTTAAAAAGGTTTCCTAAATTAACATTACATCCCATCAGTGTAATGTTTTCAGCTTTGTAGATATGGCTTGTAGAATCAGCGATTACTTTACAAGGCGAGTTCGCAAGGCGGAGAATCATGAGGGCAGTTGAAACAGACATCATCTGATTATTACAGGCAGTTAAAAAGTAATAAGTCATGTTACTGATGAGATGCGGTAAATTTGTCAGGTCTGAAAGTAGTGCACAACCACAAGAAATGGAAGGGACCGGTGATGGAGAGAGTCAGAGTGCAGGACAGGACAAGGAGTCAAGGTGAGGGTATTCAATTGCCAGGTCATTAGGAGTGTATTAACGCAAAGCTGACGTTTACGTGATTTTAAAGTCACTTTTTATTCATCTTCCCAGATTTTCTCAAAAACACAGAGCCAGTGGTTTTGACCCGCAGTGGCTGAACAAATTTAACTGGCTCAGACATAATGAGGAGGGCATGACATGCATGACTTGACCTACAGCTGCAATCGCCCTCACAACCCCTGTCCAGACTGCAGACGAGGAGAGGCTATTTTCTTCACTCAATATTGTAATATGATTGAGAACACTATCACTATTCATGTCTGTATCAGAATAATACAAAGTTTCTTAATGCATTAATTGTTTTTTTAAAAGGTTAAGACACCCCTGCGCAACAGACTAAAGGAGAGGCACTTGGATGTGTGTTGCAAGATGGCCATCGATGGACCAGACCAGGAGGCCTTGGACTACAAGGAGTGCATGAAGAGGTTTTATAAAATGAAAAATAGGAGGCTGAAATGTTCTGCCTCTGGTTGTGAACTGTGTAGATGAAAACAATGGCTTCAATGCAATGTTCAACTACCCTGTAACAGGGCCAAATTTCGCTGGTTGTGAAATGTGTAAATGAAAGCAAAGGCTTTAATGTTATATTTATGTTCAACTACACTGCAAGAGGGCCCCTGTGAACTGTAAATGAAAACATATTTGATATTTGTTATATTTGATTTGATTTTTGCTGTTTGTTAACTGTAAATTAACACATTAGCTTTTCTGTTGTATTTAATTTAATGTTGAACAAGGCACCTTTATTTTTTTTTAAATAAAATATGCTTTAACGTGATAATTATCATTTTCTTCAATCATATAATTATTAGAACTCCTAAAATACGTTGCTTGTAAAAAGTGTTTGCTTGAGCCAGTTGAAGGCAGGGTACACATGCACATGTGTGCACATGATCAGGATGGTACCACCTCCGCCTCATTTTGAGCCAGTTAAAACCCTGGCATTACTTGGAGGAAACCTTTGTCATTTTTCACTGTTGAGCATTCATTAGAGGCAGAAACATTACACATGGTTGTTCTTGTTGCCTGCAGAAATTGGTTACTACTTGGGTAATGTTCAGCATATTCGCATTTGTTTAGTTTTTGCGGTAAGACAGAGACTGCTGGACATCGTACAACACAAAAGAAAATGTACCGCATAAAAACGAAAGAAAATGTGCTTTTGCATGAAGCATGTTGATCGCTAGCTACATAACTGTCAGGGTTACGGTTGTATCTGGACCCAAAATGCAGACCACGAGAAAGGAGTAGGAAAAAGAAGATTTAATGGAGGAGCAGGTGATGGGAAGGTGGGGGGTGCAGAGGCTGGACTGGATGGAGCTGGGGCAAGCAGATGAGGCAGGAGCGAGGGGAGCAGGCAGGAGCTGGGGCAAGCAGGTGAGGCAGGAGCGATGGAAACAGGCAGGCTGGTGGGTTACAGCGAGGAGACATGAGGAACGAGGCATAAAGGGGATCTTAGGAGACAAGAACAGACAGTTAGGACAGCCCGGAGGCACACAAAGGAATATACTCTAATGGTAAGTCTAGAGCGGCTGAGACCGTGACTACCACGGTAGTTGGCAGAACAATCTGGCGACGAGTGGTTGGAGAGCCGGGGTATAAATGCTGCAGGGCTGATGGCTTGATAGGCGGCAGGTGTGGAGGAGAGGCAGGGCCGGGAGAGGAAGCCACACCCACGCCACACACACACACACACACACAGACAGACATAGAGACAGACAGGGGAGGTAAAAACATAGGGAAACCCTGGGGTCGGGGCTGGAGCCGTGACAATAACCTGGCAAAGCTTACCTCTACAGGGCTAATGTTAGCGAGTTTTATATACATGCTAACATTGAATACAATCTATCCTACCTTTATATATGCTACGCAAGTTAGAAGACAAACTTAACAAGTGCTGTGGTGGCTCTGTGGTGGATGCTGTTGCTGCCTCTGAAGATGCATTGCTGAAACTCTGAATTGCCACAAAACAGCCCTTCCAATGTTTTCAGCTAAGTCGCTTGACATGTTGGCAGGCAACAGATGGAGAAGATAAGTGACCGACAGTGGAGCGCAGTCACACAGTCTGACCACCTGAGGAAGACTGTGGACATCGTTGGATCTCTTCATTGAGCTTTTATTTTGGTACTTGTGCTGACCGGCAGTGTGAATTTGCATATTAGCTAAATAGTTTCACCAAGCAACCATAACATTTAGATTTAACATTAATATTTAACATTTAACATTTAACATTTAGATTTAGATTTAGCATTTAGATTTAACATTTAGATTTAACATTTAACATTTAGATTTAACATTTAGATTTAACATTTAACATTTAGATTTAGCATTTAGATTTAACATTTAGATTTAACATTTAACATTTAGATTTAGCATTTAGATTTAACATTTAGATTTAGCATTTAGATTTAACATTTAGATTTAACATTTAGATTTAACATTTAACATTTAGCATTTAGATTTAACATTTAGATTTAGCATTTAGATTTAACATTTAGATTTAACATTTAACATTTAGATTTAGATTTAACATTTAGAGTTAACATTTAAACATTTAGATTTAACATTTAGATTTAATATTTACATTTAACATTTATTTTTTTACATATAAACATATTGTTAACAATTACATATAACATGTTTTACATGAATTTCTGTCTCAAATGTGAGGAAATCGAGCTAAATGTGAGGAAAGTGAGCTAAATATTCAAAATATATCAGCTAGAAAATTGTAACCACATTTTTACATTCGGCGCCCCATAATAATGTAACATAGTTAGTTGTTTTAACTCAGAGTATCAAGTTTAAACAACAAATCATCATTAGTTAAACAACTTGTATAACTTAACTTTTTGAGTTGAAACAAAGCTTCTCCTCAAGTTGAGTTTACTCACGTTTTTAAGGGTTAGGGTTAGGTTTAGTAACTTTCGTTTCTAATTTTAACCAACTTGAAATTTATTACAGTGTACGATCATGTCCTTACTGTATACCTTCCAGGTTCTGTGAATTCCCAGGAGGTGGACAGACCTCCCAGCATGCACAGCACCAGAATTGACTCATGGAGTCCAGGGTCCAGGGTCGGGAGTTGTTCCTCCCCTGCTGGCTCGGTGGAGTCGGTCAGCCAGCAATATGACCAAATAGTCGGCCTCTACAGTAAAGTGATGGTTGACCAGGTGATAGACAGCCTCAGCTGGTCCTCTGTTGCCTTCAGGAACCAAATAGAAGAGGCTGAGAGAAGAAAGCCAAAGAGCCAAAGAGAAGAAAGAGAAGAGCATCTTATATTTCTTCCAGAAGCTTCCAAAAAAGATGAAGATCAACATTATGGTAAGATGAGGCTACTTTTTGTTATAGTTCTGTTTAACTATAGAGTAGTTTAAAATTCATCTTTTACTGAAACCAGTGTGACATGTCTATAATTGGGTAATCTTTGAATTGTTGTGATAATGTCTCTTTGCTTGTCAATACAAAGTGCTCCAAGAAGCAGGATAAGCACTTTCCCTCCATGACCCAGGACCAGGACAACAACCAGAACCTGAAGAAAACCAAGTGGTCCATTGTCCCCAGAGTGCTTCAGGCCATTTGCAATCCCTTGAAAATTTTCAAGAAACCAGCCAACCAATAGAACACTGTAGTAGCATGTCGTTTTCTTGCTTTTTAATTGTTATTGTCATGTTCTTATCATAAATATTTCATATGTCATGTTTTGGTCTCATACCTGAGTCTTACTATGGATAGAGCTGGGTGGTTCAGGAGAGAAACATCTAAGTGATTTTATTACCACACAAGAGATAAATAGATAGCAAGAACACATTGTAACTGTTGCTCTGAAACTTGATGGTGGCAGCTACAAAATTAGAGAATGGAAAGAGCCTTTTCACAGCGATGCTACAATATGTAGCACGGATATGGAGGGCACGGATCGGTACATGACCTCAGAATGCTGACACCATGATTGATGAAAAACACTATTCAACAAAGAAATTAAAAAATAAAATGTGCAAAGAGTATTCATTAATACACAGGACAAGATGTTACTATCCCTTGTGCCATAATCCAAGGTAAAGACTTATAGAAGCCCAATTCAGATAAAATTACGAGTGATACAACCATCATCAAATGAGCACCATAGCAGACATCAGGCTACACCGTCATAGATCTACAGAGTCATTCATCAGATGGCACCATTCGCCAGTTACCTACCCTTGCCAGCAGCGGTATGTGGCATGTCATTGGGGTTATCAAGAAAGTAAACTACTGTTTTAATGTAGCTGTGGTCAGAGAGGAACTTCATATTGGCAGTAGATGGCCAGTGTCCGATATTTTGAAAAAGACATTGGCACGATTTATCGGCCTAGCCCTAATCAATACTATTGGTTACTATACATCATAATATTGGTATGCCTATTATGCAGTTACACACAATCAGAAAACACAGACACACGCGTGGATACAGCCACACATAAAGAGACACACACTCACACACTCACACACACACACACACACAGTCAAAGACGCAGGTCTTTGGTAACAACCGTTATCATGGATACAGCATCATAAGGGGGAGATGTGTGGAGGAGAAAACATAACAGTTTGATAGAGGTAAAAAAAAAAAAGATGAGAAGGCTGCAAGCAGAAACATAAAAACGAGATTCTCTGGAAATGGAGAGATTGGACCCAAAATGAAATTTCAACCATCTGAAAAAAAGAAGTGACAGCTAGTATGACAGTAAAGTATGTTATGATTTCTAAATGCCTTTGCTCCTTTGCAAAATGTTTTTGCAGATACAATTTGTATTTTTGGAATATTGACTGATAAATATCAGGCAGAAACCTTTTTCAGAAATGTATTTCTCTGACTTCTTCAACTGGGGCCTCACGGCTGTCATGGCTGGGCCAGACTCCTGCCACTGTTTCCTAGTCTCTCTCTCTCTCTTGCAGAGTTGTGGGGGTGTCGTTGCAGCTCTCCATGCTGCTGATTCCCCTCAGTTGTTACCCATCACATAATTATCTCTGCATGTGTATATAAGCCCTGCTCTAAGTTTGATTTAGTTGCTAGTTCGTCTTCGTATGTTCTGTCACTGCAACTCTTACTAGTACGCTCGTGCCTAGTCCTAGTTCAATATAGACTAGAGGCAGTAACCTGACTCCAGTCTCCTGTCTGCTTTTCCGTCCGCTAGTATACCAATTGTTACAACGTCAATATAAACTAGATTATTTGAAAGGGTGTGTAGACTTTTGATATCCACTGTATTGTAAATAGCAAAGCCTGTTAAAATACACAATCTGCAGAGTTTCCACTAAACAATAACACACTGATGAAACAATTTCACAATTTCAGTTTAGTAAGGTCGTAAGTCTTTATTGGAATACCAGACGCTTGCATTGGTGTACAGTGGAGTTTTGCTGCGTGATCATCAAATCATAGAACAACAACAGAAAATGGATGAACATACAACTGGTCATGATATCCCAGATAAACTATTCAGGTAGACTATCCAACCATTGTAAATGACGTGAACATATTTTCAGTTACACTTAATTCTCTTTGGTTGTTTTCCAAGAGATGAGTATCTCTATAATGTGCAGTCCAGATGCATAAAATTCAAACAAAACACTTTTGATTGCAAAAAAAACCCTGACTGAATGAACATCTTGTGTTCAGCACAGCTATGTGGCTGTTATGTTTGAATGTTCTCTTGTCTTTTATGCCAGTGCTGGGCATGGTTTGCACACAAAAGCATAATAATACAATAAATTATCTATCTTGCCTTAAATAGACTAATATAATGACATGTGCATACAATATCATAGATAATACAGGATGTCAAGAGAGTATAAAATGATTAAGATTAAAAGGCATTTATTTCAACTAAGATCTTTAAAGGGATTTAGGATTTGATCACAGAAGTACAAAAATACATAATTTCTAGGTGTAATCAAGAAAAGGCTTACTTCACAAGTATCAACATGTTAAAAACAATCTAGCTACAAGAAAGATTTGATTTGATGAGGAGCAAATAATTGCTTTTAAGCTCCTAACTGTTGTCCTAGTTCACGAAACCACTGAACGAAAACTTTGAACGATAAATAGCTCAGAAAACGACAAAACAACAAAACCCAGCTTTCATACAGTGTATGAAAGTATAATGATCCCATGATTATCATTTAAGTATGGACATTCACTTTTTCAGGCACAACAGAACACGCTCTTTCTTCAGTGCAACAGTTTGTCCTCAGGTTTTCTTGGCAGATAAACATTCTCTGTTTGTGTTTGCTCTCTCAAGGTGTCAGTTCCTCAGTCCAGGAGTATTCCATAGCCAACGTTCAGATATAGAGGCTTTGAAGTTGTCGCACAAATCTCCTATCAACCACGGCTGGCGCCATGGTGTGAGTTAGGTCCATATAAGTAAGAGTGAATGGGCTGATAAGGTATATTTGTTTCCAAATGTAGGTTACTGTGAGAGTAAACTGTCTTGTCTTTAGCCCTAGTATCTACTCCAAAACACCTCCACCTAGCTTGAGAAAGTCAGCTCAGTAAACCTGAACAAACTGTTAGCTAGCTACCAAGACAGCGAGCGAATTTAGCAAAACAATGCTAACATGCAGCTACTAGCCACTACTAGCTGAAGGCCATGTAACGTTTACTTGTGTACAAATCAGATGTGTTAACAACAGGGCAGTGATCTTAGCTGACTAGATACAATGCTTATTTCGCTAACTAGCTAATATCTAAACACCAAACCAATCACAAAATGATCAGTTTCCAGACCAAAACAGCACAGAAATGAAAAATCTTTATTTTATCCTGTTGCAAGTTAATAAACTCAATCAGCCATTCTCAGATGTTGTTGCCCAGGACCTCCAATATGGCCGCTAGAGGGCACATTACGTCACCTGAAAGCCTTCTTTAGAATAAACATGCATGCCCACTCTGGAATGGAGAACTGTATCACATCCACCCTGTTGTCAAAACATTTCTATCTTTGCATTGGGACAGTACTGTGAAACGTACAGTATATGCTACTGAACGCTGTGGATCTTTGTCTGTGGTGCCCTCCTTCGTGCTGGTCTGCCTTTGTGCACAGGATGCTTCATTTGGACTCCAGATGCCTGAGGTAAAACAGGTATATGTGGATTGATGAGATGGCTCTTCACTGCTCTTCACCAGTAGTCACCGACCTTCACGGTCCTTGGCAGTGGAGCAGATCAAAGTTAATGTTCTGTTCTTTTAGCAGCAATGTATAAAATGAAATTGAACCAATTCCCACATGAAAGAGGTTGTTTTCTGTGTAGAACAGAGACCAGGCCAAGAATGAAGTTAGGGAGGGCCTTGAGTTTTGGAGCCGAGCCAAGCAAGAGCTATCGTTCACATTTGACCTTGTAGCGGAGGACGAGGTAGGTGGCCAGTCGTAGGATGATGAAGAAAATGCCAAGGACAATGAAATCCATGTAGAGCTTGGCATCCTCCACATCCAGTAACTGGAGAACCTCCACAGGCTGTTGGAACTTGCACACCTTCCCTGGACACTCGAGCTCTGAACGGTTCATCCCATAGATGGACAGGATCACCCCTTCAAAGCCATACCTGGTGAGGGGGGGGGGGCATTGAGGCAAATTAATAAGAGACAGAATAATAACATGCCTTATCTCTTCATTCTCTGTCATGATATCTCAGTTTGTGATGCTTACACATTTGGAAGACGTTTGAGATTGAGACCAGTACACACCTGACATAGGACACATAAGAGCTCCATTGCAGGTACTTGGGGATGGTGTCGAAGTTGACAAAGAATCCAGAGAAGAGGAGCACTGGGATAGCTGTGACAGGTCCAACAAATGTAGCTACCTGTGGACAGGTGCACAAACAATATTGGGTCTTTTCTGTTTGCCATGAACCAGTGAGTTTGATATTAAAGAATGCAAGTCTCTTTAGTGGAAAGCACATGTGTACATGTTAATAGATGAACAAGCAGGTTTGTACAATGGAAAGAAAAAGAAAAAATAGTCGCATAGAAATGCAAAAAGTCCAGTACCTGTAGTGAGGTGGAGGCAGCCCCAACCAGCAGGCCTAGGGACTGGGCTACCAGGGCAGTACAGGTGGACAGAGCTATGAAGAGCAAGTAGCGGCTGGCCTCAGGAGGCTGCTCTGTCATCCAGTACACTATGCTGCAGTACATGATGGGGCAGATCACCTAAAACAATGTTTATTAATGTTTATTTATTAAGGCAATACTACGATACAATGCGATGTGATACACTGAGCTGGTCATTATAGCAAAATAAGCCCCAACAGGGGCTCTTCCTGCTTATTACATGCTTACTCACCAAAGACATTAAACACAAAAAAATATCTAAAATTATATTATTACAAGCTAAAGTAATATACAAGCTTCTGACACAAAATCAGTCCAGCAGGACTGTCTGCAGTAACCAATGTCTTTTTGGCAAAAGGTGTCACTACTTAAGCTGACTACTTCTTGATTGCAGAGTGATATGAGTAGATGTTAAACAGCGGCCATTGACGTCCAATCAGAATTGAGTATTCAACAAAGCCATGTAATAAGATATGTTAGGATTACGATCGGATATGCTATGCTACGATGGGATACAATACGATACATTCCGATACGATGGAAAATCATACCCTACAATATGATACAATACCATTTATTCTCCTGAGGGAAATTCAAGGCCAGCACAAAACAACAGTACACATCACACACAACATCAGACAACGTTCCACCTTACACATTTAACAGCCAACAACATTCACTATTAAATTCAGTCTAATAACACTTTACAATCTACTATATCTATGGTAAAGACAAAATTGCTTCATCGTGTCCAGCACCTCAAAGATGCAGGAGACATCATTCCATGGAAAGAAATATCTTCTTTAACTACTTCTTTAACTGACCTGATTCTCATTCACAGTGGTGACAGGGGCTGCAAAAACACAGGCAATGTGTAATTCACTGCAACAGCAGGGTAGTACCTTTGT
Source organism: Hoplostethus atlanticus (assembly GCA_034670405.1). Taxonomy (NCBI): domain Eukaryota; kingdom Metazoa; phylum Chordata; class Actinopteri; order Trachichthyiformes; family Trachichthyidae; genus Hoplostethus; species Hoplostethus atlanticus. The sequence continues at coordinate 3,912,873 of JAXDDX010000025.1, forward strand.
GTAACACCAGAGTGCACTGGTTTACTATGGATTTTATTTTGTGTCTCTTTTGTAAGCACGCAGGTCCTCCCTGACCCCACTAACTAATTAACCAACTAACCACCAACTCACCTGGAATGGAATATCGGCCATGGTCTTGGCCAGGTAGTAGGCCTTCAGGCTGTACCAGTAGTTCAGATGTTCCCTCATGAAAACAGACATCTCCAGAGGAACTAAAAGATGGTACATACAGATGTTTTACCAGGTACAAAAATTGCATTAAGTCTTATTCAAGAATTTTACAGTTGATTGCCTGTGCACAGTGAATAGAAGGTCCCTCTGTCTCTAAATGTTCATCATACTCACAGGTTAACACGGTAGGCATGAGTGCTCCAAACATGAGGAAGAGCATAGAAAAGAAGAGGAATCCAGTGTTGTTGAAGACCTTGCTGGCATCGTTGCCAATGTTCAGATAGAGCAAGCCTATTAACACACCTATGGAGATGTGGGACATGAGTCTGAGGTGGGTCAACACCTGGGAATGGAAAGATAGCACAAAGATTACTCCTTTGAATCTAAGTACCCAGTCGGTAGTTGTACATTAGTTGTACATGTGTTCACAACCAACGAAAATATCTACAATATTTGTGCTATAGTTTATCTGGCAGATGTTGTAGTCACATACCTGGTCTCGACATATAGTTATGAATGTTCTCTTGAAGAGGATGCAGAATTGTGTCAGTGTGCTTGTGGCAAAAGTATGGCTCTCTATGTGTCCGGAGTCCTGGGAAAATGGCAGGGGGGAAACCCATGTCAAAAATGTGTCAAGAGTGTAGCACAGTACAACATACTACAGTACACCGGCACATCATCTAGTACCCACCATGGGACACTTTGTTGCACAGACTAATGGGCCTTTCTTATCACACTGGTTCTTCTTCTCCTCTAAGGCGCACAGTCCACCTTGCACTGCCTCAAACAACACAGGGTTCAAGTCTCCATACTCTCCCGATGCCACCTCAATGACTGAACCGGAGGCAAACCCAGAAAGAGATGATTGAGATGTAGGACATATTTCAGATTATCCTCACTCAATCTGTTTCATGCAAAGAATCCAACTTCAAATCAGTTGCCTCACGCTGTGTAACTAACAACAACGTACATAGCTTATATTAAGTATGACAGAAAAAGCAATAGATCTTAATTGAGCATACTGAAGTCTGCAGGGTTGTGGTAGGTAGGACAGTAAAGGCCCAGTGTCTTCAGGTAAGGGATGAGGTAAGGGACCGTGCCTTTGTAGATACACTGACCCTGGCTCAGAATGTAGAGCTGTGGAACGACAGGATTATTCAGCTTGGTCGACAAGTAAATGACAGTTCAGCCCTTCGCAACATTTCCTTTTGATCTTGAAAAGAATTGGTGTTCTTCTTTCCAACAAAAGCCAATGCAAATGTCACATGTTTTAGCAAGGATATGCACTGCAAGTTTCTCATAAGGAAATGACATTTAAACTTCCATCCATTCATTCATTAATAAAAAAAAGTGGGCATGTGTGTACCTTGTTAAACATCTCAAAGAGCTTGGCGCTGGGCTGGTGGATGGTGCAGATTATGGTTCGTCCACCCAGAGCCAGTGAACGCATCAGGGAGACGACCTGGTAGCATGACGCACTGTCCAAACCACTGCAGAGAGAGACACAGAGGAGGCACAAAGTGTGGATGAAAAAATTACTTAACTGCAAGTTTAAGAAACCGCAAGACCCAGAGCAACCCACCACCCATATTGGCCAGATTGTGGCATTATGATTAAAAGTAAAATGTTACGTGAAAAAGTTTTACTTTTTCAGTTTAAAAGGCCATAACCCTGTTTAATTACAGGGAACTCAGAATACATATGCAACTGGATTTACTCTACAACTTAACTGTAACCACTCAAGTCTACCTTATTGGATTTTCCACCATTTGGACATTTTTGAAAAGCTGTACTGAAGCGCATAACTGAAACAGACCAAGATACGCAAGTATATTATTGTGTATCTAGGTCAGATAAACAACATTTAAGCAATGAACGTGATGCAATTGGCCTGTAGGGGGCATCACACAGGGCCATAATTTATTTATCTGAATCTGGGTGACCATATGTTATGAAATTTGGTACATATGTTTAGCCCTGGGACCCTGATTACTTGAATCCTGAATAATACTTCATATTTTTTGGCATGAAAATAGTCAGATTTAAAGATATTAAATGTCAGCACAAAATAGTATTGATATTGGTCCAACTGTACTAACAAAGGCTCCAGCTAAATCTTTGTCTGTCTCACCTGGTGGGCTCGTCGAAGAACATGACCGGAGGGTTGTTGACCAGCTCGAGGGCGATGGCCAGCCGTTTACACTGACCACCTGACAGCGAGCCGGTACGAGTGTGAGCACATTCAAGGAGCCCTAGGGCGGTCAGGATCTCATTCACCTGGAGAAAACAACCTCTTCATCTGCAGTTTTTTTTTTTCATTTTAAATTTGTTCCCATAGAAACACAAATAACATTGTGTGGGATTGTGAGTGTCTTGAAATTCCAGTGGGTGGGTAATCTTTGTTCCAAAACGGTTCTGAAAGCCAGAAATCTCAGCAGCAGGCCAAGTAATCGTTGAGTCATTGGTATTGATCAATAACCCTATCAACCCCCAACATATATATTGTGGTAATTTTGTACTACGGGGCATACTTATTGACCCTTTAAACAAATAAAATACATCCACAAAAATGAGTTCATTCTCCACAACCCTTCAATCCTGCACTATTTAAGTCCCTCATCGACACAAAATATTGAGAAGACAGAGTGAGAGTGAAAGATGAAGAAAACATCACGTACACAGACACAAAAAAGCAAGTAATATTGGGGAAGTAATATTATTATTATTTTGTTTTCTTAGTTTTTTCAGCTCACCAGTTCTTTCTTCACTTCCATGGTTTCATTCAGCTTCAAGTTGGCTGAAACCTGGAGCGATGAGAGAATATGTATCATACACATGCAATATGTAAAGTATTCAGCACCTATACACTGTGAGCAGTAGGGGGTAGTCTACCCCAAGTCACGAGCCCATTCCTGCAGCACCCTGGCACAGTAAGCCAACCCCTTGATGACTAGCTCCCTATATAAGTGCTTTAGGTTTAGAATGGGGTATGCACCCTTGTGATCATGACTTTTCAAATAAAAACATCCTTTGTACTTGTGATAAAATTAATTTGGCTTCACCTCCTGTGAAGTTACCATGCAAATTTTGGGTTTGCAAACAATGACATTTCTTTTCATGCCTTGCAAACATCCCTGCACGGTCAGATTGGAATTTACCCTTCATCAAATGTGTGACCTCACCATCATGGACTCCCGTACGGTGAGGTGTGGCAGCAGCATGTCATCCTGCATGATGTAGCAGGACATTTTCCTGAAGGACCGCAGATTCCTGGGCTTCCCATTCACCAGGATCTGACCCTTCATGCCTGTTTCCCTGGGTAGTAGGACACACACACACACACACACACACACACACACACACACACTCATATGTGCTAGGCAGAATGTAGTTGATGAACAGTTCAATATTCTTTTGTGTAGATAAAAAATAATGCAGCCTTCATGAACTAAAGTAAATATAGCTTCGGTAGAAATGACTCCAGAGTGGGAGAGGATCTTGGCTCTCACCTGTACCCAGCCAGGATGTTCATTAAGGTGGACTTGCCAGCCCCCGAGGGCCCCATGATTCCTATCAGTTCCCGGCTACAGAACCTCCCAGACAGGCACTTCAGTAAGGCTTTGAAACCTGAAAACAGCAGGGTTGTCACTGATGAGCTGGCAACAGACACTGGCCCCTTCAACATGGCTTTGCCAACACCAACAAAGAAAGGTCTCCTGATATACTAGGTAGATCGGCTTATTCATAAAATATGTCAAGGAAGGGGGAAGTACGAGCCTTGCCTCTGTCCTATATGGCTGTTTTCTGTTCAAATAGCAGTATATCAATTTTGTGTATATACCCAGAGATTCCTGACGTGTGACTTAAGCAAAGTGAAAATAAGCTTCATGCATTCTTTTGCATTTTGCTGCTCAAAGACACAGGCGATCGTGTGATTCTTGAAATGGAATTCCATGATTTGTATCTTAAATCTTTGCAACGTGAAATTGTATTTTCGTCTTTGAAATTCAGTTTCTCAATATTCACTTTCAATTTACTCAAGAACAGTTTCAAACTGACTTTTATCTATTGTACAAATTTACAAGCTCTGGTCAACCTTTCAAAAAATGGACAAGCCATGATTTCAAATTCAACTCTCTAAAAGCTTAAAAGAAGATGGTGTGGTGATATCTGGGTGCTTGGGAAGCAGTACATCGCAGATCTAATCGTACTATATACTATATAGTACGCTCAAGTCTGTTGTGTTTCTGATCAGCCGGTCATAGCGGCCTTTCTTATGCAACGTCTCACCAAATGCGACCCAGCAACAATCAAACTCAGCAAAATGACTTCATGCATCCCACTAGTATCCACCACTGACACTACTGGGCAGCAGGGTGGCCTAGTGGTAAGAATGACTGTCCTGTAACCAGAGGGTCACATGTTCAATCACTGGAAATTGCTCTGGATCTCACTGCTACACTGAGAGATAGTTTTTTGGGATCTATCAAAGAGTTTAAAAACCTATAGGTGAGGTCCTGTTATGCTTTGTCCTACACCTAGTGGGTCAGTCCTGCATTTTGTAAAAAACGTACAGCCCCAGTGACAAAAGGTGCAATGATGTACCTTTTTTTTCTGATACTGTTGTAATGCGTCAACACCAATTCATAAGGTCAAATTTCGTGTGCACCTTTTGTACCTGGCGAATGAAAGCAATTCTGATTTTGGATTCTTAATAAGTCACATCTTCAAATTGAGAAAGCTGTCATAGCAAATGAGACACAATTGGTTTTACAGTTGGTAGAGAAATACTCTCACCCCTTGAAATCATCTGCCCTCAGCATCAATCTTCCTTCTTTTAGCCATTTTGATGTCACTTCCTGAAATCTGTTTTATTGTGGACAGTGGATCAAAGTGAGAGACGTTTTAGAAAAAAATAGGATTTTAAATTTAAAAGTTTACATTTAACCTAAACAGGATTTTACCTGAGGTCAACCTTAATACTAAAACCACTAATTACAAGCTCAGTTTCCTCTTTGTTTTGGTTAAAATCAATTTACAGCCTTGATAATGAGTTTAGTCAAAAAGCACAGGAATAGGGGTGCACTCACAAGTGTAGCACAGGTCAACATTCTAGGTTGCGTGCTGGCTAGGTTTGAGGTAGGTGTATACATATATGAAATGAGCTGTTCAGCCTAGTCCAGCCACGTAACAGTTCGGGGCTCGTCGGGGATCTGAACAGTGAAGGAAGGTAGAAGTGTGTTATAGCAAGCTTTTGTGGTGTGTGGCCAGTGGTGTCTGGTGGCTAAGCAAGGTCTAGTATCGGTCATAGGCAACTAGAGGTTCCAACCTCACTGTTTCCTGCAGTACTTTAAAGGTGCAGAGGAGTTTATCGTTATGCATCTCCTCTCCTTACATTATTGATGAGCTAAACTGTCTTGGACAATGCAGCACTTAACTGGAAACCGCACAGGGTATGCACACACAACACACGTGCACACACAGTGTTCGCTGTTAACGTCAGACAGATCGGTCAGAGGATAGAGACTAGCTCGTCTAAAGCATCTAATCCAGACCTAATGTGAACTATCCTGAACCCTATTGTACTGCTTAGAGCATAAATAGCAACAATTTGACGTTGATAGTGTCTGCCATCTGCTGACTGTCAGTCCTAAACAAAATGGTTTATGGTGCAATACAAAGCATCGCTACATGCATCAAAAAAAAAATGTATTAAAGAATTATCCAATTAACAGCAACACAATGATTTGAACGCTGAGCAGCATAGGGATCTGCACCTTCAGTGTAGCCAAAGGAAAGAACGTAAATGAGTTTGTACAATGTACAATGGATGCACTTGAGTAGTTATTGCCTTTGGTTGTGCTGTGTGGCAGTCCACCTCGTGATATTACATTGATACTCTGTGTGTAATCTACAAGCATTGACAGATCCTGGGGCGGGCAGTGTGTCAGAAACAATACGCTCTGCTCACTCCGTCTCTAACTCAGGGTATGATCTCAACAACTTCAATCGATAAGGGTTTTCTGCAAACATCAGTTCAGCTTGCATTGATTGAGGTGTTGGTGGCAAAATGCTGTTTATTTTATTGGTGTAGCAGAATGGGAAAGAGGGCAGAAATGAAGCAAGGTGCAAGAGTGAGAGTGTGGATAAAGAAACACAGAAAACACAGCAACAACAAATTCTTCTTACTGCAACTCGACCTTGTTGAGGACAGACTGACTGCAAAGGCTAGTATAAAGCTATCCATCCTCATTCCTGGCTGCATACCGTTCTCTCTGTCAGCCGTGTCCTCAAAGCAACCCTGTCTGTCCTAGCGAAGGCTGGGGAGTCACTACACGACTGGCTTTCACAGGTTTCTTCCGTCTTGCGTCGTAGAAGCACACACACTTGACAGTTGTATTTGGGGAACCCGCACTTGACGGGTTTGATTTGAAGATTTTTCCGAATCACTTTCAAGGCACGTGCAGGCCTAGCACCCGTCTACATTACAGAGGTTTTAACCGCTTACGAGCCTAGTTGCAGCCTGAGATCCTCCGACGGAGCACTTTTGAAATTTTGAAATTGAAGATGAAGCTTTCTCCACGAGGGCCACTAAACTCTGGAATGACCTTCCTGAGGAGATCAGGCTAGCCAGCTCAGTGTCATCTTTTAAATCTCTTTTTAAAAACTTGCTTTTTCAACCCATTATGGAAACTATTTTTGATTTACTTTTACCTTGTGTCTCCACTATGCAGCTTTAAGTGACTTTTTTTCTTTTTCTATTTTTGGCATTTATTTTATTATCATTTATTTTGTTGTATCTCTTTATCCTGTTCTCTGCTGTTCTTTTACTCCTGACAAGCCCTTTGTAACTCTGTTTTGATAAGTGCTATATAAATAAAGTTATTATTATAATAAGCAGTGAATCAATGAGTATGGATGGAAGTGTGTGTGTGTGCTACCTCTCTTCCTCCAGCAGGACCCCTCCTGGATGGTGTAGGAAAGGTCGGTGAACTCCAGGTCCACGGCTGAACGTTTGGGTAGGTGGGAGAAGCGCTGTGCTTCAGTGATCTGGTTCTCAACTTTCTTCAGGTGGGTCAACATGGACGCCTCCTGCTGCTGCTGCTGCTGCGGTGGGGCTTGAGACTGGCCACCCCCGTTACACACGACGGCCTCCTCCATGGGGATACTCACAGACTCGGGTTCCACCACCTCGTCTGCCATACCAACTCTCTTGCTGTGGTTGTAAGAGGACAGGGTTGGGCGAATAAATAGACAGGAGGGAAGGAGAAGGGGAAGAATAGAGGACAGTGATGGTTATCAAATGATGAACTAAGCACTTCCCAAAAACAAATACTTAATGTACTGCTTTGTTGTTCTGTACACTCAATATTTAGGAGGGAAGGAGAAGGGGAAGAATAGAGGACAGTGATGGTTATCAAATGATGAACTAAGCACTTCCCAAAAACAAATACTTAATGTACTGCTTTGTTGTTCTGTACACTCAATATTTTAAGAGGGAAGGTCAAACATGTTTGATTGACAGTTGTACAGGTTAGAGCTAGGCTAAACGAGGACTCACATTTCCTTGTTTTTTTTAGCCTTTATATATACAGGGAAGGTTGACAGACTGTTTGCCACTGGGAGCTACCCAGTACAACCACATTCACTATACTATTCTTGCTGTCCATACAGGATGCACTTCTGTTTCCCCCAGAGAGAAGTAATCTGGTCAGCTTCAAGAGCAGGCCCGAGTTTAAAGCCTCACAACGCGAATGCCACACTGCTTCAAATAATGGTGCCGTTGGCATTTAATTACTGTATGACACACGAGTAGATGGCTCACAACCCCACGTAGGGGAAATACAAATACACCAGAGACAGTGTGCCCTTTGGAGAGCAGGGAACTAACTACAGGTTCCCATGAAATAGTCACCACAGATTGCTGTGTCATATAATACTCCAGATAGATAGATAGATAGATAGATAGATAGATAGATAGACAGACAGACAGACAGACAGACAGACAGACAGACAGACAGACAGACAGACAGTGCTGATGATGCAGAGACAGGGCTGAGTAACAGCAAGTCTCTGTAGGCTGTTGCATGTGTGCGTGTCTGGAGTGGTAACACCGTTGCCTGGTAAACACGAGGCAGCTTTTGTCTGGCTTTACCCAAACAATTGTAATCAATCCATTAAGAAGTGTTCCTGAATATGAGCTTGTAAATAATAAAACTGACCTGGGACGTCCTGGGTGAGAGTCTAGAGTCTTGTAATGATATTGGTGAAAGTTAGCTTCGATGAGAATTTGTATGAATGTTTCCTGGGAAAAGATAGCTTTGTCGTGAGTGACGTCAGACGAACCTATTTCCATTGTCCCGGTAGGATGCTAAGCGGCAGAAATATGCAACCTCTCCTGTGATCATAAGGTGATTAATCAATTGTTATAACGATCACCGAAATGGAGATGTGTCTAATCTACTTTGTTCTGCAAAGTCCTCTGTAACAACGGTTCCCAAGTTTGAGGTGGTACAGTAATTTGTCCTTTTGGAGACAGAAGTCTCATTTAATCACTCGTGGGGTCCTTAATCCTCCCCGGGGATTAAAATCAACTTTTCTTTTCTACCCTTGATCTGCTTGAGCCAGGCCGGGGGGCTGGAGTTACAGGCCTGGGAAAAAAATCTGCAGACTCAGGTACACTACCAAGCACCAAGTCATGCTAATGTATGGGAATTGACTGCTCCTCCACTTGCCCCCCAAGATCACACCTCCACACAGACACATTTCATTGACGGCAAGGAGAGAGAAGCCAGAGGAAGGACAGAAAGTCTTTTCTAGGTGTCAAAAGAGGTCCAGATAAAAAAAAAAAAGTAGACAGGCAAACGGAGAGACGTGTTATGTATGCCAGGATGTCACGAGTGAACCTGGATGGGACTCCACTGAGAACTTACTGACCTGGGATCAGACCACTTCAGATTATCTACAGTCTTGTACAGTAACATCTGATTCTAAGAATCCGATGCTCCAAATACAGCCGGATTAACGTCCCATTAGCATCAAATAACGTGGTCGGGTCAATGAGGCTACATGTGGTCATCAAAGGGAATCCAACTTGAAAAAGGAACTGATGAAAAAGGCCTTGATGCCAGGCACTTGGCTGAACTAGAATGACCTTAAATCCAAAAAGCCACCCTCAAACAGAAGTAACGTTTTTCCGTCAACCTTGCAGTGTTTAGTCCAGACTTGTATACAACAGGTTTCTTCCAAAGCCAGAACCGAGACAGGCAAGACAACCACGACTGGTGATTCCCTGGGGGGGTTATGGATATATACTCTGGTTTACAACTCTTAGCACTACTATGAGATAAAGCTCAAACAGTCATCCTCATGATCCTCCTATCACCCTCTCTTTCATGAAGAAAGTGAAAGGGATAAAAAAAAAAAATTATATTCAAAGCAAGAAATCCACCCTCAACACTTTTAACTAAACAGCTACTGGCAATGTAGCATGCATAGTTTGGCGTGTATCTTTAACTGGCCAAATAGCAGATAACGTAACATCATGTTGAGATATTTCCAGCGCATCAAATGCCAGGTTTTGGTGTCAGCTCCTCAGAATCAAAGAGCAGGGGTTTCTTTCTAGACCAACGTTCAACAATCATACAGGGAGAAATCCATCAGCGAAGAGGAAGAGAGACCAAGACAGCAGCCAAGATAGACCAGAATGCAATGAAACATAGGAACGTTCAGGGTGCATTTTACCTGTTAAACAAATGATACAGCAGGGACACTCAGTATCCAGACGGTATGTCTACAACATAAATGAGACTCTGTATGCTCTGTACACATTGATGCTGGAGGTAATGAGCACCTCTCGACAGGCTGAAAGATGAGCCAGAGACTGTTGTCCGTCTCCTCTCAGCATGCGTTGCAAAAATCAATGCTGTTGTGACGTCTAGATGCAATGTTGACATCTGGTTTACTGCACCATCAGTTCAAATCAAACAGCATGCTGAGAAGAGGTGGAAGAGTGGACTTACTAATTCTTCTTTCAGCCTCAGTTTGACTTAAAGGAAAAAATAGTGTTGTGTCAGTGAGACGAGACTTTGATATTTTGCGTACAAACTCCACAGCATGAGATTTTTTTTTTGCCACTGCATTTTATTAGGCTGGCTATCTTTACATAACTTGGGATCGGCCGTAAGGGTATTCTAATAAGATCAAGCCCAGAGAAGTAGGTTAACAGTGCTGGTCTCCCGTGACTTTGTGTAATAATAAGACCCAATTCATAGAAGAGGCTTTAGGAAGAAAAAAAATTGCAAAAGCCTCACACACACATTCCAAGTCAGGCCTAGAGCATAGATTATTCCCCCACAGACAGACCTACACAGCACTTTTGAAAGCATGAAGGTGAAATGAGTTACAACTGAGAGGGGAACGTCTGAATAACTGTAACCAGTGATAAATAAGTAGCGGTAAATAAAAGGCGATGATCTCCCGCATTGATTTGACCATGCACTATGAATACAGTTAATCATTGATGTCAGCCTAAAGTGGATTTATACCCTCTACCGCATCCCTCCTTAGAAGTCACAATTTCTAATTAGAGACTCAAGAGAGAGTTTGAAACAAAAAAATATGTGTCACCCTACCCAGTCCCATTTCAGATGCTGGCTTTCCACTACATTCATACAGTTTGCCTTCAGAGGTAAAAACAGGGTAAAGACAATCATTGGAAAGACACTGACCTCAGGTGTTTAGCAGTAAATAAGTCTTGAGTATTAAGGAAAACATTAAAAAACATTTTTATCCAAGTAAACACAATTTCAAGAACATCTGTATGGTTTGATATGGAGAAGATTGAAACTGATCAAATTAACTAGAATTGTTGGAAGTGTCTGGCTCTTATTGGACCCTAGTAACCAGATGAATAGATTAATTATTTCAATATGATGGGAACTTGTCATTTAGAGTAGACAGCATATTTGAAATGCAATGACATTGTGCGCACAAATTACATAGACTTAAATGTATTTATTCCATTTTATTTAGCTCCATTTGAGTCCATTTTATGAACGGTAATACTTAATGATCATTTAAGTTAGAATTACTTCATCTACATTTGATGGAAACTTGCTTTACAGCTGAAATGCGTCCACCTTACAAAAAAAAAAGACCAAACAAAATATATAACAAAATATATTGTCATGAGTCAAGCCTGAACGGTGACACATGCTGGGGAGGAAAGCAAAATCAAGACCTTACATTGCCGTCCGGTAACAAGTTGCGTTATCTTCCGTGGTGATAATCGGGATGTTATTATCCTTCCTGCAGCATTCAGTACTTAGACCGCTACCGGTTCCTCGTCCCGTCCGCGGCGTCTACAGCATCTACTGCTGGAGCAGACCCGGATCCAAGAGACAGGGCGTAAACTGGAGACGGTAGGACGGGGGGCGTTTGGTGGGGGGGGGGGGGGGGGCTGTCAGGATGGATGGAGGAGGGCCGGCCGCCTAGAAATGTTAAAACACCCGGCTGTCAGCTCTGGGTCACATGGGGAATGAATGACACCACCGCTTTGTGGAAATGTGGAGACTTCATCCAGGGTGACAGGTGTATATTCATGTAACCCCCCCCAAAAAAAAGGTAGATATATACTGTAACCTAAATGGCTTATTTCCTAACTGCACGGGGGAATCGATCATAAATGATCAGTGCCGCATCACCATCACACATTTTTCTCTATTTATGTTGTGAGGTTTATGCATTTCAAATGTGTGACAAATTCCCATCAAAGTGAATTAGGTGATTCTAATTAAAATGGGGTGTGGTTGTTTTTCAAGTTGAAGTGTTATCGTTTATGAAACGGACTCAAACGTGAATGAATGAATAAAAGTATTCAATTTGTGGTCATAATGCCAATGCATGTCAAATATGTTCATTTTATTATTTCCATCAAATTGGATCAAATCATTGTAACTTAAAAGTGGATGGTTTTATTTCATTTTATATGTTTCAGTCTAGTTGATACTAAAACTAAACAAATCTGTGTTTGTTCTATTTTTCTATATATATTTTCTTGAAATCGTGTTCTTTTTAAATGTAACTTTTTAACTTAATACCTAATGTTCCATACCAATGTTCATTTCTTTGAGTGGAGAAATTGGTGCATTCTTGCTTTTGTTTTCTCACATAGCTTCACCTTTGTGTCTCATATTCCCCTTCTAGAAACTTGTGTGGCACTTTCAACAGAAACTTCAACAGAAAATAGGGGGGAGTGTCAGGAATGCCTGCCGTTTTTTTTTTAAATTTCTCAACTCTCTCTGTCTTTCTGCATGTGTTTGGATATGTCCTCATCCTCCTGTATTCATGCACATTTTATCCGCTTCTTTGACACATCCTCCTGGTAGTTGGAGACGGTGCTGAATTCCTTTGGGGATGTGACAGATATGGCAGCAAGCCACAACTAGTCAACAAGGACTGCATGTCTCTGAAGCTGAGACAACTGCTGATCCTAAAGCTGGCAAGTTCTGAACTTCTCCCTTCCACGTTGTCGGTCAACGCGCTGGATGGCAAGCTCCTGGCTCGGGTCACACACCGCTCCGCACCCCTCACTCTGGTCCTGTCGGGGAACCACCGGGAAAGCATTCAGCTCCACATCATCTCCTCTCCCCACGCCCCTGGTGGTACTGGGTCGGCCCTGGCTGGCGCTCCATAACCCTCACTTCGACTGGTCGTCAGGTTCCGTTATCAGCTGGAGCATATTCTGCCATTCACACTGTCTTCTGTCTGCCCTGGCCCCCAGTAAGTCCGCTCCCGCTCCCGTTCCCGAACCCCCCGACCTCTCCTTGGTTCCCTCCGTTTATCACGACCTTGGAGAGGTGTTCAGCAAGCAACGGGCCCTCTCCCTACCGCCACATCGTCCTTACGATTGTGCGATCGATCTGCTTCCCGGAGCTCCCCTGCCAACCAGCCGGCTCTACAACATCTCTCGTCCGGAGAGGGAGGCGATGGAGGGTTACCTCCACGACTCCCTGGCTGCAGGATTGATCAGGCCCTCCTCGTCTCCCGTCGGCGCGGGGTTCTTCTTCGTGGAGAAGAAAGATCACGCCCTACGTCCCTGCATTGACTTCCGTGGCCTGAACAACATTACCATAAAAAATAAATATCCCCTGCCACTCATCGATCCTGCCTTTGAGCCTCTCCGACACGCTACCGTCTTCTCCAAATTAGACCTCCGGAACGCATACCATCTGATCCGGATCCGGGAGGGGGACGAGTGGAAAACAGCTTTTAACACCGCCCTCGGCCACTTCGAATACCTCGTCATGCCCTTTGGACTCACCAATGCCCCAGCAGTCTTTCAAACACTCGTCAACGACGTCCTCCGCGACATGTTGAACCGGTTCATCTTCGTCTACATAGACGATATCCCCATCTTCTCTCGGGACGCAGAGGAACACGTTCAGCATGTCAGGTTGGTGCTCCGTCGCCTACTCGAAAATAAACTATTTGTAAAAGCTGAAAAATGTGAATTTCACGTCCCTTCTGTGAGCTTTTTAGGATACATCATAGAGGGGGGGCAGGTGAAGCCGGATCCGGCCAAGATCCAGGCTGTGGCTGAGTGGCCGACACCCTCCTCCCGGAAGCAACTCCAACAGTTCCTGGGCTTCGCAAACTTTTACAGAAGATTCATCCGGGACTTCAGTAAGGTCGCAGCCCCACTCACTCGACTCACCTCCACACTCTCCCCGTTCGCCTGGACCCCTGAGGCGGATGCAGCGTTCCTCCGGCTCAAACAGCTCTTCACGTCCGCCCCTATCCTAAGACATCCAGACCCCTCGAGTCAGTTTGTGGTGGAGGTGGACGCCTCCGACTCCGGCGTTGGGGCCGTCCTTTCTCAACGGTCGTCGGAGGACCAGAAACTTCACCCCTGCGCATTCTTCTCCCGACGCCTCTCTCCGGTCGAACGGAATTATGACGTGGGGAACTGGGAGCTTCTGGCAGTGGTCCTGGCGATGGAGGAGTGGAGACACTGGCTGGAGGGGGCGGAGCACCCGTTTGTGGTATGGACTGATCACAAGAACCTTGCCTACATCCGCTCGGCTAAACGGCTGAATTCCCGGCAAGCGCGGTGGGCCTTATTTCTGGGGAGGTTTAACTTCTCTCTCACCTACCGCCCCGGCTCCCGTAACGTCAAGCCCGACGCCCTCTCCCGCCAGTGGTCTCCCGAGAGGCCCACTCTCGAACCAGAGACTGTTCTCCCGCCGTCCTGCGTGGTGGGGGCGGCTGCGTGGGAGATTGAAAGCCTCGTCCGGGAGGCCCAGCGCAACCACCCTAATCCAGGTAACGGCCCGGCTAACCGTCTTTTTGTGCCCGACTCCGCCAGGTCCCAGGTCCTCCAGTGGGGCCACTCCTCCAAGCTCACATGTCACCCCGGCTTCGCCCGCACCCTGGCGTTCGTCAGACAGAGCTTCTGGTGGCCCTCCATGTCCCAGGACACCCGAGCCTTCGTGTCTGCCTGCTCCGTCTGCGCCCGCAGCAAGTCCTCCCACCGGCCTCCCGCTGGCCTGCTGCACCCACTGCCCACTCCCAGCCGTCCGTGGTCGCACATCGCCGTCGACTTCGTCACCGGTCTCCCTCCATCAGCCGGTCATTCCGCCATCCTGACGATAGTCGACCGGTTCTCCAAGGCGGTCCATTTTATCCCTCTCCCCAAGCTTCCCTCTGCCAGGGAGACTGCGGACCTCCTGGTGCTCCACGTTTTCCGGCTCCACGGAATCCCTCTGGACATCGTCTCGGACCGGGGTCCGCAGTTCTCCTCCCAGGTGTGGAAGGCCTTCTGCCAGGCTCTGGGTGCCACCGTCAGCCTCTCGTCCGGCTACCACCCCCAATCCAATGGGCAGACGGAGCGGGCGAATCAGGACCTGGAGTCTGCCCTCCGCTGCATCACCGCTCGTCATCCCACCTCCTGGAGCTCTCACCTGCCATGGGTGGAATATGCCCATAACTCCCTCACCAGCGCCGCCACAGGTATGTCCCCCTTTTTAACCTCATTGGGCTACCAACCTCCTCTCTTTCCAGCTCAGCAGGAGGAAGTGGCGGTGCCGTCCGTGCAGGTCCACCTCCAGCGCTGCCGCCGGATTTGGAAGGAAGCTCGGGCGGCCCTCCTCCAGTCTACAGCCAAGAACCAGCGCCTCGCCGACCGCCGTCGAACCCCTGCACCCACCTACGTACCGGGACAGAAGGTATGGCTCTCCTCCCGGGACCTGCCTCTACAGGTGGAGTCGCGGAAATTGGCCCCCCGGTATGTGGGTCCCTACGTGGTCGACAGGGTAATCAACCCGGTTTCGGTAAGGCTGAAACTGCCCCCGGCTCTGAAGATTCATCCCACATTCCATGTTTCTCTGCTCAAACCTGTCTCTTCCAGTCCATTATGCCCTCCCTCCGACCACCCTCCAGCCCCCCGGATCATCGACGACCATCCTGCCTACACGGTAAAAAGGATTATGGACATTCGCCGCCGGGGTCGGGGCTTCCAGTATCTGGTGGACTGGGAGGGTTACGGCCCAGAGGAGCGCAGCTGGGTCCCTCGCCGCAACATCCTGGACCCCTCCCTCATCCGCGACTTCCACCGGGAACACCCCAACAAGCCCGGTGGGGCGCCCGGAGGCGCCCGTTGAGGGGGGGGTACTGTCACGGCCCCAGCCCCGGCTCCGGGGTTTCCCCATGTTTTCACCTCCCCTGTCTGTCAGTGTCTGTCTATGTGGGTGTGGTTCCGTCTCCCGGCCCTGCCTCTCCTCCACACCTGTCACCCATCAAGCCATCAGCCCAGCAGTATTAAAACCCCGGCTCCTCAACCACTCGTCGCCAGATTGTTCCGCCTTATCCGTGGTATTCGCATTCTCGGCCGCTCAAGATCCCTATCTGAGTTATTCCCCTGTGTGCCTTCGGCAATTCTAACCTTACTCTCTTGTCTCCAAAGATTCCCTGTGTGTTCGACCCCTTGTGTCTCCTCGCTGTATCCACCAGCCTGCCTGTCTCCCCCGCTCCAGCCACACCTGCCTGCTCCAGCTTCACCCCGCGTCCCTCGCTCCTGCCTTCCCAACCCGGATCATCCCCGTCCAGCCCAGTCCCTGCACCCCCCACCTTCCCACACCTGCTTCCTCATTAAAAACACCTTTTTCCCTACTCCGTTGTCCGGGTCTGCCTTTCTGGGTCCTAGTAACTGCTATCACTGACAGAAATGTCATAAATCATGATCTTACAATGCTGGGCAGAGGGTGCAATCCAATTTAAACAGATTGATGGTGACATCAATAATTTGAATATATGGATGATTCTACAGAAACAGTTCAAATTGGGAGGTGTAAAAAAATCTTCCAATTTGTAGTCGAGGAGATTCATCATCAGGAGGGCAAAGTCTCTCCCAAAAGCGATACATTTGGCAACATAAGCAAATGTTGAAATGTTTGGCATTAGCAATTGAGCAAAATGTCTAGAAGTCAATTCTTTAAGGTGATAAGATAAGATGTCTCTTTATTGTCCCCCTGAGGGGAAATTGCAGTTATGCAGCAGCAGATGTACAAAGTAGCAAGATACAATATATATTATTTATATAATATTTAGATGACAATAGGGATATAAAACACATTGGCTTTGTACGTGAGGGAGAACATGTTAGGCGAAAAGAGCGTTCGTGCAGGCTTGATATGGGGCAGCTATGAGATTGGAGAATGAAGGTAGATTTGTTTGAACAGTTTACTGTGCTGACGGAGGTAGTTATCACTAGTTTAAGGCTAGACATGCTGCTGTGGTCAGAAGTGCAGAAAATAGTTTTTTTTATTTAACCTTCTGTCCCCTGGGAAGACCAAGTTTTATTGTGCATTGTTTGGCATTGTGTGGTGTACGTTCGTTAATGGTTGTTTACATAAGAATTGCTTCTGAATGTAAAGCAGGGCGTCGCTGGAAAAGAGTAAGTGTGCATATATATATATATATATATAAAACATATATCCTCTCAATGTGGCGGAGCAGCGACTTTACACAGTGGTCTTCCTGGATCACTGTGCTCCTCACTCTGTCACAAAGAGTGAAACCAGGCACCCTGTGGAGAAACCTCATTTTGGTCGTATGTATCCACAATCTTATTGTTTTGGTCACTACCCAACGTCAACTGGCAAATCGAGAGCTCAGCTCTGTCCTTAATACAACACCTGAATTATTGCAGCAGCAGCCGCACCTATCCCTTAATTACTCTAACCCTTACTCGTGAATTACACCCCAAGATACTTGAACCCCTCCATTTGGGAGGGGGGGGCAGTTATTCACCCCTCACCTGCATGGGACAGACCACCTTTTTGGATGTGCTGACCCTCGTGTGGTTGTTTTTCAAGTTGAAGTGTTATCGTTTATGAAACGGACTCAAACGTGCATGAATGAATAAAAGTATTCAATTTGTGGTCATAATGCCAATGCATGTCAAATATGTTCATTTTATTATTTCCATCAAATTGGATCAAATCATTGTAACTTAAAAGTGGATGGTTTTATTTCATTTTATATGTTTCAGTCTAGTTGATACTAAAACTAAACAAATCTGTGTTTGTTCTATTTTTCTATATATATTTTCTTGAAATCGTGTTCTTTTTAAATTTAACTTTTTCATTCTTAATACCTAATGTTCCATACCAATGTTCATTTCTTTGAGTGGAGAAATTGGTGCATTCTTGCTTTTGTTTTCTCACATAGCTTCACCTTTGTCTCTCATATTCCCCTTCTAGAAACTTGTGTGGCACTTTCAACAGAAACATCAACAGAAAATAGGGGGGAGTGTCAGGAATGAATTTTTTTTAAATTTCTCAACTCTCTCTGTCTTTCTGCATGTGTTTGGATATGTCCTCATCCTCCTGTATTCATGCACATTTTATCCGCTTCTTTGACACATCCTCCTGGTAGTTGGAGACGGTGCTGAATTCCTTTGGGGATGTGACAGATATGGCAGCAAGCCACAACTAGTCAACAAGGACTGCATGTCTCTGAAGCTGAGACAACTGCTGATCCTAAAGCTGGCAAGTTCAGGCTTGAAGAATTCGTGAAAAAGTATGAATACACGCTACTCTTTCTCTCTCTGTCTTTCGTCATCCCTAGCTGTCCCTCTAACTTGCCACAGGGGAGGGATTCTCAGGTGGGGGTTTGTTGGCTGCTTGCTTGCTACACACCCACAATGAGGTTGACAGTGAATGGTGTCCTGTTGGTGTCTGCTGCTTTTATGCTGCTGCTTTGAGGGCTGAAAGGGTGTTTCAGCCCTCAACGCTGTCTTACAGACGAGGAGCGGTGCCATGGGTAACTTGCTAACATGAAAAGGGGATGAGTGGCCTGAATGTGTCCCTAGCTAACACTGCTGCTGAGGAAATGCAGTCTTTTTATAACTGCAAAGCCTACTTTACACAAGCACTATTTATTATTTTTTTTAAATTCAGTTAGAGTCACCATGGGCAGCCAGTGGAGGGGGTGTAGGAGGAGGGTGACATGGGAGAATTTAGGGTCGTTGTTGTCATTTATCGTTGCTTGTTCACAAATTGCAAATGACACATTTTTTTGCATAACAGTAAACACGAGTCTCAACCCAAGATATAAAAATATAGATATAAAAGTCCTGCCCAACTAAACTGACATGAATTGGTCACAGCAGATAACAATAATGGCAAATGAGTAAATCCCTACTGCACATGTGCAAATGCTAAGTGCTCAATTGTCCAATCAACCAATCAACGACCCCCGGTGAGTTGGTGCTGCTGAGAAATGGAGGAAGAGAACCAGAAACTGGAGCCCAGAGAGGAAGGGGGCGGAGTCCGTATGTGTAGTTGTAGAGCAGCCAGGGGAAGGCACAGGATGGATGTCTGCAATGAAATGTCATAAATCATGATCTTACAATGCTGGGCAGAGGGTGCAATCCAATTTAAACAGATTGATGGTGACATCAATAATTTGAATATATGGATGATTCTACAGAAACAGTTCAAATTGGGAGGTGTAAAAAAATCTTCCAATTTGTAGTCGAGGAGATTCATCATCAGGAGGGCAAAGTCTCTCCCAAAAGCGATACATTTGGCAACATAAGCAAATGTTGAAATGTTTGGCATTAGCAATTGAGCAAAATGTCTAGAAGTCAATTCTTTAAGGTGATAAGATAAGATGTCTCTTTATTGTCCCCCTGAGGGGAAATTGCAGTTATGCAGCAGCAGATGTACAAAGTAGCAAGATACAATATATATTATTTATATAATATTTAGATGACAATAGGGATATAAAACACATTGGCTTTGTACGTGAGGGAGAACATGTTAGGCGAAAAGAGCGTTCGTGCAGGCTTGATATGGGGCAGCTATGAGATTGGAGAATGAAGGTAGATTTGTTTGAACAGTTTACTGTGCTGACGGAGGTAGTTATCACTAGTTTAAGGCTAGACATGCTGCTGTGGTCAGAAGTGCAGAAAAGAGTTTTTTTTATTGAACTTACTGTCCCCTGGGAAGACCAAGTTTTATTGTGCATTGTTTGGCATTGTGTGGTGTACGTTCGTTAATGGTTGTTTACATAAGAATTGCTTCTGAATGTAAAGCAGGGCGTCGCTGGAAAAGAGTAAGTGTGCATATATATATATATATATATATAAAACATATATCCTCTCAATGTGGCGGAGCAGCGACTTTACACAGTGGTCTTCCTGGATCACTGTGCTCCTCACTCTGTCACAAAGAGTGAAACCAGGCACCCTGTGGAGAAACCTCATTTTGGTCGTATGTATCCACAATCTTATTGTTTTGGTCACTACCCAACGTCAACTGGCAAATCGAGAGCTTAGCAGCTCAGCTCTGTCCTTAATACAACACCTGAATTACTGCAGCAGCAGCTGCACCTATCCCTTAATTACTCTAACCCTTACTCGTGAATTACACCCCAAGATACTTGAACCCCTCCATTTGGGAGGGGGGGGGGGCAGTTATTCACCCCTCACCTGCATGGGACAGACCACCTTTTTGGATGTGCTGACCCTCATCCAAAATGCATCACACTCAGCAGCAAACCACTGCAATGCACATTGGAGAGCACAGACCGATGAGGCCCAAAGAACGATATCATCTGCAAACATTTCACTGAACTGGACACTCTCCAGACCTTGGCTGTGCCACTGAATATCACTGACTTCTCACTGTGTATAGGGATGGAAAGACGGCCCTGACACTCCCCACAGCATACCTTGGGGGACACGGTTGTAGGCCATTTCCAAATCCTCAAACCACATGTAGACAAGATTAGCAAACTCCCATGCCCCCTTGAGTATCTGTGTCACGGTAAAAAGCCCATCCACTCTTCTGCGACCACGCCAGAATCTCCTTTCCAGCACCTTAGCATTGGCTTTCCCAGGGAGGCTGAGCAGCGATTCCATGATATTTGGAACACACCCTCCGGGCCACTTACTACACCAACATTTCAAAACTATGTCTGACTCACTGTTGCTTCTGTGATTTCAACTGTTGCTATTGCTAGCAGGATTGAAAATAGAATACACTCAATTTGTGTGAGTCTACACATCTAAAACATCTGATTTGAAATTCCTCATCATAGCACTGACTTTGTTCAGTCTGCTTAGAATAGCGCAGATCAGTGTGAATTTCCCCTCACATTGTAGTGTTATTAAATCCAATGTGTTTTCTGATATGTTCCTTCTGATATGTGATTAATAGCTCACTTGACTTATGAATAAATGTTTGTTCTATCCTAGAGTCCACTCAATAGCAAAGTAATGTAGAGAAGTTTGTATTTCATGGCCACATGAATTTGGCAGGGCACAAAACAGTTTCAGTGCATATATTAACGTCGAGATGGCATCTAAACTGACTCGATGAAAAATACTTCATAAAGCTATGAAATTCATTCCTTCTCAAACGTCAACAAAATTAAACAACGACCACTACGGTATAAATTTGTGAACCTAAATACATTTCCACACCGTTGGCTTTATAGCAGAGTGCCACTTTATTATTTTCTCTTCTCCTGTAATACTACTTGTGACGTGGGGGACTCAAGTGTATTAAAACCGACTACCTTTTTTAAAAAGGTATAAAATCAGATACTAAAAGCACAGGTTCTTTGATGGAGCAACTGGATAAAAGCAAGGAGGCCAAATAAACATCATGTCATTAGTTTATTAAAATGCATAGACCTAGATAAATACATGCAGATAAATGTAGTTTTAAAAGCGACTCAACACCTGTGATTAAAACCCACCACAACCAAAGAGTCTAAAAACAACCAACACAGCACGCATAAGGAAAACTGAATGTACAATCTTGCTTAAAACCACTATCCAATAAAAGTCACAATAAGAACGCCTAAAACCAGCCCTAGTCCACCGAACGCAGGTAAATACAGACACAGTTAAAACAATAAAACCAGCTCCAGGACGCCACCAAACTCACCTGCTGAGGCACACAGACATGAAATGACCAACTTATCATCTCCATAAAACATTAAAACTAGGTGCTTCTAAAAATCTCAACATATACCCCATGGTGGTGTGATGGCATCCCAGCATGCCTGCCCAACCCAAAATCTCCCACAATGCTGCCTCAAGGCCTTTTTAGCAGACACAGGTGAAATCAGTCCAGGTAGGAGGCAAGTCTGATTGCTCAAGGGATCAAGCACAGGAAGTCAATAAAAGTCCTTAACAATAAAAGTCCTAGGACAGGGGTAGCTTGAACAAAAAGACAACAACTACTCCCAAATCAACCACCACAATAATAAAATATAGTTTACAGAGAGGTTTTGGGTTCCTCTAAGGTCATTAGGAGATATCCAGGCCTGGTGTAGTATTGAGACCTCTGGTGGCAAAATATCAGTACTTAAACATAAAGGAGAATTTTGTGATCACACAAGCCATGTTGCGAAAGAAGATGTGAAGGAATACCAGGAAATGGCCAAAACTAAAATGCTTGTGGTACGTTTGTGCATCATGCTGGTGTAACTGATATAAAAAAAAACAATGTTCTCAATCAATCAGCACTTTACACAACACCAACATATACTGAGTGAGACAGGTCGGTGTTCGAATGTACAGTTGCTGTTAAATTAGCACGACTAAAAAGTGCAACACTGGCAATCTTTTATCATAACAATCTTTCCTGATAAATTGTTCTCTGGAAACCCACAGAATAATAGCTTATCTGTTTACCTGTGCTGTCATATCTTTGAGCCACCGCAACAGAAAGGCAACCTTGAGAGGCGATAGGAGATTGAGTTGATCTTGAAACATAATGGAGTATATTTGCATTTCATGATTACATAAAAATGCATTTCCCAAACTTTGGCAGTGCATAAAACATTGCATTAGCTTTCATAACATTAAGGTGACATATTAACCGGCTCTATGGAAAATATAATCCCTTTTTTTTAATGGATGTCATTGTTCGCCAAAGATCAACAAAGTTCAGTCAACTCCAGTGTGTAAACAATGACCACTATGGTATAAATGTGTGACCGGGCACACATCCAGAACATCCAGACTAACAACCAGAATGGTGATGCCTGCTCTCCTCTCCGTGGCCCTGCTGCTGTTGGTTCCTGGGATACTTGCTGGACGTAAGCGTCATTATAGAGTTCAGAACAAATCAGCTTTAATACCTGTTTATTTTGAGTAGATATCAAAGAAATGTCCACACCAAAAGTTCCATTTTAGTAGTTTCTGCAACATTTTGACCTTGCTTTATGTATTAAGTTTGGCTTCCTTTTCTCCAGAGTATGATCCAGTTCCCATTGGTGTGCTGGTAGCGAACAGCCAACTCAACACCCCCAATGTGACCTACAGCACTGAGGTGGTTTACAGGGGGATCCTTCTGGGTGCACTGAGGAAACTGCAGGACTCCGACGCAGACTTTAAGTAAAATCATAACATTAATTGATAGCTTAACTGTTGTTTAAAAAGAGCAGCAGCAGCAACAATACATACAATAACTACTGATATTATTACTACTAGTACAACAATAACAGAAACAGTTCAAGTCGAGTTATGCTGTGATCAGTTTTTTTTGGGGTTTGTGACAATAGCTGATGGCGTAACATTGAGTCACAGCTGATGAATGACTGTTTACCTGTGCTGTCACATATTTAAGCCACCTCAATAGAACCATTATCCACCAAGACGAAAGACGATTGTGATCTTGCGACATGATGGAGTGTACTACATTGTTCAAAATTTGGCAGTGCATAAAAAGTATTGCTTAAATGTCACTGTCATTTCAGCGCCATTGGAACATATTTTGTTTTATGGAAAATATTGTCAGATTGTTTTTCGTGAAGTTCATTATTCTCCAAAGATCAACAAACTTAAGTCAATTTGTGACAAGCTTCATAATACAATTTTAGCACCCTATGCTAGAGCTGTTGATCTAAATACATAGCTCTTCTCTTCTCTTCTCCTCTCTTCTCTTCAGTATCATTACATTTTGCAATTTTCGTGCCAAAATTTCCCCTCCAAATTACAAAAAGGTATTTTTATGTATTTTATTTCCTATTCATTTATTTTTTTTGTATTGGAATCAATTCAGAGTTAGGGTAACCAGTGTAAAATCAAATCATATCCATTATATCAGAGGTGGACGACACTGAGCCAATATCGGCTTGATATATCAGTCTTAATTCCTACTACTCAGTGGCCATCAAATGTTCCTCCATTGTCTGTGCAGGTTCACCTACACAGAGGACTATAACTATGGCCCATACCTGGAGAGTGTGAATGGTGTGGCTGGGAATAATGAAGATCATACCTACTGGGAGCTCCTGGTCAGGACAAAGGAAGGAATCATGAGACCTGATGTTGGTGAGTCTATCTATCTATCTATCTATCTCTCTATCTATCTATCTATCTATCTATCTATCTATCTATCTATCTATCTATCTATCTATCTATCTATCTATCTATCTCTCGCTCTTGCTCTCGCTCGCTCTCTCTCTGTCTCTTTCTCTCTCTCTCTCTCTCTCTGTAAATCAATTATAATACTGTATGGATCTTGTTCGCAGGTATTGGTTGCTACATTCCTAAGGAAAATGAGCAGATCATCCTGAAATATACGACGTGGTGAAGAGTCAGCAGCCCCCTCTACATCTGTATGGGGTCAGACTCAACTGTGTGATGCATTTCACAGATAAAGAATCAAACAAGATGTATTGCTGCTTTTTGTCAAGTGAGAATAATAGTTGAATAAAAAGTGCCTGTATGAAGTTGATCTGATCCGTGGTGATTTTTTTGAATCACCTGCAACTTCCTGCTTGGCAATCATTACTTTTCCTTTAAAAAAAACAAACGTTTTGATGTGTGAATTAAAGAGCGACCAAATGAGCCGCAGGTTGGCCAAACCTCTATCTCTGTCTCTCTCTCTCTCTCTGTGTCTCTCTCTCTGTGTGTCTCTCTCTCTTTCATATGAACAGAAACACAGTCAGAGGACTGGGAGCAGTCTGGTTGGGAAAACCCCTACAGTACTAAAACTTCCTCCAGAGCACTCCTCTACACATTCTTGATGTATCAAACCAGGAACCAGGATGTGATGCTAAAACTAAAAGGCTGCATTTTAAGTCTCTCAATCAAAGTCGAATTATTATTCTGTTGAATTCTGTTGAACAGTTGAATAAAAAGTGCCTGTATGAATTGACTTAAATGATCTGAAAAGCGATTTGCTGTGATCTGATCCGTGGTGATTTTTTTGAATCACCTGCAACTTCCTACTTGGCAATCATTACTTTTCTGGTCTTTACTTAGACCAGGTCTGGCCAACCCGCGGCTCATTTGGTCGCTCTTTAATTCACACAGAAAAATGTTTTTTTTTAAAGGCCATCTTTATCTGTATCCTACTGCAATAGATGAAATGTTTTATTACGGTTCATTGAATACCGTGACCTGGAAGCAGTGAGGTCACGGGGTCAGGGAGAGTTTCCAAGAAGATGGCATATGTTTGGCTCACTCTTGGCTCACAAGCCCACAACAGACAAATCCTGAGCTCTCAGACCCCCCCACCCCAGCAGCCGAAGCCCTGAAAAGGTGCACACCACGAAATGCGACATTGCTCGAAAACCTTCAGGAAGATTTTGTGGACTGATTCCACGATCTGAAAGCTGAAAAGGCCACAGATTACGTTGCTCATTCATATGAACAGAAACACAGTCAGAGGACCTGCAGGGTGGGAGCAGTCTGGTTGGGTAAACTAAAACTTCCTTCAGAGCATTCCTTCACACATTCCTGATTAACCCAAACTAGTTAACCAGGATGCAGTGCTAAAACTAAAACGCTGCATTTCAGTCTCTCAATCAAAGTAGAATTATTAGTCTGGTATTGGTTTCTACATTCCTAAGGAAAATGAGCAGATCATCCTGAAATATACGACGTGGTGAAGAGTCAGCAGCCCCCTCTACATCTATATGGGATCAGAATCGACTGTGTGATGCATTTCACAGATAAAGAATCAAGCAAGATGTATTGCTGCTTCTTGTCAAGTGAGAATAACAGTTGAATAAAAAGTGCCTGTATGAATTGACTTAAATGATCTGAAAAGTGAAACATGCACAAGGAAATAAACAGTTTGCTCGCACTACTGTGATCTGATCTGTGGTGAAAATGTAATAAGAATCCCTCTTCAACTGGAACTTCTGATCATTAGTTAGATTAATATATAATAGCAAATGTGTGTCAATCTTCTGAATTACAAAAGCCTCCTGTAAGAATATCAAGTAACTTTTTGGGTGTGATATTAGACCTCAAACTTTGTTGACCTCAAACTTTGATTTTTTGAAAAACAGATCAGTTGTCTAAGAGCATTGTAATTCTGAAAAAAAAAACAAAGCCCTTACTGGACTAAAGATCTGTATATTCTGTATAGTTCATTTGACCATATCTGAATTACTGTGTGGAGGTGTGGGGTTACACATATAAAACCACCACTCACCCAGTATGCATACTACAGAAAATAACAATTACAATATGAAATAATGTCAGATTTTGTGAACACACACTTTAAAGTGAATGGGTTTAGTGGAATTCATGACTACTCAAATAATGTAAGGTATATCTGTATATCTATTTATTTATAGATAAGATTTATTTAGATTTGCAATAAAAACAACACTTGAATTAGAGGTCAGAGGACCTGCAGGGTGGGAGCAGTCTGGTTGGGTAAACCCCTACAGTACTAAAACTTCCTTCAGAGCATTCCTTCACACATTCCTGATTAACCCAAACTAGTTAACCAGGATGCAGTGCTAAAACTAAAACGCTGCATTTCAGTCTCTCAATCAAAGTAGAATTATTAGTCTGGTATTGGTTTCTACATTCCTAAGGAAAATGAGCAGATCATCCTGAAATATACGACGTGGTGAAGAGTCAGCAGCCCCCTCTACATCTATATGGGATCAGAATCGACTGTGTGATGCATTTCACAGATAAAGAATCAAGCAAGATGTATTGCTGCTTCTTGTCAAGTGAGAATAACAGTTGAATAAAAAGTGCCTGTATGAAATGACTTAAATGATCTGAAAAGTGAAACATGCACAAGGAAATAAACAGTTTGCTCGCACTACTGTGATCTGATCTGTGGTGAAAATGTAATAAGAATCCCTCTTCAACTGGAACTTCCTGCTTGGCTTGGCAACCCTATAATGAAACAGTACATTTTCCCACAAGGCTTTCTGATCATTACTTAGATTAATATATAATAGCAAATGTGTGTCAATCTTCTGAATTACAAAAGCCTCCTGTAAGAATATCAAGTAACTTTTTGGTCATATTAGACCTCAAACTTTGTTGGAAACCACATGTGAGAGCAAAGTTGTCTAAGAGCATTGTGGTTCTGAAAAATATCTATCCATCTTATTCTTACTCTCTGTAAATCAATTATAATACTGTATGGATCTTGTTTGCAGGTATTGGTTGC